>JBBDGP010002372.1:715000-1300000 GCA_037952835.1 Lithobates septentrionalis
GTTTATAAAGTTACAATATGATATATTTACCTAACAAAACTGAGCTTTTTTTACAGACTAACTTTACTAGAATATATTAAGCTTATGTATTATAGGGTTATTTTTATTTAAAAAGTAAAATTTTGGCCGGAATACCACTTTAATATCCTGAGGACGTCATATGACGCCCAGTCAGGATAGTGAAACCACTTTGCCGCCGCCATTCTGCTATATGCCGGGCAGCAAGTGGTTAACATACTGTCACTAGTCAGTATCCCTGATCATCGCAAAAAAAAAAAAATGCGGTCTTTTTTAATTTATTTAGCAAAAATTTAAAAACCCAGTGATGATTAACCACTATTAAAAAAAGCTCTATCTGTTTGAAAAAAAAAATTAAAAAATTTCATTTGGGTGTGGCGTTGCATGACCGCATAATTGTCATTCAAAGTGTGACAGCGCTAAAAGCTGAAAAATTTATCTGGGCAGGAAGGGGGTGAAAGTGGCCAGTATTGAAGTGGTTAAGTATTTCTGAAGACTGGGGCAGCCATATTTAAAATTATATAATGATCATGCTTCTAACTGCTTCACAGTTGTTGTGCTTTTCTTTTCCACCATATCCTGATAAAATGGGGGGGGGGGGGGGGGTGTCCTATTAAGAGAACCTGTCATTTTGCCCTAAATGGGTATAGTGATATATCCTCTTTAACATGTTTAGTCCCAATTTTGTAATAGTAAAATGCTGTGGTTATCATGGCATCCTGGTAAGCACGCATGTGCATGCAAGCATTACATAGAACACCTTTTGCAGGGAATATTTGTGATTTGACTGAAAGCTCTGTGCAGAATTCAAAGCTATAGGTCAATATTATGAGCTGTCAAACAGGCAACCCTCGCTGGACTTACTTAATCTTCATTCCACTGAATTACTTGTCTGGTAATTTCGTACATCATTGCCAGCACACAGGCCTTGATGAAGGGAGGGGGATGAGCCTCTGAAACACATTGGCTATGCTTTGTGACCTTTTGCTGGGAATAATTATTTCACTGGACTAAATCTTAAGTTGTTGAGGAAAGTGGAGGAATAATGCTGGGCCTGTAGGGTTATCTCACTGGTATTGCTATCTTAACTGCTTAAGGACCGCCCCATGTACATACAATATCTCACAAAAGTGAGTACACCCCTCACATTTTTGTAAATATTTTATTATATCTTTTCATGTGACAACACTGAAGAAATTACACTTTGCTACAATGTAAAGTAGTGAGTGTACAGCTTGTATAACAGTGTAAATTTGCTGTCCCCTCAAAATAACTCAACACACAGCCATTAATGTCTAAACCGCTGGCAACAAAAGTGAGTACACCCCTAAGTAAAATGTCCAAATTGGGCCCAAAGTGTCAATATTTTGTGTGGCCACCATTATTTTCCAGCACTGCCTTAACCCACTTGGGCATGGAGTTCACCAGAGCTTCACAGGTTGCCACTGGAGTCCTCTTCCCCTCCTCCATGACGACATCACAGAGCTGGTGTTTGTTAGAGACCTTGCGCTCCTCCACCTTCCCTTTGAGGATGCCCCACAGATGCTCATAAGGGTTTAGGGCTGAAGACATGCTTGGCCAGTCCATCACCTTTACCCTCAGCTTCTTTAGCAAGGCAGTGGTCGTCTTGGAGGTGTGTTTGGGGTCATTATCATGTTGGAATACTGCCCTGCGGCCCAGTTTTTGAAGGGAAGGGATCATGCTCTGCTTCATTATGTCACAGTACATGTTGGCATTCCTGGTTCCCTCAATGAACTGTATCTCCCCAGTGCCGGCAGCACTCATGCAGCTCCAGACCATGACACTTCCACCACCATCCTTGACTGTAGGCAAGACACAGTTGTCTTTATAATCCTTACCTGGTTGCCGCCACACACGCTTGACACCATCTGAACCAAATAAATTTATCCTGGTCTCATCAGACCACAGTACATGGTTCCAGTAAGCCATGTCCTTAGTCTGCTTGTCTTCAGTAAAATGTTTGCAGGCTTTCTTGTACATCATCTTTAGTAGAGGCTTCCTTCTTAGATGACATCTATGCTGACCAATTTGATGCAGTGTGAGGCGTATGGTCTGAGCACTGACAGGCTGATCCACCACCCCTTCAACCTCTGAAGCAATACTGGCAGCACTTATAGGTCTATTTTCGTCTAGACAACCTCTAGATATGACGCTGAGCACGTGCACTCAACTTCTGTGGTCGACCATGGCGAGGCCAGTTCTGAGTGGAACATGTCCTGTTAATCCGCTGTATGGTGTTGGCCACCGTGCTGAAGCTCAGTTTTAGGGTCTTGGCAATCTTCTTATATCCTAGGCCATCTTTATGTAGAGCAACAATTCTGTTTTTCAGATCCTCAGAGAGTTCTTTGCCATGAGGTCCCATGTTGAACTTCCAATGACCAGTATGAGAGGGTGAGAGAGATAACACCAAATTTAACACACCTGCTCCCCATTCACACCTGAGACCTTGTAACACTAATGAGTCACATGACACCAGGGAGGGAAAATGGCTAATTGAGCCCAATTTGGACATTTTCACTTAGGGGTGTACTCACTTTTGTTGCCAGCGGTTTAGACATTAATGGCTGCGTGTTGAGTTATTTTGAGGGGATAGCAAATTTACACTGTTATACAAGCTGTACACTCACTACTTTACATTGTAGCAAAGTGTCATTTCTTCAGTGTTGTCACATGAAAAGAAATAATAAACTTGTACACAAATGTGAGGGGTGTATTCACTTTTGTGAGATACTGTATACTGCGGCAGGGTGACCCTTAAGCACAAAATCACGTACCCATACGTGATTTTCTTCTTCAGCTCTGGGGTGCATGCGCGCATGCCTCCACAGCTCCGCTCCCGCTGTGATTGGATACAGCGGAAGCCAATCAGCTGGTGTCTGCCGGGAACCCAGCGATTACTTGGAGAGAGACAGAACGGCGGTCTGCCTTGTGTACATAGAGAGGACAATGGAGATCTTGTGTCTCTACTAAGCAGAAATACGGATCTCTGTTTTCCTTTAGTCAAAGCACCTCCTCCACAGTTAGAAAGCACGCATAGGGAACACACTATTGAACAAAAAGACTGCCGTTCTGTGAGAAGGGAATGTGCTGATAATGAGTTTCTGCTAAGCAGGAACACGGATCTTTACATTCCCCCAGTCAAAGCACCTCCCCCACATAGTTCGTAATCACTCCTAGGGAAGACATTCAACCCTTTGATCGCCCCTAATGTTAACCCCTTCCCTGCCAGTGTCATTAGTACAGTGACAGCACTGATTACTGTATTTATATCACTGGTCCCCAAAAAGTGTCAGATGTGTCCGCCGCAATCCCGCTAAAAATCGCTGATCGCCGCCATTACTAGTAAAAAATATTTTAAAAGTAGAAAGTCCCTAAATCTATCCCATAGTTTGTAGACACTATAACTTTTGCACAAACCAATCAATATACGCTTATTGGGATTTTTCTTTTACCAAAAATATGTAGCAGAATACATATTGGCCTAAATTGTTGAAGAAATTTGATTTTTTTTCACTTTTTATTGGATATGTTTTATAGCAGAAAGTAAGAAAATATTGGGGGTTTTTTTTGCAAAATTGTTGGTCTTTTTTTGTTTATAGCACAAAAAAAAAAATAAAAAAGCAGTGGTTATCAAATACCACTATAAGTAAGCTCTATTTGTGGGAAAAGAAAGACATCAATTTTATTTGGATAAAGCATCGCACGACGTGCAATTGTCAGTTAAAGTAGGTGCCGTTTGCAAAAAATGGCCTGGTCATGGAGGGGGTAAAACCTTCCGGAGCTGAAGTGGTTAAAGCACTGATGTTGATGTAGATGATCTGGTTCCCAGGCAGGCGGCTTCTATACCCCAAAGGATCTACATGGTCTCTTTGGCTTGTAGTTTATCCCCCTCACATAGTACGATGTATGCGCCCCCAACGTTTGTCAACTAGCCATGTTGCATTCTCGTAGGAGAGATCGTGCTATCATTGGGCGTGGAGTTATTGCTTTGAGCTTTGACCCAAGTCCAGTCCAGGAACAGGAGGAGGAGTTCTTGAACCAAGAATTGGTTGCTTAATCGTGACCAATTCTCTCATATGCCTTTGCTGCGGGAGCTCCAGGAGAATAGTCCTGATGATTTTAGGAATTATCTCCTGATGATGGACCCCTGCTTTCACCATCTCTTGGCATTGCTGACCCCCCTGTATTAAGAAGCAGGACACATGCATGCGGCTTGCCATTACTCCCGAGCAAAGGCTCATAGCCACCTTGCAGTACTTGGCGACGGGGAGAAGTCTCCAGGATCTGAAGTTTACAACTGGGATCTCCCCCCAGGCTCTGGGACTCATTATTCCAGAGACGTGTTCTGCCATTATTCAAGTCCTGCAGAAGGACTATATTCGGGTAAAATTTATCCTTTAACATCACATTCTATGTATTTCATGTTTGCTAATGTGTTGTATTAATTTCTTTTTTCCATAATTACCATTATTGTAATATGCTGTGAATGTCCTCTTTGTCCTCATGCATGCTGTAAGCTTTTAATGCTCCTTTTTTGTCCTTCATGCATATTTTCCTTCACTAACCTCCCCAGCATGCTATCCTGGGCCCATACACACCTAGCCTAGTAACTTAACAATTTATTTTGTCAGCTACATTTTTGTGCTTACCCTAAACACCCCCTAAAATGTGTACAAATGTTTTTGTTGTCCTCAAATTCAGGCAGAGTGCAAGAGGCCATTTCGATTGGAGAGCAAACTCATTTGGAACCATCCCCCACCCCCAAATGCTAAGTCAACCGATACCAATACTCTATCTGCTGACTTTGTAAAACCCATACACACTATACCTCTTTTGTGGTCCTATTTCTGGATGAATTTACCAGAGCATGTAGCATGTAGTTCAAGGGCCTGCCTGATTACCTTCAAATTGTAACATAGTAAGCTTTCGTCTCATATTATCTTGATAGTTAATTTATGAATGCCAAAATGTGCTTCAATTTGGACAGTGTGTATCCATATTTTTAGATTATGATACTTCTTACCTGTCCACTGGGCTGCCAATAGTGTAAGTAAGGAGGGGCTGGCCAAAGTATCACACATAATTTATGCATTCAGCTCTCATGGAAGAGGAGAGGGTTACCTGTCCAAAATATCTACCCATTACCTCCCACCACCATTTTTCTAATGGGCCACCAGAGGGGGTGAGGAATCTGATAAGTTGACCTTACACTTTTGTCTTTAAATACTTATTTAAATGTTATACTTATGTTGGTCCTGAATGTTTTTGTCAAATCTGCTTGCAATGTATTGTGCAGAAGCAGTAATTTCTTCTTTCTTTTTTGACTCCACAGTTCCCTTCCACCCCCCAGCAATGACAGGATGTTGCAGGCCAGTTTCAACATCAGTGGGATTTTCCCAACTGTGGTGGTGCTATTGATGGGAAACATGTGAGGATTGTCCCACCACCCAACTCAGGCTCATACTACTATAATTACAAAGGCTTTTGCAGCATAGTGCTGCTAGCTGTTGTTTCTGCAACGTATGAGTTTCTTTTTTTGGATGTTGGGAAGAAAGGCCGGATGGAGGTGTCATCATGCAGACAGAGTTTTACCATTGGCTCCAGAATGGCACCTTAAATTTGCCACCTGCTCAGGACAATGTTGAGGGCCTCAATTTTGTTTTTGTCACAGATGAGGCCTTTGCTCTGGGGGAACATATTATGAAGCCCTTTCCTATCAGGAACCTCACTCCAGAGCAAAGAATATTGAACCTCATGCCAGAAGGGTTGTTGGAAATGCCTTTTGCATCCTGTCAAGTCGTTTCAGGCTCTTTTTAACCCCCACCAACCTGGCCCAATATAAAATTAACTAAATTAATTAATTATGTGGTTTTGTGCTGTTGCATCCTCCATTTCTTTTACAGAGGAATGCGAGCAGCTATCTTTCATCCCTGCCAAGTGATGTTGACCCCGCAGTGTCAGGCCCAGCTGAAGAGGCTGCAGCTTTGTACATCAGTGGGAAACATCACGGCTCTGGAACCTGTAACAAAATGCCTGTGATATCCAGCAAAAATATCTAGAATATTTTGTGGGTAGAGGGGCAGTGGCTTGGCACAAAATGTAGCTGATCAGGAATCATAATTTTATCATAAACTACTATTTCATTTGAACTACTGTTGTCTGTGGTTCTTATCTGTATAATAGGTTGTCAAATTGCCCTTTTTTTGTCCATTTTAGACAATAGTGCAAACGTACCTTATTTGCTACATGAGGTGACAATCTCTTCTTCTGCTAACTATTATGTTGTGCTGCAGGTCTGCTACACACACACAATGTTTTTGTTCTTAATGTATCTAATGCATTAAGTTCAAAAACATTATTGGGTAATAAATTTAAAAGAGCGAACAAACATCCTGGATGGCTTAACTCCAATGTAAAAATGCATATAAAAGCAAAGGAGAAGGCCTTCAAAAAATACAAGGTTGAGGGATCATCCACAGCATTCAGAATTTATAAAGAATGCAATAAGAAATGTAAGGGTGCAATTAGGATGGCTAAGATAGAACATGAAAGACACATAGCGGAGGAGAGCAAAAAAAATCCCAAGAAATTCTTTAAGTATGTAAACAGTAAAAAAGGGAGGACAGACCATATTGGCCCCATAAAGAATGAGGAAGGACATCTGGTTACAAAGGATGGGGAGATGGCAGAGGTATTGAATTTATTCTTCTCCTCAGTCTTCACGAGTGAATCGGGGGGCTTCAGTAACCAAAACTGCAGTGTTTATCCTCATGACACAACACAGGAAGCACCTACATGGTTAACAGAGGACGGAATTAAAATTAGACTTGAGAAACTTAACATTAATAAATCACTGGGACCAGATGGCTTGCATCCGAGGGTACTTAGGGAACTCAGTCAGGTGATTGCCAGACCGTTGTTCCTAATTTTTACAGACAGTCTATTGACTGGAATGGTACCAGCTGATTGGAGAAAAGCCAATGTAGCACCAATATTTAAAAAGGGCCCAAAAAACATCCCTGGGAATTACAGACCAGTTAGCCTAACATCAATAGTATGTAAACTCTTGGAGGGGATGATAAGGGACTATATACAAGATTTTAGTAATAAGAATGATATCATTAGCAGTAATCAGCATGGATTCATGAAGAATCGTTCTTGCCAAACCAATCTATTAACCTTCTATGAGGAGGTGAGTTGCCATCTAGATAAAGGAAGGCCCGTAGACGTGGTGTATCTGGATTTTGCAAAAGCATTTGACACAGTTCCCCATAAACGTTTACTGTACAAAATAAGGTGCGTTGGCATGGACCATAGGGTGAGTAGATGGATTGAAAACTGGCTACAAGGGCGTGTTCAGAGGGTGGTGATAAATGGGGAGTACTCAGAATGGTCAGGGGTGGGTAGTGGGGTCCCCCAGGGTTCTGTGCTGGGACCAATCCTATTTAATTTGTTCATAAACGACCTGGAGGATGGGATAAACAGTTCCATCTCTGTATTTGCAGACGATACTAAGCTAAGCAGGGCAATAACTTCTCCGCAGGATGTGGAAATCTTGCAAAAAGACCTGAACAAATTAATGGGGTGGGCGACTACATGGCAAATGAGGTTCAATGTAGAAAAATGTAAAATAATGCATTTGGGTGTCAAAAATATGAATGCAATCTATACACTGGGGGGAGAACCTCTGGGGGAATCTAGGATGGAAAAGGACTTGGGGGTCCTAGTGGATGATAGGCTCAGCAATGGCATGCAATGCCAAGCTGCTGCTAATAAAGCAAACAGAATATTGGCATGCATTAAAAGGGGGATCAACTGCAGAGATAAAACGATAATTCTCCCGCTCTACAAGACTCTGGTCCGCCCGCACCTGGAGTATGCTGTCCAGTTCTGGGCACCAGTCCTCAGGAGGGGCGTACTGGAAATGGAGCGAGTACAAAGAAGGGCAACAAAGCTAATAAAGGGTCTGGAGGATCTTAGTTATGAGGAAAGGTTGCGAGCACTGAACTTATTCTCTCTGGAGAAGAGACGCTTGAGAGGGGATATGATTTCAATTTACAAATACTGTACTGGTGACCCCACAATAGGGATAAAACTTTTTCGTAGAAGAGAGTTTAATAAGACTCGTGGCCACTCATTACAATTAGAAGAAAAGAGGTTTAACCTTAAACTACGTAGAGGGTTCTTTACTGTAAGAGCGGCAAGGATGTGGAATTCCCTTCCACAGGCGGTGGTCTCAGCGGGGAGCATTGATAGCTTCAAGAAACTATTAGATAATCACCTGAATGACCGCAATATACAGGGATATGTAATGTAATACTGACACATAATCACACACATAGGTTGGACTTGATGGACTTGTGTCTTTTTTCAACCTCACCTACTATGTAACTATGTAACTATTATGCTTTTTCAACTCATTTAACTCATTTAATTTCTTTGAGGTCATAAACTTGCCTGAGTTGTGCACATTTGAGAGCATATTGTCACTGTAATTACATCAACTTAACAAATACACTGGTATTGAGCATTGAAATAATAAGCCACACATTGTTTAATAAAAAACATTTTACTCAAAGCACATTCACATGTGCATTTTAAGGTTTTAGAACAAACCAACATCTTGATGTATAAACATGTATGTTTGCCCTTATTTTGCCTTTTTGGGGGCTAAACAGGCATGTTTGAAAACATAAGATACATATCCCCAACTCAGGAACTTACAAAGTTCAAGTTTATTAAAGTGAAGGCCGTATGAGACATCAGTATCCCAAGACTGTGTTGCCTTCCTCAGATGGGGTGATCTCACCCCTCCTAAAGCCAAAATTTGAAGACACATCCACGTAGAGGCATAACTGTTAAATGTCCCTTATGATCGCCCGCCTAAAATGTGTGTAGGTACAAACAGGTTAGTTTCTAAAGCCCCAAAACACACAGTGTGTCAACATGTGCTATCTCCCATACAGGGTATCAATGGATGCGTTTTGGGGGGTGAAAAACCCCTTCCTTATAACTAAAGTAGGTAAGAGGAAGGGGTTGCACCCCCAAAACGCGTCCATTGATACCCCATGATGGAAGCTAGCACATGTTGACCCACTGTTTGTTTTGTGGCTTTAGCAAACTAGATGTAGGGAAAGACACACATTTTAGGCATGGGATCATGAGGGAAATAAAAATATTTTGGCACCATTTGTGGGCATCTTTAAATTTTGGCTTTGTGATTCTTTAAAACACATAAAGATTACAATTAACATTACTTAGGGCAGTGTTTCCCAACTCTCTCTCTCCAGATGCATTCCCAGGTCATGTTTTCTATATTTTTTGCTTTTGTCACAGATGATGATGTCATTTTCAAGGTTAGTAATTCACACAGTATTTTTACTGAGGAAAATACAGAAAACAGTTTTAGGGTCTTGGCAATCTTCTTATATCCTAGGCCATCTTTATGTAGAGCAACAATTCTGTTTTTCAGATCCTCAGAGAGTTCTTTGCCATGAGGTCCCATGTTGAACTTCCAATGACCAGTATGAGAGGGTGAGAGAGATAACACCAAATTTAACACACCTGCTCCCCATTCACACCTGAGACCTTGTAACACTAATGAGTCACATGACACCAGGGAGGGAAAATGGCTAATTGGCCCAATTTGGACATTTTCACTTAGGGGTGTACTCACTTTTGTTGCCAGCGGTTTAGACATTAATGGCTGTGTGTTGAGTTATTTTGAGGGGACAGAAAATTTACAGTTATACAAGCTGTACAATCACTACTTTACATTGCAGCAAAGTGTCATTTCTTCAGTGTTGTCACATGAAAAGAAATAATAAACTTGTACACAAATGTGATGGGTGTATTCACTTTTGTGAGATACTGTATACTGCGGCAGGGTAACCCTTAAGCACAAAATCACGTACCCATACGTGATTTTCTTCTTCAGCTCTGGGGTGCATGCGCGCATGCCTCCAGAGCTCCGCTCCTGCTGTAATTGGATACAGCGGAAGCCAATCAGCTGGTCTGGCAGACACGATGTCTGCCAGGAACCGAGCGATTACTTGGAGAGAGACAGAACGGCGGTCTGCCTTGTGTACATAGAGAGGACAATGGAGATCTTGTGTCTCTGCTAAGCAGAAATACGGATCTCTGTTTTCCTTTAGTCAAAGCACCTCCTCCACAGTTAGAAAGCACGCATAGGGAACACACTATTGAACAAAAGGACTGCCGTTCTGTGAGGAGAGAATGTGCTGATAATGAGTTTTTGCTAAGCAGGAACACGGATCTTTATATTCCCCCAGTCAAAGCACCTCCCCCACACAGTTCGTAATCACTCCTAGGGAACACATTCAACCCTTTGATCGCCCCTGATGTTAACCCTTTCCCTGCCAGTTTCATTAGTACAGTGACAGTGCATATTTGTTAGCACTGATTACTGTATTTATATCACTGGTCCCCAAAAAGTGTCAGATGTGTCCACCGCAATCCCGCTAAAAATCGCTGATCGCTGCCATTACTAGTAAAAAATATTTAAAAAGTAGAAAGTCCCTAAATCTATCCCATAGTTTGTAGACACTATAACTTTTGCACAAACCAATCAATATACGCTTATTGGGATTTTTCTTTTACCAAAAATATGTAGCAGAATACATATTGGCCTAAATTGATGAAGAAATTTGATTTTTTTTTCACATTTTATTGGATATGTTTTATAGCAGAAAGTAAGAAAATATTGGGGTTTTTTTGCAAAATTGTTGGTCTTTTTTGTTTATAGCACAAAAAAAAAAAAAAAAAAGCTGTGGTTATCAAATACCACTATAAGTAAGCTCTATTTGTGGGAAAAGAAAGACATCAATTTTATTTGGGTAAAGCATCGCACGACGTGCAATTGTCAGTTAAAGTAGGTGCCGTATTGCAAAAAATGGCCTGGTCATGGAGGGGGTAAAACCTTCCGGAGCTGAAGTGGTTAAAGTACTGATGTTGATGTAGATGATCTGGTTCCCAGGCAGGCGGCTTCTATACCCCAAAGGATCTGCATGGTCTCTTTGGCTTGTAGTTTATCCCCCTCACACAGATAGTACGATGTATGCGCCCCCAACGTTTGTCAACTAGCCATGTTGCATTCTCGAAGGAGAGATCGTGCTATCATTGGGCTTGGAGTTATTGCTTTGACCCAAGTCCAGTCCAGGAACAGGAGGAGGAGTTCTTGGACCAAGAATTGGTTGCTTAATCGTGACCAATTCTCTCATATGCCTTTGCTGCGGGAGCTCCAGGAGAATAATCCTGATGATTTTAGGAATTATCTCCTGATGATGGACCCCTGCTTTCACCATCTCTTGGCGTTGCTGACCCCCCTATATTAAGAAGCAGGACACATGCATGCGGCTTGCCATTACTCCCGAGCAAAGGCTCATAGCCACCTTGCAGTACTTGGCGACGGGGAGAAGTCTCCAGGATCTGAAGTTTACAACTGGGATCTCCCCCCAGGCTCTGGGACTCATTATTCCAGAGACCTGTTCTGCCATTATTCAAGTCCTGCAGAAGGACTATATTCGGGTAAGTTTTATCCTTTAACATCACATTCTATGTATTTTATGTTTGCTAATGTGTTGTATTAATTTCTTTATTCCATAATTACCATTATTGTAATATGCTGTTAATGTCCTCTTTGTCCTCATGCATGCTGTAAGCTTTTAATGCTCCTTTTTTGTCCTTCATGCATATTTTCCTTCACTAACCTCCCCAGCATGCTATCCTGGGCCCATACACACCTAGCCTAGTAACTTAACAATATATTTTGTCAGCTACATTTTTGTGCTTACCCTAAACACCCCCTAAAATGTGTACAAATGTTATTGTTGTCCTCAAATTCAGGCAGAGTGCAAGAGGCCATTTCGATTGGAGTACAAACTCATTTGGAACCCCCCCCCCAAATGCTAAGTCAACCGATACCAATACCCATACACACTATACCTCTTTTGTGGTCCTATTTCTGGATGAATTCACCAGAGCATGTAGCATGTAGTTCAAGGGCCTGCATGATTACCTTCAAATTGTAACATAGTAAGCTTTTGTCTCATATTATCTTGATAGTTCATTTATGAATGCCAAAATGTGCATCAATTTGGACAGTGTGTATCCATATTTTTAGATTACGACACTTCTTACCTGTCCACTGGGCTGCCAATAGTGTAAGTAAGGAGGGGCTGGCCAAAGTATCACACATTATTTATGCATTCAGCTCTCATGGAAGTGGAGAGGGTTACCTGTCCAAAATATCTACCCATTACCTCCCCTCCACCATAACATTTTTCTAATGGGCCACCAGAGGGGGTGAGGAATCTGATAAGTTGACCTTACACTTTTGTCTTTAACCACCTCAATACAGGGCACTTTCACCCCCTTCCTGCCCAAGCCATTTTTCAGTTTTCAGTGACAATTGCGCGGTCATGTTACACTGCACCCTAATGAAATTTTAATCATTTTTTCCCCACAAACAGAGCTTTCTTTTGGTGGTATTTGATCACCTCTGCGGTTTTTACTTTTTGCGCTATAAACAAAAGAAGAGGGACAATTTTGAAAAAACACAATATTTTTTACTTTTTGCTATAATAAATTTCCTTTTTTTTTTTTTTTAACAAATTTTTTCCTAATTTTTGGCCATTATGTATTCTTCTACATATTTTTGGTATAAAAAAATTGCGATAAGCATATATTGATTGGTTTGCGCAAAAGTTATAGCGTCTACAAAATAGGGGATAGATTTATAGCATTTTTATTATTTATTTATTTTTACTAGCAATGGCGGCGATCTGCGATTTTTATTGTGACTGTGATATTGCGGCGGACACATCGGACACTTTTGACACATTTTTGGGACCATTCACATTTATACAGCGATCAATGCTATAAAATTGCATTGATTACTGTGTAAATGTGACTGGCAGGGAAGGGGTTAACACTAGGGGGCGATCAAGGGGTTAATGTATGACCTAAGGAGGTGATTCTAACTGTGGGGGGAGGGGACTGACTGGGGGAGGTGACCGATCGCTGTCCCTATGTACAAGGGACACGCCATCGGTCTCCTCTCCTCTCTGACAGGACGTGGATCTGTGTTTAAATGCACAGATCCACGGTCCTGCTCTATTACCCGGCAATCGCGGGTCCCGAGCGATGCAGGGGACACATCGGGCCGCCGGCGCGCGCGCACGCCCCCTAGTGGCTCGGGAGGGCGAGGACGTCATATGACATCCGCCCAGAACAACAGAAGCCTTGTCCAGCCGTCATATGAGGGTGGGCGGTGGCTTAGTGGTTAAATACTTATTTAAATGTTATACTTATGTTGGCCCTGAATGTTTTTGTCAAATCTGCTTGCAATGTTTTGTGCAGAAGTAGTAATTTCTTCTTTCTTTTTTGACTCCACAGTTCCCTTCCACCCCCCAGCAATGACATAATGTTGCAGGCCAGTTTCAACATCAGTGGGATTTTCCCAACTGTGGTGGTGCTATTGATGGGAAACATGTGAGGATTGTCCCACCACCCAACTCAGGCTCATACTACTATAATTACAAAGGCTTTTGCAGCATAGTGCTGCTAGCTGTTGTTTCTGCACTGTATGAGTTTCTTTTTTTGGATGTTGGGAAGAAAGGCCGGATGGAGGTGTCATCATGCAGACAGAGTTTTACCATCGGCTCCAGAATGGCACCTTAAATTTGCCACCTGCTCAGGACAATTTTGAGGGCCTCAATTTTGTTTTTGCCACAGATGAGGCCTTTGCTCTGGGGGAACATATTATGAAGCCCTTTCCTATCAGGAACCTCACTCCAGAGCAAAGAATATTGAACCTCATGCCAGAAGGGTTGTTGGAAATGCCTTTTGCATCCTGTCAAGTCGTTTCAGGCTCTTTTTAACCCCCACCAACCTGGCCCAATATAAAATTAACTAAATTAATTAATTATGTGGTTTTGTGCTGTTGCATCCTCCACAATTTCTTTTACAGAGGAATGCGAGCAGCTATCTTTCATCCCTGCCAACTGATGTTGACCCCGCAGTGTCAGGCCCAGCTGAAGAGGCTGCAGCTTGTACATCAGTGGGAAACCTCACGGCTCTGGACAGGTGTCCATGCTGGGTTGCCCTCACAAAATGCCTGTGATATCCAGCAAAAATATCTAGAATATTTTGTGGGTAGAGGGGCAGTGGCTTGGCAGCAAAATGTAGCTGATCAGAAATCACAATTTTATCATAAACTACTATTTCATTTGAACTACTGTTGTCTGTGGTTCTTATCTGTATAATAGGTTGTCAAATTGCCTTTTTTTTGTCCATTTTAGACAATAGTGCAAGCGTACCTTAATTGCTACATGAGGTGACAATCTCTTCTTCAGCTAACTATTATGTTGTGCTGCAGGTCTGCTACACACACACAATGTTTTTGTTCTTAATGTATCTAATGCATTAAGTTCAAAAACATTATGCTTTTTCAACTCATTTAATTTCTTTGAGGTCATAAACTTGGCTGAGTTGGGCACATTTGAGAGCATATTGTCACTGTAACTACATCAACTTAACAAATACACTGGTATTGTGCATTGAAATAATAAGCCACACATTGTTTAATAAAAAACATTTTACTCAAAGCACATTCACATGTGCGTTTTAAGGTTTTAGAACAAACCAACACCTTGATGTATAAACATGTATGTTTGCCATTATTTTGCCTTTTTGCGGGCTAAACAGGCATGTTTGAAAACATAAGATACATATCCCCAACTCAGGAACTTACAAAGTTCAAGTTTATTAAAGTGAAGGCCGTATGAGACATCAGTATCCCAAGACTGTGTTGCCTTCCTCAGATGGGGTGATCTCACCCCTCTTAAAGCCAAAATTTGAAGACACATCCACGTAGAGCAGTGGTTCTCAACCTCCCTAGTGCCGTGACCCCTTGATAAAATTTCCCAAGTTGTGGAGACCCCCAACCGTAAAATTTTCATAGCGTGGGTTGTCAGCACCCAAGGCAAGATAAGTAATTTGCGCCCCTCACCCATGGACATTTAGTGCTCCCTGAGTCCCTTTCACTCGTACAGAATTAAAACCCTGATGGTACATTTTAGGATGTACCACTCTTTCTCTTTGTTCTCCTTTCTTAACCCTCTCTATCCTAATTTCTTGTTTTTTTTCCCCCATCCCTCTTTCTAGCCATCTTTCTTGTTCTCTTATTCTTTCTCTCCCTTTTTCTTTGTTCCTCCCCCTCTTTTCCTCTCCCTTCCATGTATTCTCTATTTTTATTCCTTCTCTTACTCCTTGGTGGGGAAGGGGGAATGGGATGAGTGGCAGTGTTGGCGGGGAGTTCTGATCAGCCAACTTAGGTGCTCTTGATCAAGGTCATCTGCTGATCTGAGAACTGTAGTGGGGACATTTAATAGCAACTCTAATCACAGATAGTGTTACTCACTGTGTCTCCGACTTTGTGGTGTCTCGTAGCAGTGACACCTATGCCGAAATCAGGAGATGGGGTCTCCTCCAGCCCCTCCCACTTCACATTCCTCACCAGTCAGCTGACCTCTAGTCTCTGCCCCCCAGCCATGCTGTGAACTGAATGGGCGGCTGCGGGCTCCAGGGACAGCCCTGCTGGGCGGCCACAAAAAGGCTGGGAGAGCGGTGCGGGCTTCAGAAACAGCCAAGGCTTTGGTGACCCCTGGCAAATCATCATTTGACCCCCAAGGGGGTCCCGACCCCCAGGTTGAGAACCACTGACGTAGAGGCATAACTGTTAAATGTCCCTTATGATCCCCTGCCTAAAATGTGTAGGTACAAACAGGTTAGTTTCTAAAGCTCAAAACACACAGTGTGTCAACATGTGCTATCTCCCATCACAGGGTATCAATGGATGCATTTTGGGGGGTGAAAAACGCCTTCCTCATAACTAAAGTAGGTAAGAGGAAGGGATTGCACCCCCAAAACGCGTCCATTGATACCCCATGAGGGAAGCTAGCACATGTTGACCCACTTTTTGTTTTGTGGCTTTAGCAAACTAGATGTAGGGAAAGACACACATTTTAGGCATGGGATCATGAGGGAAATAAGAATAATTTGGCACCATTTGTGGGCATCTTCAAATTTTGGCTTTGTGATTCTTTAAAACACATAAAGATTACAATTAACATTACTTAGGGCAGTGTTTCCCAACTCTCCTTCTCCAGATGCATTCCCAGGTCATGTTTTCTATATTTTTTGCTTTTGTCACAGATGATGATGTCATTTTCAAGGTTAGTAATTCACACAGTATTTTTCCTGAGGAAAATACAGAAAACAGGATCTGGTGGTGCACCTAGAGAAGTGGAGTGGAGAAACACTGACCTCGGACACTAAAGCCTAGGTTCACATTAGAACGATTTGTCATGCGATTTGAGAGATAAAATTGCATGACAAGTCGTAGCCTATTGGAGGCAAGGGCACTGTTCCCATCTGTGCAACACAGAATTAGCGGCGCCGCACCAATTTGCAAAAGTAGTTCCTGCACTACTTTTTGCAATTTAAGGTGCGACTTCAATAGACACCTGGGCATGAAGCCACACAAATGTCTATCAAGTAGCACCTGAAATCGCGCTTACCTTGCTACTTAGAAATTGCACAACTTCAAGTGAAGTAGCACGATTTCAAGTGGCATCAATGTGAACCAGGGCTTACATTGATTTTTGCACTCGCTACATAAGGCTTTGTACAGCATTCCTAAAGAAGCAAGGACAGACACAATGTTGGTTCCTACTTTTTTAGATGTAACTTGGCTAACAGCCACATTTCTTATAAAAGTTTCTTATAAAACTAAAAAAGTTACAGGTAAATGTGTAACGAAAAAAACTGGTGAAGGTAGTCATGTTTTTGAGTGAAATAAGGATATATAAAACATGGATATTTGTACAATGTGTGAAAGCACACCTTCCAGCTTTTTGTACATGACAAAACTGTTGTACAAGCTACTCACCATATTGAACAATGTGTCGTGTCCAATTTAATGCTGTAGCTGGGGGACCAAACCACCCTGAGAAATGGGCAAAGGTTAATCAATTTAAAACTGTACAAACACATTTACAACATAACGAAAAAAATAAAAAAAGTTTGGTTTTAAAATTTTAGCTAAAATATCAATGATGTTGATGACTCTGTTTTGGAGATCATGCATGTTTTCTTTCATTTTCTCCAATTCCCTATTGCAAACCAAGAGCTCACTGGTAAATATTTGTGCACTTGCATTGCTGAAGTGAGTTTGGTCTTCCACAACATCCACATCACCTAAAAATTAAAAAACACACCATGTATTAGAAATATGCAGGCATCCACCTATTGCTTGAAGCTGTGGTCTCAGACTCTGACCTGTGGTCGACACAGTTTCCAGGACTTCACACAGTACTTCCTGCACATCAGCATCAACATCTCCTTCAGGGTGTGTGGTGAGTTGTCTTTCTGTATCTTCAGGAGGTGCTGGGTTACTGGTGTCCACACACAGCTCAGATGTCCCTCTTCTTTTCTCCCCTATGTGAATCCAAAAAAGGTATACATGGCACACAGATATGTTAGGCTAGAAATAGTAATATGAAACATTGTTTGGAACACTGGTGCTCCTGTGTACAGCTGCGTAACAGCTGCTGAGTGTCCTCAACTGACACTGAATAAAGCTGAAATTTCATTAGTTACAAACACATCTAGACAACAATCTAATGAACTTATTTACATCAACTTAGGCCAGGACAAATGCATTTAACGTGCATCTCCCAATAACGAAGTATTAGTGGTCAATCAAACGATGTTTAATGTCCTGCAAATGATTCCTGTGTCCACAAAAATAAAACTTGACATTTTAAACTGTAGAACAGTAAAGAAAAGAACATGGACCAGCACAAAAGTAATAATAGGAACACAGGACAAATACTTACATTTTTTGCAGCATTTTCCTGGTCTTTCTATACTGATCTTCCTCTCTAAATTTAAGGTCTGACCAGCGTTTTCTCAACTGATCCTTGGATCGTTGTACCCCAAAATTCCTGTGAAGACTTCTCACAACTTTAGCCATGATCTTGGCCTTTCTGGCATTTGGGTTTCTGTAAGGTCCATGCTTCCCATCATAGTCTATCCTCACTAAGATGTCTACCATCTCCACCATTTCTTCAAACAACATATTTGTGACCTTATAGCTCCTCCTGGATCTGGAAGTGGCTTTCCCCGGGTTTTCCTCATTGCTGTTCTCACCACACACCTGCTGTCTCGCCGCCATTTGCTCTCCCACTGCCCCGAAAGAGAAGAGGCAGGGAACACACTAGAAAGAAGGACAGGGGCGGAGTTTCACGCATTCACAGTGTATATAAAACCATAACGCGCGATCGATGTAATGGCTGTAGGAACGATCTGGGAGTGGAGGACGAACGATCGCCATTGCCAACACGCAAAAGGAGCCATAAAACTAAGGTACAATTGTAAATTGGGGCAGACCAGATTATGAGTTAAGCCTGACATTATGGTTTGTCTTGTGTTCTGTCTTGCAGGCATCAGAGAAATATTTGAAAATGGTGGATAAATTCACTGCACCAGACTTTTTTCCTCACTTTATCGACCAATACCGGGAGCTGTTCTGTCTTGTGAAAAGTAGGGATTACTAGAATAAAATCAAGAGGAAGGCAGCGATGGAGAAACTTCTTGAATCGGTGAAACCTCTGTACCCCAGATCAGACATCAATTTTGTGAAGAGCAAAATTGGGAACTTGAGGAGTACGTTTAATAGGGAGCACAAGAAGGTCCTGGAATCACAGAGATCGGGAGCATCAGCAGATGACATATATGTCCCCAGGCTGTGGTACTACAACAGCCTGCGTTTTTTGTTCAACCAAACCCAACCCAGGCCATCACTGTCAACACTCCCTTCCACATCGGATGAGGCCACAGCTCCTGAGGTCCACCCTGGTCCTTCGACACAGGATGAAGATGTGTTGGAGCCCAGCTTGACCCAGGTATAGCATTGTTTAACATATTTTTATCCAAAAATAGAATGATGATAACTACACGTTATTGTTCCTAAATTTCTGCCTGAACAAAGTGGTTTCAATATCAATACTAGACAGTAGTGGCAAAAAATGATTGGGACAAGAAGGAAAAATGCTGGGGTCAGAATGATAGTCTCTTCTATTTCACCACATTCAATTTGCAACAGTCATGAGCTCAAAATTGTGTGTGATTGATGACCAAAATTTTAAAAAAAGTAATAATTATGTCCCATTTTCATACACAGGAAAGTGTCAGTCAGGAGGAGCCCGTGGCCAGCAGGAGTCCCAGATCCCTCTCCTACGCCCTCCTGCTAAAAGGGCCAGGAAAAGCAAAAACCTAGACGAGGCCACAGCTGCCTTCCTGAGCCACGCAACAAATGCCATCACTATGGCCCGAGATGCAGCTGAGGCATTTGGCTGTCTGACAGCAAATAAATTGAGGGAGATGGATGTGGACCAAAGGAGTATGTGCGAGGAACAGCTCCTCAACAAGGGGAAGAGGGGAGAAATGTTATTGAGAACACAGATCTATGATTTAATGTCCCACCACAGCAGCCCCACCCACCACAGCAGCATATCGGACATTGTCAGTTCCAGCCCCAAGACCCCCAACAACCCCACTGGGCTGGGGATTTTCATCTATATAATTACAATTTATTTTTATTTTTTTGTTCAAAAATGATGATTTTAGTTATACTTTATTTATTTTTGTATGCTGAGAATGCACTTTTTGGTTAAGTTATTTAATTTTTATTTGGATGGCAGATAACATGTATAATTTATTTACGTATTTTTTTTGGAATAATGCACAAGAAAAAAAATGACCTCAGCCGATGTGGAAGGAAGCATTGACAGCGATGGCCTGGGTTCGGTCTGGTCTTTCAAAAAACACAGGCTGTTGTAAGACCACAGCCTGGGGATATACCGGTCATCTGCTGCTGCTCCCAATCTCTCGGAGTCCAGGACATTCTTGTGCTCCCTATAAATGCACTCCTCAGGTTCCCAATTTTGCTCTTCACATAATTGAGGTCTGCCCTGGGGTACAAAGGGTTCACCAATTCCAACAGTTTCTTCATCAATGCCTTCCTCTTGATTTTTATAGGACCTTCTTGTGATCCCTATTAAATAAAAAATAATTAATAGAAAAATACTTGGCTATGTGTTTTACTTCAAATGACAGTTTGGGAGTAGGCAGGTACATTTTAAAAATACAATGTAAAATTAACAAGGGACACAAACATAGTTGTATCTTTGATCTTCTAAACTACGGGATAATGGTGTTGTGTTAACTTGACCCAAAAAAATAAAAAATCTTCTTGATACCGCTAGAAAAAAAAACACTTTTTATAAATATGTTTACCAGAACTCCGTCAGTATCACCAGCAAAGCAGCTTCATTATTATCCCATTATAAAGAAGAAGAGAATTGTGCGCTGCATTTGGAGATTTCATAATTTGCCGCGTCACAAATGTTAATTCTCCATTACGAACGCTAGTTTACAAGACCGACCGCTTCCGGCTCGTTCTTGCTTCCGAGCATGCGTGTTTGTACTTTGGACTTTTGTGTACACACGCTCGGAAAATACGATAACAGACATTTGTCCGCGGAAAATGTTAAAACCTGCCATCCAACATTTGTCTGCGGAGCGTGCATGATTTTCCGCCAACACCCTGTCATCACACATTTCCGATCGTGTGAATGCGGCTTTAGTCACAGTTCTTGACTAAAATGCCAATTTAGTCATATTTTAGTCATCTCAATTGTTTTTGTTTTAGTCGTATTTTAGTCGACTAAAATAGTATTAACCACACGACGATGTACGTCGGCACAATGGCACGGCTGGGCAAATGGGTAAACAGGTACGTCCCCTTTAAATTGCGGCATTGTGGGCACGTGCGCCCGCCGCGTACTCAATGACCGCACCCACGGGTCCCGCGGACTTGATGTCCCTCGGTGTCCCGCAATCGTGGCACGGAGAGGCAGAATGGGGAGATGCCTTTGTAAACAAGGCAGTTCTCTGTTCTGCCTTGTGACATGACAGGGATCTACTACTCCCTGTCATCAGGAGCAGTGATCGCTGTCATGTCAGTGGTAGCCCATCCCCCCCCACAGTTAGAATCACTCCCTAGGACACACTTAACCCTTTGATCGCCCCCTAGTGTTTAACCCCTTCGCTGTCAGTGTCATTTACACAGTAATCAGTGCATTTTTATAGCGCTGATCGCTGTATGAATGACAATGGTCTCAAAATAGTGTCAAAAGTGTCTACTGTGTCCGCCATAATGTTGCAGTCAGGATAAAAATCGCAGATCGCCGCAATTACTAATAAAAAAAAAATGTAATACTAAAAATGCCATAAATCTATCCCCTATTTTGTAGACGCGATAACTTTTGCGCAAACCGATCAATATACGCTTATTGCGATTTTTTTTTACCAAAAATATGTAGAAGAATATATATCGGCCTAAACTGAGAAAGAAATTTGTTTTTTTTTATATATTTTTTGTGGATATTTATTATAGCAAAAAGTAAAAAATATTGTTTTTTTTTTTTCAAAATCATTGCTCTTTTTTTGTTTATAGCGAAAAAAAAACAAAAAAAACGCAGAGGGGATCAAATACCACCAAAAGAAAGCTCTATTTGTGGGAAAAAAGGATGTCAATTTTGTTTGGGTACAACGCCGCATGACCGTGCAATTGTCAGTTAAAGCGACGCAGTACCGTATCGCAAAAAAAAAAATGGCCTAGTCATTAATAGATGCCCCCTACGTATTGTTATGTGGTAGTGCAGTGTTAATTTTGATGTCAAATTTCAAGTTCTTGACTAAAATGCCAATTTAGTCGTATTTTAGTCATCTAAATTGTTTTCGTTTTAGTCGTATTTTAGTCGACAAAAATAGTATTAATTTAGTTGATCAAAATATTTTAGTTGACGAAATGAACACTGGTTAACATGTGCCGCTCTGATCTCTTTACATAGAATTACAAGAGCAGGAAGACGAGAATTCTCAGACGTTCTCAACACAGGAAGAGTATTGTTGCCGTAAGTAGTAAGGAAGAGAAATGTAGACGTTTAGGCTTTTTAATAAACGCCATATAAGCTACAGACTAAAATTAAAAGGTCAGTTTAATGAAGATAAATAATGGGCTTTTGCATCAATTATATACATTGGATCATATATTTTGTATATATAACTAGTGGTGTAAAGTTTTTTTTTTTTCTTCAAGCAGAATTGAAATAAAAGACATCCTATGTGGATACTGCCTGCAATATAGCAGTTGGCTTTTCGAGCAAGCGGATATAAATAGAAAAAGAAAGGGGGGGGGATAGCAGCGAACGTAGAAATAAATGCAGATAAATGCGAATGAGTAAATGACCTCTGCATCAAATTACTACCAAGCTACATACTTAGCAGCAAACTGCAGTACGGATCCCCCCGCCATGGTAATTACGGTACAGCTAAAAGTCTACATCCTAAACCTATCTGCAGCGAGCACATGGGGGGATTGGAGCCGGGAGATGTAACGCTCAGATTGGGTCATGTATAATTTAAAGTAGCATATTAAAAACATTGATGGGGATTATTTAGAGAAATACATAAGTAATGGTAATGCGCGCATGTGAGAGCGGGGAAAGGCTTAGAGTTATTTATGCAGTGATAGCAAGAGAACTTCGCCTCCTAAGCGCCTGTTGAATTAAAACCATTTGTAGCACAAAAAAAAAAAAAGTCAGGTTGAAATGTTATCATAACGGCAAGTGGTGTGCCCAAACCATATATGCTGCCTGTTAACCATTTCAGCTCCGGAAGATTTACCCCCAATTCATGACCAGGCTATTTTTTTGTGATACTGCACGGCGTTCCGTACCCAAATAAAATTTGTGTACTTTTAGAGCAAGTTTTGGTGGCATTTGATCACCTCTGCATTTTTTTTTTTGCGGAAAAAAAAAAAAAAGATATATATATATATATATATACCCTGTTTCCCCGAAAATAAGACCTAGCGTGATTGTCGGTGATGGCTGCAATATAAGCCCTACCCCCCAAATAAGCCCTACCCTGTTTCCCCGAAAATAAGCCCTACCCTGAAAATAAGACCTACAAGGACTTTAACTAGGGCTTATTTGGGCGGTAGAGCTTATATTGCAGCCATCACCGACAATCATGCTAGGTCTTATTTTCAGGGAAACAGGGTATATATATATATATATATATATATATATATATATATATATATACACACACAAAAAAGACTGACCATTTAGAAAAAAAACACAATATTTTTTACTTTCGCTTATAAAAAACTCCCAAATAAATCAATGTAAGGAAAAAAAAAAATCGAATTTTTTCATCAGTTTAGGCCAATACCTTTCTGCTACTAATTTTTGGTAAAAAAAAATCCCATTCCGTGTATATTGATTGGTTTGTGCAAAAGTTATAGCGTCTACAGACTATGGGATATTTTTTATTTAGTTATTTATCTATTTTACAAGTAATGGTGGCAATCTGCGATTTTTAGCGGGACTGCGACATTGCGGCAGACAAATCTAAGTGACACTTTCTTGGGGACCAGTGACACCAATACAGTGATCAGTGCTAAAAGTATGCCCTGACATCGTACTAATGACACTGGCAGGGAAGGGGTTGACATCAGGGGCGATCAAAGGGTTAAATGTGTTCCCTGGAAGTGATTACTAACTGTGTGGGGGAGGTGCTTTGACTGGGGGGGGGGGAATGTAAAGATCCGTGTTCCTGCTTAGGAGGAACACAGGATCAGCACATCCCCCTCTCACAGAACTGCTGTCTGCCTCGTTTACATAGGCAGACCGCCGTTCTGCCTTTCTCCTGAATGATCGGCGGGTCCAGGCTGACTTTGCATCCACCTGACCCGCTGATTGGCTCACGCTGTGTCCAATCCCGGGAGTGTCAGATCACGTACTAGGAATGTGATCTGGTGCAGAGTGGCCATTTTGCTGCAGTAAATCTATGGCGGGCGGTCTGCAACGGATTAATTTGCACAAGTGCATGGCTGTGGTGGATAGAGATGAGCAAAATTGAGATTTTTAAAGACATGGACTGGTATGGACTGGGGGGGACCTAGGGTTGCCACCCGTACGGGATTGACCCGGACAGTACGGGTTTTGCAACTTGTGCCCGGGTTTCTGTCCCCTGGAAACCCGGGCAAAACTAATATCCAGTGCCTCTGTCTGTGTCCCGTCCTCCGCCCCATAGCTCTGTATTTATTATGTGGCCAGGGCGGCAGGGCGGCAGTGCGGCGCGAGCCTCTCTGCTCCATATCACAGACCGCCGGTGTAGCTTGTCTGTGTAAGAAGCGAGCAGCTGCGAGCTCCGACCGACCTCACGGTCCTCATCTCATGGAGCCTCGGCCTCGTTCTCTTCCTGCTCCACCACAGCTGGGGACCGTGGGAGACGAGAGGTGACAGGGGAGCCCGAGACCTTGTCAGCACAGCGGGATGCGGGAACCCAAAGGTATGATCACAGCGGCAGCCCTCTTCTCTCTGTCAGCCCCCCTCCCCTCTCTGTCAGCCCCCCCTCCTCTCTGTCAGCCCCCCTCCCCTCTCTGTCAGCCCCCCTCCCCTCTCTGTCAGCCCCCCTCCTCTCTGTCAGCCCCCCCTCTCTGTCAGCCCCCCCCCTCTCTGTCAGCCCCCCTCTCCTCTCTGTCAGCCCCCCTCTCCTCTCTGTCAGCCCCCCTCTCCTCTCTGTCAGCCCCCTCTCTTCTCTGTCAGCCCCCCTCTCTTCTCTGTCAGCCCCCCTCTCCTCTCTGTCAGCCCCCCTCTCCTCTCTGTCAGCCCCCCTCCCCTCTCTGTCAGCCCCCCTCCTCTCTGTCAGCCCCCCTCCTCTCTGTCAGCCCCCTCCTCTTTGTCACCCCCCTCTCTGTCAGCCCCCCCTCCTCTCTGTCAGCCCCTCCTCCTCTCTGTCAGCCCCCCTCTCCTCTCTGTCAGCCCCCCCTCTCCTCTCTGTCAGCCCCCCTCTCCTCTCTGTCAGCCCCCCTCTCCTCTCTGTCAGCCCCCCTCTCCTCTCTGTCAGCCCCCCCCTCCTCTCTGTCAGCCCCCCTCTCCTCACTGTCAGCCCCCCTCTCCTCTGTTAACTCCCTCTTCTCTCTGTTAGCCCCCTCTTCTCTCTTTCAGCCCCCTCTTCTCTCCTCTGTCAGCCCCCCTTTCTCTCTGTCAGCCCCCTCTTCTCTCTGTCAGCCCCCCTTCTCTGTCAGCCCCCTTCCCCTCTGTCAGCCCCCCCCCTTCCCCTCTGTCAGCCCCTCTCCTCCTCTCCCCTGTCCCCCATACTACACCAGGAGACCTCCCCCCACCCCCCAAAATTACACTGGGAGGCTCCCCACCAAACATTACACACTACATATACACTATATTGTACATTACACACTCTGCACTATATACACTATATTGCACATTACACACGCCTGCTCTATAGACACTATATTGCACATTACACACCTGCACTATATGCAATTGGCTACACCACTGTTCACCGCTGCGCGTGCTGCATTAATAATCCCCTAGGGCACACAGAGGTGTCCCAGGTATTTTACAATCTCATTGTGTATGCTACAAAAAAAATGCCAAGCCCCGCTGAAGTGTTCGGGTTTGGCTCGAAGAAAAGGTGGCAACCCTAGGGGGACCCCACGCCATTTTTTAAATTTTTTTTGTATTACTGGCAATTATTTATTTTTTCTGACAGCTGGTGACTCTTTCATTGTTAAAGACACAGTGGCCAGATGTTTGAACATGTTCAAACTTTTGCTTGGCCCGAACCGTTCACCCAACACTATTCATTCCATATATTCATAATTGCCCCATAGAGAGTAGACTGCTCCATCCATCCATTGCATGTATTCATTAATGCTCCACTCACAGCACTAGTTTGCACTTGCACATACAATCTCACAATTTTGGTGGTGAACAATGGGCACTGGCAGTGTGGGCACTGGGCACAGCAAGTGGTCTGGTCACTTGGCCATTTCCATTTCTGCATTTGCATTTCTGCCCTAAAATTCACTGTTTTGCACTCTCAGCACTAGTTTGCACCTACACACACATGTTCTCACAATTTTGGTGGTGGGCACTGGCAGTGTGGACACTGGACACAGCAGGTGGTCTGGTCATTTGACCATTTGCAATTTTAACGTAAAATTCACTGTTTTACACTCACAGCACTAGTTTGCACTTGCACACATGATCTCACAATTTGCAATA
Organism: Lithobates septentrionalis; assembly: GCA_037952835.1. Taxonomy (NCBI): domain Eukaryota; kingdom Metazoa; phylum Chordata; class Amphibia; order Anura; family Ranidae; genus Lithobates; species Lithobates septentrionalis. Next base: position 741,289 of record JBBDGP010002372.1, read on the forward strand.
ATACAGTACATACCAACTTCACTTTGTGGGGCTGTGGGCACACTCTCGGGGCACTATGTGGGCACAGGTGGTCTGGTCACTGTGTGGTTGGCTGGTAGCTGCTGACCCTGGCTGGCCTGCCTGGGTAGTGGCGGCAGTGGCACTCTGGCAGGCAGGAGCAGGTGGCCAGGGCAAGGATTGGCAGGCACCATGAGCAGCAGGCCAGGTGGAGCAAGAAGAGCAGCCAGGGCAGGGTAGCGTGTTTAGCGAGCGGAGCCAGGGAGCTGGCAGGTACCACCTTCTACATGGAGTCCTGCGATGCAAATGGCGGCAGGCAGGAAAGGCGCACAGTTTTTTGCACGCCGAGCACTGTGCGTCATGACGTCGCGAAAATACCCATGGCGCATGCGCAGACACGATTTGCTGGCGTAATACAAATGCGAACCGAAGACAGCGGAATGTCATTCAGCCTGCCACTATGCATGCGCAGTATTGAAGCAGAGATTTTTTAAAAAAATGTACAGGCAGATGTCATCCGTAACAAACATCTGCAGACAGCTTGTAAATAGCCCCAAGTTTACAAACAATCTGTACATTTACGGACAGTAGACAGCCCTGGTCCAGCCTGGAGCAATGTAACTATTAATATACTATGTCTGTTGAATCACAATAGAAGCCTGAAATGACTGTAATATACCCAGCTACTCCAGTGATCTCCACTAGCTTCCAAGTCTCATGCCAGGCGGCCACCCTGCCACATTGCGAAAACGGGAGGTCTCTCACTTGGCACGGGTGCCATTCTGAGTAGACATGTGCAATTTGCTTTGTTCCGAATTTGTTTTTTTAACAAATTTCAACAAATTCGTTAATTTGGAAATATCTGAAATAATGAAAACCCGTTTAACGATTTTTTCCTATTATTCGTAAATTCGAATATTTGAAAATTTGTAAATCCGTACATCGTAAATGCGTACATTCGTAAATTTGTGTGTTCGTAAATGCGTACATTTGTAAATTCGTACATTCGGAAATTGGTAAATTCATAAATTAGTAAATTAGTTAATTCGTAAATTTGTAAATTCGGAAATTCGGAAATCTGGAATAATAATTAACTAATAAAAGCTTAACTATTACTAACTATTAAATTATAGGTACCGTATATACTCGAGTATAAGTCGTTCTGAGTATAAGTCGAGGCCGTAATTTACTTAAACTTAGTGACCCGAGTATAAGACGAGGGTGAGAAATGCACAGCTACTGTAAGTGGAAAAAAGGGTCAACAATGCCCATTTGCAGCCTCACTGTGCCCATTTGCAGGCCTCACTGTGCCCATTTGCAGCCATAGGTCCCCCGAACTTCAAACTCGGAAGTTAAGTGTTCCTAGATGCCCCCTAGCTGCACCCAAAATTTGGGGTCTCTGAACCCAAAGTGTCCCAAAATGACATTGCTGCAGATGGACACAGTTGACCGACTTTGGGGCCCCGTATCTTGGAGCCACTTAGTGCTAGGAACCCCAAATTTGGTGTGCAAACCCAGTGGAACTAGCACCATAAAATATCCAAAGCTGGAGATACAGGGCCCCAAAAATCAGTTCAGAAAATGTCAAACACTTTTCTGCAGCAGAGAATGACATTTTCTGAACCTATTTTGGGGCCCCGTATCTCAGGGCCACTTGGTGCTAGGATCCCTAGCTTTGGATATGTTATGGTACCAGGTCCACTGGGTTTGCACACCAAATTTGGGGTTCCTAGCACCAAGTGGCCCTGAGATACAGGGCCCCAAATTCGGTTTCATAAAATGTCAAGCACTTTTCTGCAGCAGAGAATGACATTTTCCGAACCGGTTTTGGGGCCCCGTATATCAGGGCCACTTGGTGCTAGGAACTCCAGATTTGGAAATGTTGTGGTACCAGTTTCACTGGGTTTGCATACCAAATTTGGGGTTCCTAGCACCAAGTGGCCCTGAGATACTGGGCCCCAAATCGGTTCAGAAAATGAAATTTTTTGCTGCAGAAAAGTGCTTGACTCGAGTATAAGTCGAGGGGGGCACTTTCAGCACAAAAAATGTGCTGAAAAACTCGACTTATACTGGAGTATATACGGTATTGTAATTTCCTTTCAAATTTGGCTGTTAGTGAATGTAACACATATAATTTTATCCAAAGTTATAAATTATCCGAAATAATGAATGCCGTATCCAAACGAATTGAACGTAATACCTATAATTTAATAGTTAGTTGCTATTTCAGATTTTCGAATTTTCGGGTTTTTGGATCTTCAAATTCCTAATTTACAAATTTTCGAATTTTCGAATTTACAAATTTTCTAATTTAAGAATTTCCGAATTTCCGAATGTATGAATGTATGAATTTACGAATATACAAATGTACGAATGTATGAATGTACGAATATACGAATGTACGAATTGCGATCATAACGAATGACCCGAAAAACGAAAAAAAAAAATAAACGAATGAAACGAAAATAAACACATTTTTTGGCAGTGCACATGTCTAATTCTGAGAACACTGCATTTTCTCAATGAATGCAAAGCATTCTCTGATTTGACAAGGTGGTGAAGCAGGGTGGTGATGTCAATCACTCTTACCTCATTTTGCTCTTTTTTATTGCATTGAACTGTAGCACATGTGTTGTCTACATTTGCCTAGTAAATAAAAAGTCTTAATTATATTTATTTTACATTAATCTTTTTCAACCAGCAGATGGAGTCTAAAGTACATTTTCTTGTATTTACCAGGATAATCTTAACTGTTATGCTGGGAAAAAATGCATTGATTACAAAGCTCAGTGGCTCATATTCAATTTACAGCTATACTGAATGACTCAGGGGAGCAACCCATCTCCCCTCCTGCCTGCTCTGTATGGCTGTGTACAAACCTTCAATTGGAGAGAGAAAGCCTGAAAGCAAACAGCTGTGTGCCTTCTCTTTAGAAAAAAAAAATGCTATGAAAGTAGCAGTGTCATGGCTGCACCCTGTGTTAATGTATTTATAGAGCAGATTTTATATAAATATACATTGTAAACCTACAACACCGTGGTAAAAAAAAAAATGACCAAAAACCATTATAGTTTTTCTTAAAAATAAATAGTATGAATAAAATACAAACCATCTGTTGGAATTGCTTTTATTACTGTTCATCATTCAATCGCCTACTCTAAAATGGAAGCTCACTGAAGCAGATGCCCATTTGTATGCCCGTGTAACTATTCATCATTTGGTTTGTAATTATCGCTCCTTCTCAGAATAGCACGGTTGTTTATAAATAATTGATGATTATAATAATGGCAGAATCATAATGTAATTGCACAAAGTCAGGACTGTGGATGGATGACCGCATGGCCTGCGTACTGCGGTGCGGTTTGTGGATCCATCTTTTAAGATTAACGAGCCAATCATTATAGGGCTCTATATGTCTCCCTGCTTGTGAATTTGAGCTTATTTGTCAAGGAGTGTTCTTCTTCCTTTCATCAATAGTTTAAGGAAAACCTGTTTAAGCAAATAAATATTAATATAATTTAAAAAAAATATATATATATACACACACACACACACTATCTCACAAAAGTGAGTACACCCCTCACATTTTTCATGTGACAACACTGAAGAAATTACACTTTGCTACAATGTAAAGTAGTGAGTGTACAGCTTGTATAACAGTGTAAATTTGCTGTCCCCTCAAAATAACTCAACACACAGCCATTATGTCTAAACCGCTGACAACAAAAGTGAGTACACCCCTAAGTGAAAATGTAAAAATTAGACCCAAAGTGTCAATATTTTGTGTGGCCACCATTATTTTCCAGCACTGCCTTAACCCTCTTGGGCATGGAGTTCCCCAGAGCTTCACAGGTTGTCACTGGAGTCCTCTTCCCCTCCTCCATGATGACATCACGGAGCTGGTGGTTGTTAGAGACCTTGCTCTCCTCCACCTTCCATTTGAGGATGCCCCACAGATGCTCAATAGGGTTTAGGTCTGGAGACATGCTTGGCCAGTCCATCACCTTTACCCTCAACTTCTTTAGCAAGGCAGTGGTCATCTTGGAGGTGTGTTTGGGGTCGTTATGTTGGAATACTGTCCTGCATCCCAGTCCCTGAAGGGAGGGGATCATGCTCTGCTTCAGTATGTCACAGTACATGTTGGCATTCATGGTTCCCTCAATGATCTGTAGCTCCCCAGTGCCGACAGCACTCATGGAGCCCCAGACCATGACACTCCCACCACCATGCTTGACTGTAGACAAGACACACTTGTCTTTGTACTCCTCACCTGGTTGCCGCCACACACGCTTCACACCATCTGAACCAAATAAGTTTATCTTGGTCTCATCAGACCACAGGACATGATTCAGGTAATCCATGTCCTTAGTCTGCTTGTCTTCAGCAAACTGTTTGCAGGCTTTCTTGTGCATCATCTTTAGAAGAGGCTTCCTTCTGGGATGACAGCCATGCAGACCAATTTGATACAGTGTGTGGTGTATGGTCTGAGCACTGACAGACTGACAGGCTGACCCCCCACTCCCACCCCCCACTCCTTCAACCTCTGCAGCAATGCTGGCAGCACTCATATGTCTATTTCCCAAAGACAACCTCTGGATATGACACTGAGCACGTGCACTTAATTTCTTTGGCTATGGCGAGGCTTGTTCTGAGTGGAACCTGTCCAGTTAAACCGCTGTATGGTCTTGGCCACCGTGCTGCAACTCAGTTTCAGGGTCTTGGCAATCTTCTTATAGTCTAGGCCATCTTTATATAGAGCAACAATTCTTTTTTTCAGATCCTCAGAGAGTTGTTTGCCATGAGGTGCCAAGTTGAACTTCCAGTGACCAGTATGAGAGAGTGAGAGCGATAACACCACATTGAACACACCTGCTCCCCATTTACACCTGAGACCTTGTAACACTAACAAGTCACATGACACCGGGGAGGGAAAATGGCTAATTGGGGCCCCTCACTTTTGTTGCCAGCGGTTTAGACATTAATGGCTGTGTGTCGAGTTATTTTGAGGGTACAGCAAATTTACACTGTTATACAAGCTGTACACTCACTACTTTACATTGTAGCAAAGTGTCATTTCTTCAGTGTTGTCACAAGAAAAGATAGAATAAAATATTTGCAAAAATGTGAGGGGGTGTACTCACTTTTGTGAGATACTGTATATATATATATAAGAGTTCACATGATTGCTGCACAAACACGTATTTGTAATGAAGAGAAATACAAAAAATGTGTAGTATTCCAAAGTAATTACAGTTTCGGGCTATTTTAGATAGGGCCCTTCCTCAGACAAAACACATCAAGGTATGACAATCATATAATGGTCATATATATATATATATATCATGAACACTTGGAATCAATTCAATTAATTAGATAATTATTCAAGATTACATCTGAATAAAATCTTCATTAAATCACAGACAAGGAAAAAGCTGGAAACTGGATACAATCACCGTCACCAAAAATCCCAGGATCACAATAAAGACCTGAATATAAAAAACAGTGAATCATTATAACAATAGTACTTATTAATACCCATAATTCAATCTATCTACCGTACATTCCTATAAAGACTACAGAATTGGAATGTAAAAATGTAAACATTTTATGGTCATAGATGGGGTTAATCATAGTAGAAGAGAAGGTAATCGTGAACTGATTTTAAGGAAGAAGGAGGTACAGTGGATACATTTTTTAGATACATTATATCCTAATTGATTAAACTCAGATATAGATTTGTACATCTTTGTGTAAATTAATCTCCTTCCATATACCTGAAGATTTGAATACTTTTTACATTCCAATTCTCTAGTCTTTATAGGAATGTAGATAGATTGAATTATGGGTATTAATAAGTACTATTGTTATAATGATTCACTGTTTTTTTATATTCAGGTCTTTATTGTGATCCTGGGATTTTTGGTGACGGTGATTGTATCCAGTTTACAGTTATTTCCTTGGTTTAATGTGATTTAATGAAGATTGTATTCAGATGTAATCTTGAATGATTATCTAATTAATTGAATTAATTCCAAGTGTTCATGTTATATATAAATATAAATATATATATATAAAAGACCATTGAATGTTTGTTATACCTTGATGTGTTCCTGTCTGAGGAAGGGCCCTATCTAAAATAGCCCAAAACTGTAACTACTATGGAATACTACACATTTCTTGTATGTCTTTTCGTTACAAATAAATGTTTGTGCAGCAATCCTAGTCTTCCCACCGACCATATACATAAGAAAAGTCCAAAGGATTGCTGCACTTGAAGTCTTATTAATCTGATAAATTCAAAATAGTTTACATAATAAAGTGTTCAAAAGATTCCCGTTTTGGGCTCACATGCTTTACGCCCTTCATCAGATCAGAACACACACACACACACATATATATATATATACACCCATGAACTTTAATGGTATCCCAGTCTTATGCCCCGTACACACGGTCGGATTTTCCGACGGAAAATGTGTGATAGGACCTTGTTGTCGGAAATTCCGACCGTGTGTGGGCTCCATCACACATTTTCCATCGGATTTTCCAACACACAAAGTTGGAGAGCAGGCTATAAAATTTTCCGACAACAAAGTCCGTTGTCGGAATTTCCGATCGTATGTACGCAAATCCGACGGACAAAGTGCCACGCATGCTCAGAATAAATAAAGAGATGAAAGCTATTGGTTACTGCCCCGTTTATAGTCCCGACGTACGTGTTTTACGTCACCTCGTTCAGAATGATCGGATTTTCCGACAACTTTGTGTGACCATGTGTATGCATGACAAGTTTGAGCCAACATCCGTCGGAAAAAATCCTAGGATTTTGTTGTCGGAATGTCCGAACAAAGTCCGACCGTGTGTACGGGGCATAAGTCCGTAGGGTTCAATATTGAGTTGGCCCACCCTTTGCAGCTATAACAGCTTCAACTCTTCTGGGAAGGCCGTCCACAAGGTCTAGGAGTGTGTCTATGGGAATGTTTGACCATTCTTCCAGAAGCACATTTGTGAGGTCAGGCACTGATGTTGGAGGAGAAGGTCTGGCTTGCAGTCTCCACTTTAATTCATCCCAAAGGTGTTCTATCGGGTTGAGGTCAGGACTCTGTGCAGGCCATTCAAGTTCCTCCACCCCAATCTTGCTCATCCATGTCTTTATGGACCTTGCTTTGTACACTGGTGCGCAGTCATGTTGGAACAGGAAGGGGCCATCCCCAAACTGTTCCCACAAAGTGGGGAGCATGAAATTGTCCAAAATGTCTTGGTATGCTGACACCTTAAGAGTTCCCTTCACTGGAACTAAGGGGCCAACCCAACCCCTGTAAAACAACCCCACACCATAATCCCCCCTCCACCAAATGATTTGGACCAGCGCACAAAGCAAGGTCCATAAAGACATGGATGAGCGAGTTTTTTCTCCTAAGTATGTAACTTTATAGTATAAATGTATATAAATATTTAAAAAAAAAGGGTGAGCTGCAAGTATTAATCTTTTGTTCCTTACAAGCATGACGCCACTTTACTGCCAAAATCCGATATAGGACAGTATAATAAAAAAGTGGGATTCCACGCATCACTTTTAATATGAATTTATCTACTTTACCCTCCAGTGGGATAAGAAAATTCCGTGCACAACAAGCCAATATTCATTTGTTGTGCATCAAATTTTGTTTTACCCCACTGGAGAATAAAATAATAAATTCAAATTGTGTTTTTAAAGTGGTATGTGGCATCCCACCTTTTATTATATATATGCATACCGATAGATAGATAGATAGATAGATAGATAGATAGATAGATAGATAGATAGATAGATAGATAGATAGATAGATAGATAGATAGATAGATAGATAGATAGATAGATAGATAGATAGATAGATAGACATACTGTATGGTATATAATGAGAGAGAGAGAAGACCTCTGGGATGCAAGTAGTAGGAATTTACTTTTTCCCTTTTTTTCATATGTGATAAAAATCCAGTAAAAGTTAGGTTGGCTTTGAAAAGGTGTTATTTGCACTATTGAGTTTTCTGTAAAACTGCGATTTTGGACCCCTAGAGTGAAGGAAGTAGCAAAGGCAAGACTTTCTATTTCAAGGACTTGGATTTATCTGGCCTAATTAATTTTCTTTTATTTTAGACAAATCATTACACAGTGTCCCTCTGGCTATGCAGAGAGATCCACTGTGATGGCAGCCCTGTAAGCGTGTTTTGTGTGGTTTGATAAAGTGTATCTAAATCCTTACTTTTTGGTTTTAGTTTTGGATAAAGCAAGGGAGCGTTAAAACCTCTTTATCACGTACCTGGTAGCAGAGCCTGATACGATGAGGAAGGCCCCTCTTACACCTTTGACTCGGGGCCCCTGATAGTGTAGACAGGAGGCGCAGGAGTGCAGAGTGGCACTAGAGTGGCACCAGTGCCTGTAAGTCTTGCTAACAGCAGGGCAGGAGAAGACATCAGAGGGTTCCAAGTGGGCAGCTGGAGAATGGCAGACTGAAGCAGGCTGGTACTGGCAACAGCAGACAGGTGAGACATGCACTGGTAGCAGACTGAAGAAAAGCAGGGCACAGCAGGTTGTATCAGGAAGCAGAGTCAGGCAAGCCGGGTCATACACTGGCAGGATGGGTCAGGTACAGAGGAGCAGGCAAGAGCGTGGTCTGGGTACAAACCAGGTCAGGAGACAAATCGGTGCAATAGAAGCCAATGGAGCAGACAGAAGCGGAGGTCAAGGACAAGCCGGTGTCAGCGCAGATGGAGTTCAGAGCGAGGTCAGACAAGCCGGGTCAGCAACTGGAATTAGGATACAGGATAACAGGAACACAGGATACACAGGAAGCTGAAAGACAGATCAGCACTGAACCTGAGCACTGGGCGAGTTTAAGTAGCCTGGTTGGTGCCAACATCTGTCACAGCTGCACGTGTGCGCCATCACTCCCAAGAAGGCTCCTGTGTGCGCGTGAGTTTGCGCGTGCGCACATGTATTAGCCAATGCCAAATTCCTGTGAACACGAAAAGGAAACTGTTTTAGCCTGTGCACAGAAGGCCTTTCCTTACACTCTTTTGGGTTTTTTATTGCATTCTAAGTCCTCATTGTGGAGATTGTTTTGGACTTGTGAGCTTTCTCAAGTGAAAAAAAAAATCTTCAATTGTCACTAGTACAAGAATAGAGGGGAAATCCTTGCTGTTCTAGTGACAAATATCCAAGAGGGGGACTTTGCCTAACTTTAGAGAAGTTTCACTTTCACTTCCTGTTGTGTCTTTGGGACAGGAAGTGAAAATAATTCTCCCAATATGACACAAATGGCAAACAAAACTGACAAGGGGTTTAACCCTTCCAGTACTTACTTATTTGTTATTAAAAAAAATGGCAATAGTTTTGAGCTATATACACGATCCTTCATCAGGCCAACAAGTACCACTCCTCCAAACAAAGATAAAAGACACCTTCCTTAACTGCTTCCCACCTGGCCTATAGTAAAATGACCACCAGGCGGAAGCTTTGCTGTTCTGGGTGGGCATCATGTGATGTCCTCCCAGGATTGTGCCTCACTGCATGTCTGTCACCTGCTGTGTCCGGTGGGCAGATCAGTGTATACAATCACAGAAGATCACATGACAACTGTGCACAATAGATGGCTTCCATTCATTATGTACTATTGTGTTGATCTCTGCGATTGCTCACAATGATCACATGGTACAGATAGTGCCAATCACAGCTCATCTGTACTATTGGATTAGCTGCAGCCAATCACAACTAATCACAATAGTAAAAACTGAATGAATACATTTTTAATAATAAAAAGGGTTGCTTATAACAGTGATTATCACTGTTATAAGCAATCATAGTATGTAAAAAAAAAAAAAAAAAATCTTACTCTCCTTCCTAAAGTAGTACACTTACTATGGTAACATTGTGTTGCTTTGGTCACAGTATGTAAAAAAAATGTAATGAAAAAAAAGATAAAACTGTAATAAAAAAGATAAAAATTTAAAATACATTTTTAACAATTTTTTTTTTAATTACATGCTGTCACCAGTCAGTGCCCCTGATCAGCGCCACACCAGTTATATGATGACTCTGTACTGCACTGTTATAAAACAATTTATAAAATGTGATAAAAATATGTGATAAGATTAAAAAAAATAAAAATAAAAATTTCTTACATTTCCAAAAAATTGTGAAAAAAATAACAACTTTAAAAAACTTGCCGTGCCTCTTAATAAATACCTTGGACTGTCTACTTTTCAAAAAGGGGTCATTTGAGGGATATTTGTACTGTCCTGGGATTTTGGGGCCTCAAGAAATGAGAGAGTCCGTCTATACATCAGGATTGATCGATTTTCAGATATATATCATAGTTTGTGGACGCTTTAGCTTTCCTACAGACTAAATAATATACACTGATTTGGGTTATTGTCACCAAAGAAATGCAGCAGAATACATTTTGGCCTAAATTTATGAAGAACGAATATTTATTAGCAACATTTTATAACAGAAACAAAAAAAAACCTTTTTTTTTTTTTTCAAATTTTTTGGTCTTTTTCTTCTTTTATTTAGCAAAAAAAAAAAAACCCCAGTGGTGATTAAATACCACAAAAATAAATCTCTATTTGTGTGAAAAAAATTATAAAAACGTCATATGGGTACAGCATTGCATGACCGCGCAATTCTCATTCAAAGTGTGACAGTGCTAAAAGCTGAAAATCGGCCTGGGCAGGAAGGGGGTAAAAGTACCCGGTATTGAAGTCGGTAAAGTACTACTGGGGCAAATTAGTAATATATCTTTTGCAGCAAATGCAGATGTGTCCACAACACAAGCTCGGCATGCAAACATTTATACATTTCCTGTTTTTCTCTTCATATGGACCTCGTGTGGAGACCCAATGATGCATGTCTCAGGGTCCTACATGGTGGACTAATTGGACTCCCATCTGCCCCCTAGGGTGTGCCTCTCTGATTTTACCTAATTGAAAAAAATGCAAGGTATTTCCTGGTTGGCACCCATGGTGAGCAAGCCCCTCGTGTGTTCACAATGCAGCAGGGCAGCCACTCGATACAGGAACCAGACGCTGGTGGAGATGACTGCAGTAGCATTGCCTTATACAGTGATTTCCAGCTTCTAGAGGGACCCCACAGGTATGACATATAAATACCTCCCAATTTTTTGAGATGGGAATGAGGGACACCTACAAGTACATCTCTAAAAATTAGAATGTCATCAAAAAGTTAATTTATTCCAGTAATTCAATAAAAAAAAATGAAACTCCTATATTATATAGATTTGTTACACATGGAGTGATATATTTCAAACATTTCTTTCTTTTAATCTTGAGGATTATGGCTTACAGCTAGTGAAAACCCAAAATTGAGTATCTCCGTAAATTAGAATATTGCGAAAGTTGAATATTGTAGACTCTCGGTGTCACACTCTAATCAGCTAATAAACTCAAAACACCTGTAAAGGTTTCCTGAGCCTTTAAATGGTCTCTCAGTCTGGTTCAGTAGGTTACGCGATCACTGGAAAGACTGCTGACTTGACAGTTGTCCAGAAGACAGTCATTGACACCCTCGACAAGGAGGTTAAGTCACAAAAGATCGTTGCTAAAGAAGCTGGCTGTCCACAGAGTGCTGTATCCAAGCATATTTATGGAAAGTTGAGTGGAAGGAAAAAGTGTGGTAGAAAAAGGGGCACAAGCAACAGGGATAACCGCAGCCTTGAGAGGATTGTGAAGCAAAGGCCATTCAAGAATTTTGGGAAGATTCACAAGGAGTGGACTACGGCTGGTGTCAGTGCTTCAAGAGCCACCACACGCAGACATACCCAGAACATGGGCTACAACTGTCGCATTCCTTCTGTCAAGCCACTCCTGAACCAGAGACAACATCAGAAGCTTCCTACCAGGGCTAAGGAGAAAAAGGACTGAACTTTTTTGCATTTCTTTTGGAAATCAAGGTCCCAGAGTCTGAAGGAAGAGTGGAGAGGCAGAGTCAGTGATGATTTGGGGAGCCGTGTCACCTGCTGGTGTTGGTCCGCTGTGTTTTATCAAGTCCAAAGTCAGCGCAGCCCTCCACCAGGAAATTCTAGAGCTCTTCATGCTTCCCTCTGCTGACCAGCTTTATGGAGATGCTGATTTCATTTTCCAGCATGACTTGGCACCTCCCACAATGCAAAAAGTACCAATACCTGGTTCAATGATCATGGTATCACTGTGCTTGATTGGCCAGCAAACTCGCCTTACCTAAAACCCCATGGAGAATCTGTGGGGTATTGTCAAGAAGAAGTTGAGAGACATCAGACCCAACAATACAGATGAGCTGAAGGCCGCTATCAAAGCAACCTGGGCTTCCATAACACCTAAGCAGTGCCACAGGCTGATCGCCTACATGCCACGCCGCATTGATACAGTAATTCATGCAAAAGGAGCCCCGACCAAGTATTGAGAGCATTCTATACTGTACATGGACATACTTTTCATTAAGCCAACATTTCTGTATTAGAAATCCTTTTTTTTTATTGGTCTTATGTAATATTCTAATTATCTCAGATACAGAATTTTGGGATTTCACAAGCTGTAAGCCATTATCATCAAAATTAAAGAAATGTTTGAAATATATCACTCTGTGTGTAACACATCTATATAAAAAAGATATGAGTTTTACTTTTTGAATTGAATTACTGAAATTAATAAACTTTTTGATGATATTCTAATTTTATGAGATGCACACCTGTATATAGATCAGACCAAAATGAGGGACGAATGAGGAGGAAAGAGGGACAGAGGGACTTTGTTCCAATTCAGGGACAGTTGAGAGCTATGCATATATATTTACTTAAATTGGTCCAAGCTGGACCAATATTACCATATGTATCTAAACTTCCATTCTAATGCCGCGTACACACGGTCGGATTTTCCAACGGGAAATGTTCGATGGGAGCTTGTTGTCGGAAATTCCGACCGTGTGTAGGCTCCATCGGACATTTTTCGTCGGGATTTCCGACAAACAAAATTTGACATCTGGATCTCAAATTTTCCGACAACAAAATCCATTGTCGGAAATTCCGATCGCGTGCACACAATTCCGACGCACAAAATTCCACGCATGCTCGGAATCAAGCAGAAGAGCCGCACTGGCTATGGAACTTCATTTTTCTCGGCTCGTGGTACGTGTTGTACGTCACCGCGCTCTTGACGTTCAGAATTTCCGACAAGATTTGTGTGACCGTGTGTATGCAAGACAAGTTTGAGCCAACATCCGTCGGAAAAAAAAACATGGATTTTGCTGTCGGAATGTGCAATCGTGTGTATGCAGCATCAATCTCCATTTTTTTTTCTTTTTAATTACTCATCCAGCAAAGATTCCACAGCAGAAGATTACTGCAACGTTGACATTAATTACATGATGCCCCCCCTCCTCCTCCCCAAGTTCTTGTCAGTCCTTCCCCGCTTTAATGGCCTTTTAATTCCTCCATTTGATAGAAATTCCGTCTTTCTAAAATAAAACTGAAATGAGCTTAAACTTTAATCTCGATTTTATTATAATTCAAGCTGTGACAGCGAGGTCCCAAATGGCACAGTTCAACTTTTTGCAACACCAAAGATCACGCCGACTTGTCCCCCACAGTCCCAGAAGAACCTCTCCACCTCTCTGCGACGCGTTTTCAGCGCAACCCAAGTACCAATCGACATAATAATTACGCTTTGCTAAAATACACCTCTCCGCTTTCTTAAGTGCATTTTCCGACACGATAACATCTTTCGCCGGTTAAAGTCCTCTTCAGATTTCTTTTTTGACTTGCAAAAGGCACTGGCTGACTTCCTGACGCCCTTGTTTGAAAGTAACTCGCGGTTAATTCACTGCGCCATTAGTATGTATGTATTCTGTGACTTCTAATCTGGGTCTCATTTCCATACATTCCACCTCCTATTTCATGTGTGTATATAAGCATGTAATTGCCGGGGGCATGACATGAATGATAATAGTAAAGCAGGGTGATTAGAATGCAACTTTTAATAAGAAAGCCTTCTCCTGCTGATTCCATAGTAGCTATCAATTTCTAAGCGGTTATATTTGATCCCTAATCATTTAAAGTGTAGAATCCATCCTCTCCCGGCTAGTCAGATATACTGCAAAGATACTAGCAAGATTAATTCCTGATTCTTACCTGCTTCTGGTCTCTAGATAATAGACATTTGCAATTAGTTTAGTTCCAAATTTGTTTAACGAATTTCAACAAATTTGTTAATTCGGAAATATCCAAATTAGCTTTAACCCCTTTCCCGACCAGCTGCCACAGTTATATGGAGATCTGTCTGTTTACATTGACAGATCTCTGTTCTGTCTCTGTGTGGAGCGATTGCGCGCCCCCTAGTGGTCAAAAGGCGAACCGACGTGGCTGTACGTCTCTTCGCCTTTTGACCACTAGGGGGCGCGCGATCGCTCCACACAGAGACAGAACGGAGATCTGTCAATGTAAAACAGACAGATCTCCGTGCTGTCAGGGGTGAGGAGAGCGATCTGTTGTTCATACTAAGTGTGAACAACGATCGCTCTCCTCACCCAGGCAGTCCCACCCCCCCACAGTTAGAATCACTCCATAGGTAACACAGTTAACCCCTTGATCACCCCCTACTGTTAACCCCTTCCCTGCCAGCGACATTTACACAGTAATGCATTTTTTTATAGCACTGATTACTGTGTAAATGCCAATGGTCCCAAAAATGTGTCAAAAGTGTCCGATCTGTCCGCCATAATGTCGCAGTCCCAATAAAAATCGCTGGTTGCGGGGGCGCATGCGCGGCGGCTCCTGACATGAACGCTTAGTCAGGGAGCTCCGTCCCGCTTCAGCAGACCGGGCCTCCGCAGCGGCACTCGGACCGGCGTTCGGCGCCTGGATTACCCCCCCACGGACACCGGAGGACCCAGGGACTCTCCCGATGTACTCGGGAGCAGTTAAGAGGAACTTAAAGCCCGCATTTGAAGCCGCTCTGTCCCACGCTGAGACAGCTAAGATGGCGGCCGCTCCTCACTGCTCTGCAGCTACATGTCCTCCCTGTGCCCAGCTCACAGCATCCCCCTCCCTGCTACAACGAAACTCCTTCACAGGTAACTCTCCCCTAGAACCAGCTTCCCCAGCATCCACCGCATCTCTCCTAGAACACTCCCTGACAGAACTGGAGTACTCCCCCATGGATGCAGGCCCTCCCCAGGCACACCAGCTAATACAGCCCGGGGATTCAGGCCTACTACAACCGACCTCTGTGGCAGAAATGTTTGCCAAGTTTGCTGAACTACTGGACAGAGGCCTGCACAACACAGCCCTGAAAATAACAAATGACATTAAAGCAGACCTACAGCAGATAGGCACCCGCATAGACCTCGTTGAGTCCAACCTAGATTCCACCATTTTGAGAACAAATCAGAACACTACCTGTATACAGACCCTCCAGGAGCAATTAGAGACTGCCAATGCCAAACTTGATGACCTCGAAAACCGAAATCGGAGGTACAATTTTAGAGTCAGGGGGCTCCCTGAATCGTTTAAGGATATTCCTGAAACTATACAATCCTTTCTTAAGGAATTACTCCCTGATGCACCTCAACACAGACTGGAGATGGATAGGGCTCATAGAGCTCTCAGACCTCCTAGGGCGGACGGACTCCCCCGTGATGTGGTGGTGAAACCGCACTTCTTCTCCGTCAAGGAGGAGGTCATGAGGAAATCAAGATCCATGCCTAAAATAGTGTTCCAGGGTCATCAGCTGCAAATCTTTGCTGATTTATCCCCCCTCACTATCCAAAAAAGGAGGGCCCTAAAGCCACTACTTCAAATCATGATGGACAGAGAAATTAAATACTGGTGGCTCTTCCCATTCCAACTTAAACTAATCTTCAAAGGCAAGGCGTATACCTTTGGATCCCTGCAGGAAGGAGAACGACTGTTTCTACAACTGGGCCTCATCAACCAAGACCCCAATGCCCGTCAGTTGGGACCTCATCCACACTCTGCGAAAAGACATATGCCCACCAGTCCCCTGAATCCGGTTTGGGAGAAGGCCAGATCCAAGAAGTCCAAGGAAACTATCCCTCCATGACTTCCGTGACTCGTTTATTCTCCAGGACTCACCTTTTTTTTTCTGTGTCTCCTTTTCTTCTCAGCTACTGGCTGAGATGACGGAGCCCCCCCCCACTTGAACTTCCCATGACAGGTTTTCTATTCACTGTTTAGATGATCTCTCGCCTGTCGGGTACCTCTCAAACTGGGGAGGACACTGAATAAGAAATCTTTTTCCCCCTTTTTTTTTGGCCCCTTTAGGATGCTCCATTACTACCTCTAGGTGGGAGTTGCGGGAAGTACTTATGGCGCCTATCTAATGCAGATGAAATTTTTTCCCCTTTTTTTTTTTTTGTTTGTTGTTTAAATCCACAAGGTTTTGGGGCGCCATACCAAATGTACGCCTTCCCCGACAGTCCTTTTCGCTTCCCCCTCCTGTGTACCCCTTGCCCTTATTCACTGTTCACATTACATATCCAGGTCCACATTTATTTGTTTGTTAACTGTTTAATTTTTACAAGCATCATCAGTTTACTGATGCACTTCCACCACCAAATTTTCCTTAGTATACATCAATGTTAGCAGAGGGAGTGCTAGGTTAATGCCGGCCCCAGTGCCTTCATCCTGTTAATCGCTAACCATATTAAACGGCCACTCTGCTGAAGTGGTGTTCATGCGCCCCCTCCTGTCTAGTGGCACAGGTAGATTACCCTACCCTGGACAGGACCATTCCCTGCCTTCGGGAGGGACTTCAGTGTGACACACACTTTCCGATGGAGGACTCTGTCCCCTCCACTCTACGGGAGACTCTCTTGTCCCCCATCTTTCTTTCATGCTTTTTCTTTTTTCTTCCCCAACAATGTCTTATTTTATATTTCCCCGTAGAAGTCGGCTGGGGGGATCTATCCGGACAACAACAGGACATCTCACCGGTCTTCGCACGCTATGCGGGATGTCTTGATATCCGTGGACGTCAGATGGTAAGAGCTGCAGATTTCCTAGCCCTGCCCCCTCTACTGCTCGATGGCTGATGACCCACCGGTAAATACACCACTTAAAATAATATCACATAATGCGCAAGGCCTAAACTCACCGACAAAAAGGCGCAAAGTCTTCCAATACCTACATGCACAAAAAGCAGACATAGTTCTCCTCCAGGAAACGCATTTCCCCAAACGCTTCAATCCATCTTTTATACACTCCAAATTCCCCTTCTTCACACTAGCCAATGCGGAAGATAAAACAAAGGGGGTGGGCATTTTTATCTCTAAACGATGCAAATTTACACTCAAATCTGAACACAGGGACCCTGATGGTCGCTATATCCTCATTGTGGGGGAATTAGACAACCAACTGTATTCTTTGATTTCGTACTATGCCCCCAACAGAGGCCAACTAGCCTTCTTTCAACGCCTGTTTACAACACTAACACCACTGCTGGAGGGCACAGTGATATTTGGAGGCGACTCTAATTCGGCCTTTGACCAGGGCCTAGACAAGTCTCGCCCCCCAGGTAAACGCCTCACCAGACCCACTAAACAGAGTCTACGTATAGCCAAACTAATCTTTCAACATGGTCTCGTTGATATATGGAGGGAAGTAAATCCCACCCTACGAGACTTCACACACTTCTCTAACCCCCATAGATCCTTTGCGAGAATCGATCATATCCTCATTGCTTCTGCTTCTATTCCCCTAACAAACAGGGCTTATATCAAAGACGTAGTCTGGTCGGACCACTCACTGGTGATCCTTTCCATTCAACGCCCACTGGGCCCTAAACTCAGCAGGCGTTGGAGACTTAATGAGTCCATCCTGAGTGATCCGATTAGAACCAAAGAAATCGAAACCAATATTTGCAATTACTTCGCCACAAACGACCAACCAGAAACTAGCCCTTCTTGTCTTTGGGCAGCACATAAGGCTGTAATTAGAGGTCATCTGATCCAAATTTCCTCTCAGATTAATAAAGCCAACAAAGCTGACATAGAGAAGTTAGATAAGGATTATACAACCTTAATTAAAAAACACAAGGCCGACCCAAGAGCTGTCCCCACCAGCAAGTTGGATGCAGCTCGCACGGCATTGAACCTCGCCCTGACCACACGGGCCGAAAAATGGCTACGGTGGAATAGATCCCGATTCTATTGCCAAGGCGATAGAATTGGTCCTATGCTTGCAGGCAGGCTGTCCCCGAAATTTAAATCCCCAGCCCTTCCCAAGATCAAAATCCAAGGCGGCACTCTGTCCCAGAACCCTAAATGAATAATGGGGGAATTCCTGACCTTCTACAAATCCCTCTATAGTGGTGAAAACGGTCCCACTACAGAGACGGTGGACCACTTCCTAGACAACATACAAATCCCCAAATTAGAAGAAAGACATCGCCAGACACTAGACTCACCTATTTCCGCTGAGGAAGTATGTGCAGTGATTAAACACTTGAAATCTCACTCGGCGCCTGGCCCAGATGGTTTCTCCATACCATATTACAAATCGTTCTCTCCCATTCTTGCCCCTTATATGGCCCGATTCTTCAACGCGCTACGGCAGGGGACTTCACTAGAGGCCTCACTGAACACGGCATACATTACGGTCATCCCTAAACCCGATAAAGATGCCAGCTCGGTTAGCAACTATAGACCCATATCTCTCATTAATAATGACTTAAAGATTCTGACTAAGATCCTTGCAGACCGCCTGGGCTCCTTCATTAGACTATACATTAACAAAGACCAAGTGGGCTTCATCCCAGGGAGGCAGGGACCTGATCAAACTAGACGAGCGATTGATATAATATCTCTTCTCAATTCTAACTGGGATGGGGGCCCTCCCAGACAGGGATGTTTACTCTCTCTAGACCTCCAAAAAGCTTTTGATACTGTCCAATGGCCATATATCTTCAACACTCTTCAAAGATGGGGATTTGGGAATTCTTTTCTTAATGTCATGCATGCCCTTTACTCAACCCCCTCAGCTCAGGTGCATCTGCAGGGATTTTACTCGGAATCCTTCCCCATAGCTAGAGGCACCAGACAGGGCTGCCCCCTATCCCCATTGATTTTTGCCATAGCAATTGAATCCTTGGCGATAGCCATCAGAAACAACCCGAATATTCAAGGCATTCAAAGTGGCCCCAAGTGTCATAAATGCGCATTATTTGCGGATGACATCTTACTATTCGTTTCCTCCCCAATAACGTCACTCCCCAACGTCTGTCGCCTCCTAGATGAATTCGGGGCGGCATCAGGCCTTAGAGTTAATTACGATAAATCACAGGCACTCAATATTAACATCCCAGAACCTCACTTGACTGGGCTCAGGGAGAGCTTCCCGTTCTCCTGGAACGACTCCTCCATCTCATACCTGGGGATCAAACTGACCCCCAGGATAGAACTCCTACACCAAGCCAACTACCCACCTCTCTACAAGAAACTGGAGGAAGACCTCTCCCGGTGGTCCCGGCTATCATTGTCATGGCTGGGTAGAATCAACACAATTAGGATGACTCTACTCCCCCGCATTCTCTACTATTTTAGAGCCCTCCCGATTCCTGTAGACAAAACTCGCCTACAACTACTCCAAGCTAAAATCGTCAAATACATTTGGGGTAGAGGGGGACACAGATTCCCCAAAGCAGTCCTGTTCAGATCTAGAACTGAAGGGGGCATGGGACTTCCAAATCTGCTGTGGTACCTGCAAGCTGCTCATTTAGCTCAAATCTCGGCGGTATACTCACGCTGGGAACAACCTGACTGGATCCACATAGAAAGACAGGCAGTCCCGCTCCACACCCTAGACTACCTTCTCTGGAGCCATAGAAAACTCAGACCCTCCATACTTTCCCCAACCCTGTCACACTCCTTCGCACTCTGGGACAGTCTACGTTGCAACCAACATCTGACTTCCCCCACAAAACCATTACAACACTTGTTTCGAAATCCTGATTTCCCTCCGGGCCTTGACATATCAGCATTTAAATGGTGGCTCGACAAAGGGTTATACAGAATAGGGCACTTCCTTAGACCTCTTGGCCCACTCTCCAAAGCATTCTGTGTTAGTAACTTAGACATGCCTATCTCTGAATCTTTCAGATTCTCTCAAATCTCAAACTTCTTACATAAAAGGTGTAAAACACTCCCGAATGGGCCCCAAATAACTCCCTATGAAGTATGGTGTGGTCAGGCCAGTGAGCAGAGGGGGGGCATCTCGGTAATCTATAGAGCCCTGTCCTCCGTGCAATCCAAGACGTCTTACATGCAGGCTTGGGAATCTGATCTTTCCCAACACTGGACATTGGAAACGTGGCACAGGAACTTTTTCCAATCCTACAAAGGTATCCTTAACTCCAACCTCATAGAAGCTAGTTTAAAAGTGTTGACTAGATGGTACCTGGTCCCTTCAAAACTGGCGCACATGTACCCGTCAGCATCTCCCCTATGTTTTCGGGGATGCGGTCTTAAAGGCGATATGCTCCATATATGGTGGACTTGCCCCAGAATCCGACCATATTGGCACAAGATCTTCTCTTGGATTGGCAAGCTAACCTCCATACCGATCCAAATGTCCCCCCTCATAGCGCTCCTTAACTTCCCAGTGAAAGAAGCCTCCAGGATTACTCAACGCCTTATATTCTTTATCATTTTAGGTGCCAAACTCACCCTGGCTCACGCATGGAAAAAACCACTGGTTTCATCACTGCTAGCCAAAAGAAAGATCTCTTGGATTATGAACCAAGAGAAGATGGCAAGTGTAATCCTGGATCGCTCAGCCAAATTTGAACAAATTTGGGAACCCTGGGCTACCTTTGTGGGGGTCACCCTCTAATTATCTCCTCCTGAATGTCTCCTTCCGGCTCTCTTTCTCCCCAGTCGACTCGTAATCACCCCTTCTTTCTTTTTCTTACCTTTTCTTTCCTCTCGTATTCTTTTCTATCACCTACCTCTCTAGATCAGTCTTGGATCTCAGCCATTGATTGACTGGTTGTGACCGGAGCCAGGGTCAGGATTTACCCTGCTCCCGGTCCCAACTTTGACTACAAACTAGATTCTTACGGACATGTTGCCGTACTAAATCCCTCTTATATTCACCATGTGATCCCATGGGTGTGTCCCTTTTTGTATTTTACTGAGCAGTCTTATACAGGACTCGAAATTGTTCCCTTGTCCAGGAAACTTTGGACTAGTTTATACATTTACTGTTCTACAACTAGTTTTATTAACCTTCTACATTTTTTTTTTATTTATACAAGATAAATCAATAGCTTCCTTGTCCATGATGGGGGGAGGCTGAGGGAGTAGGAAGCTTCGCCACAGCTTGTGCCCAGTTGGGGTGGCGGAGCTTTCCCCCCTTCCACACCTCTCAATGGATAAAGCTCCTGGGACCATATTTGATACCCGGGGATTCCGATCAATCCACTTGACAAGTTATGTTTGTTTTATGCAGATATGTTTTGTAATTATATCATTAATTACTATGTTTTCCATAGGACCGTGTTGGTCACCCCAAGACAAATGGCTCACGTTGTTTCTATGACATGTGCTGTATTCCTTTCATCCACTTTTGAAAAATAAAATATATTGAAACAGAAAAATCGCTGGTTGCTGCCATTACTAGTAAAAAAAAAAAATAATAAAAATGCCATAAATCTTTCCCCAATTTTGTAGACGCTATAACTTTTGTGCAAACCAATTAATATACGCTTCTTGCGATTTTTGTTACCGAAAATATGCAGAAGAACACATATCGGCCTAAACTGAGGAAAAAAAAAATTGGGGATATTTATTATAGCAAAAAGTAAAAAATATTGTGTTTTTTTTTTCAAAATTGTCGTTCTTTTTTTGCTTATGGCGCAAAAAATAAAAACCGCAGAGGTGATCAAATACCACCAAAAGAAAGCTCTATTTGTGGGAAAAAAAGACGTCAATTTTGTTTGGGTACAGCGTCGCACGACCGCACAATTGTCAGTTAAACCGACGCATCGCCAAATCGCAAAAAATGGCCTGGTCATTGAGCAGCCAAATCCGGGGCTGAAGTGGTTAACAATTTTTTCCGAATATTGGTAAATTCATCAATTTAAATACTCAGAAATTTGACATTTCAAAAACCCGAAAATTCGAAAATCTGACATAACTAACTCAATAACTTAACTATTACTAACTATTAAATTACTTTAAGATGTTGAAAGCAATTATATTAAACTATATCTGGCAGAATAGAAAACAGAGAATACAGTTCTCTGTATTAAGTAAAAATAAACTGCAAGGCGGCTTAGCTGTACCGGATGTTAAAATGTACCATAAAGCAATATTAATATCACGAGTAATAGAGTGGACTAAAAAAACAAATGAAAAAACATGGGTGCAAATAGAGAAAACTTTAAGTAGTACACCATTGGGTAAAACTGTATGGATTCCTCCACAATATAGTTAGACACAGGCACACATGAATTAGACATGTGCAATTCGTTCCGTTCTGAATTAGTTTAAATACATTTTGCCAAATTCTTTAATTCGGAAACATCCGAATTAACGAAAACCCATTTAACACATTTTTCTGAATATTTGTAAATTCTTAAATTCGGAAATTAGAAAATTAGAAAATTCGTAAATTGGTAATTTCTTAAATTCGAAAATCCACAAATCCAAAAACCCGAAAATTCGAAAATCTGAATAACTAACTATTAAATTATAGGTATTGGAATTTCCTTTCAAATTTGGCTGTTAGGGAACGTAACGAATACGAATTCATCCAAAGTTAGGAATTATTCAAAATAACGAATGTAGTACCTAAATGAATGGATCAAATTAATAATAATAAATAACAATAATAATAATAACAATTGTTTATTTTTTATTATTTGTTATTAATTCATTCCGTTCTATTCGTTTAGATGCGGCATTCGTTATTTCGGATAATTTGTAACTTCGGATGAATTCGTATTCGTTACTAACAGCCAAATTTGAAAGGGATTTCCAATACTTATAATTTAATAATTAGTTATTATTAGTTAGTTAGTTATTCTTTTGAATTTTCGTATTTTCTTTCTTATTTTCAGATTTTCGAATTTTTGAATTTTATAATTTATGAATTTACGAATTGCAATCATAAGGAATGACCCGAAAAATGAAAAAAAAAAAAAGACGAATGAAACGAAAACGAACACATTTTTCGGCAGTGCACACGTCTACTAGATACTAGAAAGGCTACTCTAGTAACTTTCTCAATAACCTTGAGGATTAATTAAAAGTATATTATGGCACAAAACCTAAAGTAATCTGAAAAATTCACTTAGAGCCCTTGCACACTGGGGCGGTTTGCAGGCGCTATTGCGCTAATAATAGCGCCTGCAAACCGACCTGAAAGTGCCGCTGCTTTCATTCCAGTGTGAAAGCCCCGAGGGCTTTCAAGCTGGAGCGATGCGCTGGCAAGACGGTAAAAATCTTCGGAGCGGTGAAGGAGTGGTGTGTATACCGCTCCCTTACCGCTCCTGCCCATTGAAATCAATGGGATGGCGCGGCTATAGAGGCGCTTTGCGGTGGTATTTAACCCTTTCTCGGCCGCTAGCGGGGGGCAAAACGCTAATAATAGCGGCGTTTTACCGCCGACGCCGCCCCCCGCCCCAGTGTGAAAGGGCTCTTATAGGGAAGATGGCTTTCTGCTCCTGTTAAAGTGATAGTAAAGTTAAGTTTTTTTGCTTTTAAAAATAACAAACATGTTATATTTGCCTGCTCTGTGTAGTTGGTTTTGCACAGAACAGCCCAGATCCTCCTCTTCTCTGGTCCCTCGCTGGTGCTCCTGGCAAACAGCTTGCTGTGGGGGCACCTGAACAGGTTCGTTCCTGAGCCACTGCTCTGCTGTGTCTATTCAGACAAGAAACCATGGCTCAGCCCTGCCCCCTCTCTCTTCTCATTGGCTCACTGTCTGTGATTGACAGCAGTGGGAGCCAATGGGGAAGGAGAGTCGCTGAAGAGCCGAGACTTTCGGCACATAATAATAATAGTAATAATAATATTAAATTTCATATTTTTTAAGGTTGGGGTTTAATTATTATTTATGTGTTATTACATATTATAAATTTATTTTATTTATTTAAAATCATTTTTCGTTATTTGTGCATTTATTTTAAATTTATTTGTTCATATATCATTACAGTTTCATTTGCAAATGTTTTTATTTGAGCACAAAAATGTGCAAAAAAAAATGCACGACAAAACGCTCAAATGCGCACAATAATGAGAGTAAAAACGTGCCAAAAACGCTCAAATCTGCCCGATTCGATCTACAAAAAAAGCTCCAGAACTTGTTTGGCTTCAGGCGACTTGTAATGGAGATGTGAACCATCTCCATAGAGAATAACTCGATTTTTTTTTCCTCCAGTGTTTTGGAGCTTGAAGCTCCGAACGCTAAGGTGTGAATGGGGCCTAAGGGCCAGTTCACACCATAGAAACGCAGTCTGGATGCTTTTCTGCATGCGTGTTTTTGACTCGTTTTTGATACGCTTCAGTGCGTTTTTGATGCAATTTTGGTGTGTTTTTAGTGTGTTTTTAATGCAGTCCAGTGCATTCCCCTTCTTTTCTTAACACTTACGGCCAGTTCACACCACATGCAGTCTAGTGCGTTTTTTTTCTGCATCAAAAACGCATGGAAAGTAGGTTATATGGTTTTCAATGGCATAGTTCACAGCAGTGCTTGCCGTTCCAGTGCGTTCCAGTTCCAGAAAAAAAAGTAGAACATGCTGCATTTTTCCTGCACTGGACTGTACCAGAACTCTGCAAAACGCATAAAAAACACACTGGAATGCACCTAAAAGCACCAAATACGCACTGCAACACACATGCCTCTGGATCAACTGTGGGTATGTAATTGGGTATATGGGATTGTATGATATTTTTTATTTTTGTTATTTATTTATTTTTATGGTTGAACTAGATGGACTTGTGTCTTTTTTCAACCTGAATAACTATGTAATTATGTCCTTATTTAAGGTTAAGAAAAAAAAAGGGGGGGGGAGGATGCCCTGGACTGCATCAAAAACGCATCAAAAACACGCAAGAAACACACACGCATCCAGACTGTGTTTCTACAGTGTGAACTGGCCCTAAATAAGGACATGTGGGTTCCAGTGCGTTTAGGTGCGTTCCAATGCATTACATTGCCTTTTTGATGTGTTTTACAGCGTTCCAGTACAGTCCAGTGAAGAAAAAATGCACATTTTCCTTTTTTTTTTCTGGAACGCACTGGAACTGCAAGCACTGGTGTGAATTATGCAATTGAAAACCATATAACCTACTTTCCATGTGTTTTTGATGCAGAAAAAAAAAAAATAAACGCACTGGACTGTATGTGGTGTGAACTGGCCCTAAGAGGTTTCAATATAAAGAAAAAAAAAATTGCATAGTCCAGTGAATTTTCTTTTTCATTCTTTCTGTGTGAATTGGCCAAAAAACGATTGTTCTTTAGGCTCTTCAATCTTCCACAACTTCTGTGTGGTATCATTTGATGTAAAAGCAATCCTCTTCTGCCCAGTTATATTTTACCCCCACAAAATCGGGGTGTCATATTGTGCTCGCAAAAATTATTTTGATTGCATTTTTGTGAAAATATAGATTTCTTTGGCCACATAAAAAAAAAAGACATCTACCACTATTTTATTCCACAAGGTCTCTGCTTGCTTTCAAAAAATATACCATGTTTTGGGTAATTAACCACTTGCCGACCGCTGCACTCCGATATACGTCCGCACAATAGCAGCGGTGGGCAAAGGGGCGTACCTCTATGTCCCCTTTAATTGGCAGGGCTAGCGGGCATGCACCTGCCGTGTACAGCGTGACCGTGCCCGCGGGTGTCGTGGACTGCAGAATGGGGAGATGCCTATGTAAACAAGGCATTTCCCTGTTATGCCTAGTGACATGACAGAGATCACCGCTCCCTGTCATCGGGAGCAGTGATCGCTGTCTTGTCAGTGGTAGCCCACCCCCCCCCCCCACAGTTAGGATAACTCACTAGGACACACTTAACCCCTTGATCACCCCCTAGTGTTTAACACCGATACCATTTTTTTTACAATGAGTACAAGTACCGATACTTTTTTTTTTTTTAGTACTCGCTGATACCGATTACCGATACCTACCGCAACTGTTTTGTTTTAACTTCAGCTGTCAGCAATGGTACAAAGCATTGAAAAGTTATTTACAAATTAAATATATATATATTTTTTTATTTAGCGCTTTTTCAATGTGGATATTGGAAAATATTCACTAACACAGCAAACAAACAAAAAAAAAGTTTTAATTGTTTATCGTTTATTAAATAGACATTAACAAAAGAAAAAAACGCAGGAAAATAATAATTAAATGGAGGAGAATAGGGAGTAAATTAAGGATTATTAAAGTGGTGTTCCGGCCGAAATTATACTTTTTAAATAAAAATACCCCTATAATATACAAGCTTAATGTATTCTAGTAAAGTTAGTCTGTAAACTAAGGTCTGTTTTGTTAGTCTATAGCAGTAGTTTGTTATTTTATAAACTTACAGCAGGCCGTGGCCATCTTAAGTGTGGGCATCTGAAGCCAGACTGTATTTCTTCCTGGGTCTCATCTTTGCAGATCTCGCACATGCTCAGTGCAGCACAAGCAGTGTAATAGGTTTCAGGTCAGGTTTCCATAGCAACGGCAGTGTCAGAAGAAGTTGCCGCCCCTTCCCAGAAGGAATTGCAAACAGGAAATGATGCGATGGGCCGCGGCCAGGGAGGAGGAAGTGAAAAATGAATACAGCAGATATACAGTAAGTGCTGAGGAAAAAAATAAAAAAATATCCAATTCGTTTACAGTGCACAGTTTTGTGAGGGATGCTGAAGAGTTGTAAAAGTGGGTGGAACTCCACGGGGTTAAACAGAGGAACATTTGTTTATTAGACATGTGCGGTTCGTACGAATTTCCGAAAATTCGTTCATTCGGAAGCATCCAAAATACGAATTGCTATGCTTCCGAATTGTATACGAAATACAAAATTTTGTTGACGAACTCGGATCCAAATTCCGTTACAACGGAAACGTGACTGGTGTTTTGTTGACCAATCAGAGGTTTTCTTCTGCTGTTGAGGGAGGGTTGGGAAAATGACCTTTTTTAATAGGGGAGTGGGAGACTGGTACTGGTAGTCGATGGGAGATTCAGAATCGGACAAAATAAGAATGTTCGTTAATATCGTTTCATTATTGTCATAATAATTACGATTATTTGTTATGATGAAGTTAAAAACCCAGGAAGTCAGCACAGCACAGGGATGGTGGGAGCCCCTCATAATGAGCACAGCAGGGGTACAAACCCAGGAGGAAGTCAGCACAGCACAGGGATGGTGGGAGCCCCTCATAATGAGCACAGCAGGGGTACAAACCCAGGAGGAAGTCAGCACAGCACAGGGATGGTGGGAGCCCCTCATAATGAGCATAATGAGTCAGATGACTGCCATATTGAGAAAGGTATCTTTTGCTTTTTAAATTCATCATAAGGAACGTTCGTAATTGTTACGAAAAGTTAACAAACCTAACGAAAATTCGTATTTTGGTACGAATCCAAATTGAATTTCAGGCACGAATTACGAAATACGAATTAATGGCTAATACGAACGGAATAGAACAAAACAAATTTATTGACGGCGCACATGTTTATTGTTTATCCCTTTGATCTGCAGAAAAAGAAGAAACAGAAAGATACAAAAAGAAACAATGTTTCTTTTTATTTGAGTGTTTCAGGGCTGAGCAATGTTGTTAATAAACATTGCCGGCTGCTTTTTTTTTTTTGACAGCTCCAATTGACTTCTTTAACACAGGGGAAACCCACCGACAGCTCAAAGAACCGAGCCTGAAAGTATCGGTTTCAGGTATCAGTGCATTTGCACGAGAAACCGATACTTGTGCTAATACTCGGTATCGGCACCGATACTGATACTACACAGTAATCAGTGCATTTTTATAGCACTGATCGCTATATAAATGACAATGGTCCCAAAATAGTGTCCAAAGTGTCCGATTTGTCCGCCATAATGTCGCAGTCACGATAAAAATCGCAGATCGCCGCCATTACTAATAAAAAAAAAAAATAATACTAAAAAATGCCATAAAACTTTCACCTATTTTGTAGACGCTATAACTTTTGCGCAAACCAATTAATATACGCCTATTGTGATTTTTTTTTTAACCAAAAATATGTAGAAGAATACGTATCGGCCTAAACTGAGGAAAAAAAACATTTTTTTATAAATTTTTGGGGGATATTTATTATAACAAAAAGTAAAAAAATAATTGCTTTTTTTTTCAAAATTTTCGCTCTTTTTTTTTTTTTTTGTTTATAGCGCAAAGAATAAAAACCGCAGAGGTGATCAAATACCACCAAAAGAAAGCTCTATTTGTGGGGAAAAAAGGACGTCAATTTTGTATGGGTACAACGTGGCACGACCGCGCAATTGTCAGGTAAAGCGACGCATGGCCGAATCGCAAAAAGGGCTCAGGTCCGGAAAGAGGGAAAATCTTCCAGGGCTGAAGCGGTTAAAGTAATCTTCAGGCCTAAAATGTAAATTTTAACACGCGTGCAAAAAAAAAATGGGAAAAAAAAAAGCTCAGGCAGGTAAATGGTTAAAAGGTGTAAGCGAATTCCATGCGTGCTGCTGAGTATATCGCTTGTCTTGATAATGTGCTTCAACATTGACTATAATCAGATACTCAGTTGCTTTGCATCCTCCTGGATGGATCACGCTCCGCAGAGGGGGTCAGGGAGGTCCTGATGGGACCGAAAGCCTCATAGAATAGAATGTGTAGATTATGATCACCAATCTGTGTAGTTAACATTCATTATTGGAGACAAGCAAGATTATACGAGGTATCTAACACACATCTGTTTATGCTGATGGTGATAATGGAAATATACAGGACCAAACAATGGGATCTGATCTGTCTAGAGAGATTATAATTGCCACGACTTTGTGCAGCGCACATCCTACACTATTTACATTCGACTTCAGATCATCCATTGGTAAACATAAGCGTGGATTTTACTTAAAGCTGAACAGTTAAAAAATATATAGGAAATGCACACACTATATTGTCAAAAGTATTGGTACGCCTGCCTTTACACGAACATGAACTTTATCCATTTAAGGGCCGAGCCTCTTTCTGAGATTTGATGTTCACAAGTTAAAATGAGGTTTTTTTTGCTACAAAATTACTTAGACCCCACAAACATTATATATATATTTTTTAACACCCTAGAGAATAAAATGGCAGTCGTTGCAAAACCTTTTGTCACACCGTATTTGCACAGCGGTCTTACAAGTGCACTTTTTTTTTGGAAAAAATTTACTTTTTTAAATTAAAAAATAAGACAACAGTAAAGTTAACCCAATTTTTTTTCATATTGTGAAAGATAATGGTATGCCAAGTGAATTGATACCCAACATGTCACGCTTCATAGTTGCGCCCGCTCCTGGAATGGCAACAAACTTTTACCCCTAAAAATCTCCATAGGCGTCGTTTAAAAAATTCTACAGGTTTCATGTTTTGAGTTACAGAGGAGGTCTAGGGCTAGAATTATTGCAATCACTCTACCGATCGCGACGATACCTCACATGTGTGGTTTGAACACCGTTTTCATATGCGGGCGCTGCTCGCGTATGCGTTCACTTCTGCACGCGAGCTCGGAGGGACGGGGCGTGTTTACATTTTTTACATTTTTTTTTCTTATTTATTTTACCTTTTATTTTTAATTTTTACACTGTTCTTTAACAAAAAATGGGTCACTTTTATTCCTATTACAAGGAATATAAACATCCCTTGAAAAAAAGCATGACAGAACCTTCTAAATATGAGATCTGGGGTCAAAAAGACATCAGATCTCATATTTACACTAAAATGCAATAATAAAAATTAAAAAAATGTTACAGTATGTATTTTAGAAAAAAAATAAATAAAAATGTCCCTTTAAGAGTATTGGGCGGAACTGACGTTTTGACGTCGCTTCTGTCCTGCAATGATATGGAGATGGGTGAGATGGCCATCTTCCCCTCACTCGTCTCCATGTCAGGGAGAGGATCCGATTGCCTCTGGCGCTACTGACGGCTACGGTAAGCGGCGGAGGGCACCGGAAAGCCGCGGAAGGGGTGGGTGCCTCTCCCGCCACCGATAAAAGTGATCTTGCGGCGAATCTGCCGCAGAGACCACTTTTATCTTGAAGCGGACTGCCCGCTCTTGAAGAGGATACTAGCTGCTACCATAACAACGTTATTCCTTTTAAAAGTAGCGACGTAAAAGGACGATGGGAGGTCCGGAAGTGGTTAATGACATCCCAGTCTTAGTCCGTAGGGTTCACTATTGAGTTGACCCACGCTTTGCAGCTATAACAGCTTCAACTCTTCTGGGAAGGCTGTCCACAAGGTTTAGGAGTGTGTCTATGGGAATGTTTCACCATTCTTCCAGAAGCGCATATGTGAGGTCAGGCACTGATGTTGGACGAGAAAGCCTGGCTCGCAGTCCCTGCTCTAATTCATCCCAAAGGTGTTCTATCGGGTTGAGGTCAGGACTCTGTGCAGGCCAGTCAAGTTCCTCCACCCCAAACTCGCTCATCCATGTCTTTATGAACCTTGCTTTGTGCACTGGTGCGCAGTCATGTTGAAACAGGAAGAGGCCATCCCCAAACTGTTTCCACAAAGTTGGGAGCATGAAATTGTCCAAAATGTCTTGGTATGCTGATGTCTTAAGAGTTCCCTTCACTGAAACTAAGGGGCCAAGCCCAACCCCTGAAAAACAACCCCCACACAATAATCCCTCCTCCACCAAAGGATTTGGACTGTGCACAAAGCAAGGTCCATAAAGACATGGAAAAGTGAGTTTGGGGTGGAGGAACTTGACTGATCTGAACCCAATAGAACACCTTTGGGATGAATTAGAGTGGAGACTGCAAGCCAGGCCTTTTTGTCCAACATCCGTGCCTGACCTCACAAATGCCCTTCTGGAGGAATGATCAAACATTCCCATAGACACACTCCTAAACCTTGTGGACAGCATTCCCAGAAGAGTTGAAGCTGTTGTGGCTGCAAGGGTGGGCCAACTCAATATTGAACCCTACGGACTAAGACTGGAATGCCATTAAAGTTCATGTAATGGCAGACACCCCAATACTTTTGGCAATATAGTGTGTGTGTGTGTGTATATATATATATATATATATACACACACAGTGGGGATGGAAGGTATTCAGACCCCCTTAAAATTTTCACTCTTTGTTATATTGCAGCCATTTGCTAAAATCGTTTAAGTTAATTTTTTTCCTCATTAATGTACACACAGCACCCCATATTGACAGAAAAACACAGAATTGTTGACATTTTTGCAGATTTATTAAAAAAGAAAAACAGAAATATCACATGGTCTTAAGTATTCAGACTCTTTGCTGTGACACTCAAATATTTAACTCAGGTGCTGTCCATTTCTTCTGATCATCCTTGAGATGGTTCTACACCTTAATTTCAGTCCAGCTGTGTTTGATTATACTGATTGGACTTGATTAGGAAAGCCATACACCTGTCTATATAAGACCTTTACAGCTCACAGTGCATGTCAGAGCAAATGAGAATCATGAGGTCAAAGGAACTGCCTGAAGAGCTCAGAGACAGAATTGTGGCAAGGCACAGATCTGGCCAAGGTTACAAAAAAATTTCTGCTGCACTTAAGGTTCCTAAGAGCACAGTGGCCTCCATAATCCTTAAATGGAAGATGTTTGGGATGACCAGAACCCTTCCTAGAGCTGGCCGTCTGCCCAAACTGAGCTATCGGGGGAGAAGAGCCTTGGTGAGAGAGGTAAAGAAGAACCCAAAGATCACTGTGGCTGAGCTCCAGAGATGCAGTCGAGAGATGGGAGAAAGTTGTAGAAAGTCAACCATCACTGCAACCCTCCACCAGTCGGGGCTTTATGGCAGAGTGGCCCGACGGAAGCCTCTCCTCAGTGCAAGACACATGAAAGTCTGCATGGAGTTTGCTAAAAAAACACCTGAAGGACTCCAAGATGGTGATAAATAAGATTCTCTGATCTGATGAGACCAAGATAAAACTTTTTGGCCTTAATTCTAAGTGGTATGTGTGGAGAAAACCAGGCACTGCTCATCACCTGTCCAATACAGTCCCAACAGTGAAGCATGGTGGTGGCAGCATCATGCTGTGGGGGTGTTTTTCAGCTGCAGGGACAGGATGACTGGTTGAAATCGAGGGAAAGATGAATGCGGCCAAGTACAGGGATATCCTGGACGAAAACCTTCTCCAGAGTGCTCAGGACCTCAGACTGGGCCGAAGGTTTACCTTCCAACAAGACAATGACCCTAAGCACACAGCTAAAATAATGGAGTGGCTTCACAACAACTCCGTGACTGTTCTTGAATGGCCCAGTCAGAGCCCCGACTTAAACCCAATTGAGCATCTCTGGAGAGACCTAAAAATGGCCATCCACCAACGTTTACCATCCAACCTGACAGAACTGGAGAGGATCTGCAAGGAGGAATGGCAGAGGATCCCCAAATCCAGGTGTGAAAAACTTGTTGCATCTTTCCCAAAAAGACTCATGGCTGTATTAGATCAAAAGGGGCTTCTACTAAATACTGAGCAAAGGGTCTGAATACTTAGGACCATGTGATATTTCAGTTTTTCTTTTTTAATAAATCGGCAAAAATGTCAACAATTCTGTGTTTTTCTGTCAATATGGGGTGCTGTGTGTACATTAATGAGGAAAAAAATGAACTTAAATGATTCTAGCAAATGGCTGCAATATAACAAAGAGTGAAAAATTTAAGGGGTCTGAATACTTTCCGTCCCCACTGTATGTATATATATATATATATATATATATATATATATATATATATATATATATATATATATACATATTTTTTTTTTCCGTGATGCCTAACATGAAGATTATATGACCCGGAACCATTCTATAAGTCTGATCATCAGTGGATACCCAAGCTGTCAGTGACAGCCATTTTTGAGAGCCACCAGCTGTACTAAGTGTAGTCTGATGGTTCTAAAAAACAAGATGTCTATAAAAAATATCCTCAGCGTGGAAAGCTGAATTTGTCATGGTCACGTGATAGTCTACATTTTTGGGGTTGTATTTGTTTTGTGCAAAGAGAGATCACACAAATACTTATCAATATAACATTTATTAAAAGTAATACAGATGCAGATAATATTAGAAAATGTAACAAGAACACTTAACTAAAGATGCTGTTTCGCCACGGGGTCACCCCTCACTTTTCGCGGCATGGCTCACCAGGTTCAGACACATGTCCAATGGCAGCTCTGATATAAGACTGTTACTGTAAGCTTTTCCTATGGTATATATAGGACTTGAATGTAAGGAAATGGTCAACCTACCCCCACTGGAGCAAGAGGAACCTTCTAAGAAAAATTCCAGATTTTGAAGATGAAGATTAGTGGGCTGGCTTGTCCATATTGTCTATATACAATCACATTCCTATAGCATGAAGCCAGCTAAAGTGACCATCCTTATATGTCTTGTACGGCCTCCTAACCAAGATTTGGAGGCTTTTAACTCATTGGTGAGCCACAATATTAAAAGGAAATATGTAATATGCAATTTTTCCATAAATCATTTGCTATTGTCTTTAACTATACATGTGTAGGCAGATACAGTCTACTTTCTCCACTGCAGGTGGTGTTCAAGCGCAGCAGCATTGCAGAGGGCAAGGAAGTCAAGAGGAACAGGGTTCCTCTACAGTTTCCTTAGTCACTGGGGAAGCTATCCAATTGGATGCTGCTGCCCCATATGACTCTAGCAGCCATCTTGGGTCAGCAACACAAATCGTGCACCGCTCAGGCCAACGAGGTGCAATATCCCTCCAGGTGCTCGCCCCGGCTCACCACCGTAACTGGATTGTATAGAAGAAAGAAAGTGGCCGCACACTGGAACGAGAAGTTTTCTTTACAGGAATCTTTATTGTTGCATGCAGATGATACAGGACCAAAGTTAACGGTTCACAAGCAAGGTATATCCATGTGAAACGTTAACTTTGGTCCTGTATCATCTGTCTGGCATGCAACAATAAAGATTCCTGTCAAGCAAACTTCTCGTTCCAGTGTGTAGGCCACTTTTTTCTTCTACACATCTTGGGTCAGGCAGAGTCTATCCCGGTCACCCATCAGTCAGGGACAGTACTGGTGGTAGAGAGAGGTTCCAGATGAGTAGAGAAAGAGCAGGGACACACTATCCTTCATGGAAGCCTCCCTATTAGGGATGAGCCGAACACCCCCCGGTTCGGTTCGCACCAGAACCCGCGAACGGACCGAAAGTTCGCACGAACGTTAGAACCCCATTGACGTCTATGGGACTCGAACGTTCGAAATCAAAAGTGCTCATTTTAAAGGCTAATTTGCATGGTATTGTCCTAAAAAGGGTTTGGGGACCCGGGTCCTACCCCAGGGGACATGTATCAATGCAAAAAAAACTTTTAAAAACGGCCGTTTTTTCGGGAGCAGTGATTTTAATGATGCTTAAAGTAAAAAAAAAAAAAGTGAAATATTCCTTTAAATATCGTACCTGGGGGGTGTCTATAGTATGCCTGTAAAGTGACGCGTGTTTCCCATGTTTAGAACAGTCCCTGCACCAAATGTCATTTTTAAAGGAAAAAATCTCATTTAAAACTGCTTGCGGGTTTAATGTCATGTCGGGTCATGGCAATATGGATGAAAATCAGTGAGACAAACGGCATGGGTACCCCCCCAGTCCATTACCAGGCCCTTTGGGTCCTGTATGGATATTAAGGGGAACCCCGCACCCAAATTAAAATAAGGAAAGGCCCTATATACTCTGAACAGCAGTATACAGGTGGTGCAAACAAGACAGGGACTGTAGGTTTGTTGTTAAGTAGAATCTCTTTGTAATTTTGAACGGGTACATTTTTAACGTGTTTAGCTCCAGCCAAAAAATCTTTTTTAAGCTTTTTGGAAAACATAGGGAAGGGTTATCACCCCTGTGACATTTGTTTTGCTGTCTTTCCTCCTCTTCAGAAGATTTCACCTCACTTTTTTGTCCCAATGAAAAATGTTTTTTGAAAATTTGGGTTTTTTTGTGGAACAAGGATTGGAAAGCATCAGTGGAAAGGAGAAATTGTTTTCCCATATTAACTCTTACAGGAGAGAATTTCCCTTCCTAGGGGTAGATTTCATCTCACTTCCTGTTGTCTCCTTCCGTTTGCAAGTAGGAGTCGTTTGTAAGTTAGATGTTTGAAAGTAGGGTCCTGCCCTATATACTCAGCAGAAATTTGGGCCTTAGGTGTTGCTGTGGCCACAACACTGTAAGCCCTCACAGGGCCCTGCTGTGAAATATTAGATCAAGAATTGTAATTACATGCCCCTGTTGAACAGGAGCTGAAAAATTAGGCCTTAGGCACTGGTGCTGGTGCCACAACACTGCAACCCCTCACAGACACTCTAGTTGGAACGCAGGAACGAGCCCTGCTGCAAAGTATTGCTTCAAAAATTGTAATTACACGCCCCTGTTAGACAGGGGCAGAAAAATTGGGCCTTAGGCACTGGTACTGGTGCCACAACACTGCAACCCCTCACAGACACTCTAGTTGGAACGCAGGAACGAGCCCTGCTGCAAAGTATTGCTTCAAAAATTGTAATTACACGCCCCTGTTAGACAGGGGCAGAAAAATTGGGCCTTAGGCACTGGTGCTGGTGCCACAACACTGCAACCCCTCACAGACACTCTAGTTGGAACGCAGGAACGAGCCCTGCTGCAAAGTATTGCATCAAAAATTGGAATTACACGCCCCTGTTAGACAGGGGCAGAAAAATTGGGCCTTAGGCACTGGTGCTGGTGCCACAACACTGCAACCCCTCACAGACACTCTAGTTGGAATGCAGGAACGAGCCCTGCTGCAAAGTATTACATCAAAAATTGTAATTACACGCCCCTGTTAAACAGGGGCTGAAAAATTGTGCCTTAGGCACTGGTGGTGGCGCCCAGAACCAAAAATGTTCTTACAATCAGCGTGATGATTGAGGAGGAAGAGGATAATTACTCAGGGGTAGTCACTCAGCATCAGCATAGGCAGTCTTTGAAGGGATCTGAGATTTCAAAAAAAATTATTCGGTTACATCAGCATCAGGTGCTTGGTAGCTGGTGGTGATCCAAGACTGATTCATTTTTATGAAGGTCAGCCGATCGACCGAGTCGGTGGACAGACGCACCCTGTGATCGGTTACCACGCCTCCAGCAGCACTGAATGTGCGTTCCGAAAGAACGCTGGATGCAGGACAGGCCAGTAGCTCAATTGCATACTGTGCAAGCTCTGGCCAGTGATCCATCCTCAAGACCCAGTAACCCAGAGGATTTTCGGTGGGAAAGGTGTCCAAGTCTGATCTTGCCCCTAGGTATTCCTGCACCATGTAAAACAGACGCTGGCGATGGTTGCTGGAACCGATCATACCTTGGGGCTGCGGACCAAAAAATTGTCTGAACGCATCGGTCAGACGGCCACCTTCTCCACCGCTCCTTCTTTGACTGACCGAAGCCTCAGCAACACGTTGTCCAGAAACAGGAGTTTGTAACCTCCCAGTCTCTGGGAACGCGTTGCACAGACCTTTCTGCAAGGCCTCCCGAAGATGTTTCATCCTCTGCTCCCTCTGCGATGGCAAGATAAGGTCCGCAACCTTACCCTTGTAACGTGGATCAAGGAGGGTTGCCAGCCAGTATTGGTCCTTCTCCTTGATACCACGAATACGAGGATCCTTACGCAGGCTTTGCAGGATCAGGGAGGCCATGCAGCGTAGGTTTGCTGAGGCATTCGGTCCGGAGTCCTCTGGGTCACTAAGGACAACAACGTCCGCAGCCACCTCCTCCCAGCCACGTACAAGTCCATGTGTTCCTTGGGACTGATCCCTTAAAGACTGCTGCTGATGCTGAGTGCCAGGCTCCACCTCCATACTGACACAATCTTCCTCCTCCTCCTCCTCCTCCTCGTCCTCTTCCTGTGTGATCGGCGGGCACGCAGGAACACTGTCTGGATAAAGGGGGCCTTGAGAGCTAAGGAAGTCCTCCTCTTCCTGCCTCTGTTCTGCCTCAAGTGCCCTGTCCATTATTCCACGCAGCGTGTGCTCCAACAGGTGGACAAGGGGGACAGTGTCACTGATGCATGCACTGTCAGTGCTCACCATCCTCGTGGCCTCCTCGAATGGTGACAGGACAGTGCATGCATCCCTGATCATGGCCCACTGGCGTGGGGAAAAAAAAACAAGCTCCCCTGACCCTGTCCTGGTGCCATAGTCGCACAGGTACTCATTGATGGCCCTCTGCTGCGTGTGCAGCCGCTGCAGCATGGCCAACGTTGAGTTCCACCTGGTGGGCATGTCACAGATTAGGCGGTTCTTGGGCAGGTTAAACTCCTTTTGGAGGTCCGTCAGCCGAGCACTGGCATTATATGACCGGCGGAAATGCACACAGACTTTCCTGGCCTGCCTCAGGACATCCTGTAAGCCCGGGTACCTGCCCAAGAACCGCTGCACCACCAAGTTAAGGACGTGAGCCAAACAGGGCACATGGGTCAGTTGTCCCTGTCGGAGGGCAGAGAGGAGGTTGGTGCCATTGTCGCAAACCACCATTCCTGCCTTAAGTTGGCGTGGCGTCAACCACCTCTGAACCTGCCCCTGCAGAGCTGACAGAACCTCTGCCCCAGTGTGGCTCCTGTCCCCCAAGCACACCAGCTCAAGCACCGCATGGCATCTTTTGGCCTGCGTACTTGCGTAGCCCCTTGAACGCCTACGGAGCACCGCTGGTTCCGAGGAAGAGGCCATGGAGGAAGAAGAAGAGGAGGGGGTGGAGGAGAGAGGTGTGTCACAATTAGCATTTTGGAGGCGTGGTGGCGGAACAACCTCCAACACTACTGCACCTTGTCCTGCATCCTTCCCAGCTGCCAGCAGAGTCACCCAATGCGCCGTGAAACTTAGGTAACGTCCCTGTCCATGCCTGCTGGACCATGAGTCAGCGGTAATATGCACCTTACCGCTGACCGCCCTGTCCAGCGAGGCATGGACATTGCCTTCCACATGCCGGTAGAGAGCCGGAATCGCCTTCCGTGAGAAAAAGTGGCGTTTGGGTACCTGCCACTGAGGAACCGCACATTCCACAAACTCACGGAAGGGGGCAGAGTCTACCAACTGAAAAGGCAGCAGTTGAAGTGCTAGCAATTTTGCCAAGCTAGCATTCAACCGCTGGGCATGGGGATGGCTGGGAGCAAACTTCTTTCGGCGGTGCAGCAGCTGGGGCAGGGAAATTTGCCTGGTACAATCTGACGTCGGTGTACCAAAAGCAGATTGCCCACAAGTACTTGGCTGTGACACACCTAATTCTACACCTTCATTCCTCTCACTGCAGGTCTCAGAGAGGACTGAAGGTCTAGTGGGGTTGGAAATCTCAGCTGATGAGGAGCAAGGAGAGATCCTCTTTGTTCTTTGGTGTGGGTCTTTTAGATACGCTTGCCAACGAACTGCATGGCAGGTCAACATATGTCTGGTCAAGCATGTGGTACCCAAGCGGGAGATGTTTTGGCCACGCGAGATACGCTTGAGACATATGTTGCAAACAGCAGCGGTGCGATCTGATGCACTCGTCTCAAAAAAGGCCCACACCAAAGAACTTTTTGAATAACGCGCAGAGACTGCAGCGCCCTGCACATGTGGAGCTTTGGGGTGTGATGCAGTCAATGTGCTGCCCTTAGGCTGGCCCCTGGAGGGCATCCTGCCTCGTTGGTGATGTGCCGCCTCCTCCTCCTCCTCCTCCTCCTCCTCTCTCCTATCAGGCACCCACGTTGAGTCAGTGACCTCATCATCCCCTCCCTCCTCATCACTGGAGCAAACCTGGCAGTATGCTGCAGCAGGGGGAGCATGACTGCCAGATTGCTGTCCTTCTTGGGCACCCCCTCTGTCCGTGCTCATGTTACTGCCTTCATCGAGCTCAGTATCATCATCAGAGCCTTCCAAACGCTGGGCATCCTCCTGGAGCATGTACCCAACACTGTGGTCAAACAGTTCGAGGGAATCCTCAGGAGGACATGGTGGAGCTAGGGAAGGAGTCACTGATGACATTGAGCTGAGGGAAGAGGCCGCTGCTTTGCCAGACAAAGCACCATGGGCATGGGTGAGAGAGGATGAGGAGGATGAGGACGGCTTGGTCATCCACTCGACCAAGTCTTCCGCATGTTGCGGCTCAACACGGCCAGCTGCCGAAAAAAAGGCCAAGCGTGTCCCATGGCCACGTGCTGATGAGGATGCACCGTCTCCACGACCAGCACTAGACACAGAGCCTGCTTGCCCTCTCTTATTGGCTTGTGACTGTCTGCCTCTCCTTCTTGGCCTTCCAGACATACTAATGGCCTGTAGCTGCACTAAGCTGGGATAGAACACCTGTAATTTTCTTCAGGTAGCTTTATATACTGTAACCAGACAAGCCTGCCTGTCAGTAGGAAGATAACAGGAACGGATCTAGCTGAACACTGTGAGCAGGACGCACTGCACTAAATGTAAATAGCAGGAACAGATCTAGCTGAACACTGTGAGCAGGACGCACTGCACTAAATGTAAATAGCAGGAACGGATCTAGCTGAACACTGTGAGCAGGACGCACTGCACTAAATGTAAATAGCAGGAACGGATCTAGCTGAACACTGTGAGCAGGACGCACTGCACTAAATGTAAATAGCAGGAACGGATCTAGCTGAACACTGTGAGCAGGACGCACTGCACTAAATGTAAATAGCAGGAACGGATCTAGCTGAACACTGTGAGCAGGACGAACTGCACTAAATGTAAATAGCAGGAACGGATCTAGCTGAACACTGTGAGCAGGACGCA
The DNA here is from genome assembly GCA_037952835.1 of Lithobates septentrionalis. NCBI lineage: Eukaryota > Metazoa > Chordata > Amphibia > Anura > Ranidae > Lithobates > Lithobates septentrionalis. Next base: position 781,255 of record JBBDGP010002372.1, read on the forward strand.
CTGCACTAAATGTAAATAGCAGGAACGGATCTAGCTGAACACTGTGAGCAGGACGAACTGCACTAAATGTAAATAGCAGGAACGGATCTAGCTGAACACTGTGAGCAGGACGCACTGCACTAAATGTAAATAGCAGGAACGGATCTAGCTGAACACTGTGAGCAGGACGCACTGCACTAAATGTAAATAGCAGGAACGGATCTAGCTGAACACTGTGAGCAGGACGCACTGCACTAAATGTAAATAACAGGAACGGATCTGGCTGAACACTGTGAGCAGGACGCACTGCACTAAATGTAAATAGTCTAGATAGAAGATAACAGGAACGGATCTAGCTAAACTGAATACAGTGTATATATATATATGCAACACCTGGGATGCATATATATACACAATACACTGTAAGTGCAGCTAACTGACTGACTGTTCTGCCTAATCTATCTAACTCAAATCAAATGACACTGTCTCTCTCTCTCTCTATCTCTCAGCACACCGGAACACACACTACACAGGGCCGCCGTGCAGGCGGCCTTATATAGTGTGGGGCGTGTACTAAATCCCCTGAGCCATAATTGGCCAAAGCCACCCTGGCTTTGGCCAATTACAGCTCTCTCTACTGACGGCGCTGTGATTGGCCAAGCATGCGGGTCATAGTGCATGCTTGGCCAATCATCAGCCAGCAATGCACTGCGATGCCGCAGTGAATTATGGGCCGTGACGCGCCACACGAATTTGGCGCGAACGGCCCATATCGTTCGCAATTCGGCGAACGACCGAACAGCCGATGTTCGAGTCGAACATGGGTTCGACTCGAACACGAAGCTCATCCCTACTCCCTATTATGGCAAAGAGCTGCCAGGCCGCATTCCATCCTTCTAGACAGGTTCTTTTGGTGCATCTGAGAACTGCTGTTACAACGTTTGCTGCAAGATTCTGTGAGTGCACCCTGTTGGGTTAACTTCCTGATGGGTAGATGTGCTTGTTTGAACTTTAAGTAAAATACAGTTCTGTTACCACACCTGGACTCTGTGGGGTTGATTTGCTAAAGGCAAATAGACTGTGCACTTTGCAAAGTGCAGTTGCTCCAGAGCTTAGTAAATGAGGTAAAGATTCACTTGCAAAGAATACCCAATCACGTGCAAAGAAAATAAAAAAAACAGAATTTTTGCTTGCACGTGATTGGATGGTGGAAGTCAGCAGAGCTTCTGCTCATTTACTAAACTCTTGAGCAACTGCACTTTTCAAAGTACACAGTCCATTTGCCTTTAGTAGTAGTTTACTGCCGCCACACCATGCTGCATCTCCAGACACGTTTGAACACCACTTCAGCTCCAGAAGGTTTACCCCCCCTTCATGACCAGTCCATTTTTTGCGATTCGGCACTGAGCTACTTTAACTGACAATTGCGCGGTCGTGCGAAGCTGTACACAAATAAAATTGATGTCATTCCCCCCCCCCCCCCCAAATAGAGCTTTCTTTTGGTGGTGTTTGATCACCACTGCGGTTTTTATTTTTTGCTCTAGAAACAAAAAAAAGACAGACAATTAAAAAAAACGAAAAAAAAAAAACTAAACTATAAAACACTGTAAAAGGGGATGACAATCAGCGCAAACAAAATGAAACAAACACAGTCACAAATAAAATATGCAAGCTGAACACTACAGGTAATCACATATGCTTGGAAAGTATACAACAATGAAGGGTAAGTGCAGCGCAATAAATAAAATAGAATGGATGATCAGAAGATGGATGGATGAAAATCACATCATGTCCATCAGGACGAATCCATATTAGGGAAACTTCAAACGACATGAATCGGTCCTGTGTAACATCTTCACCCAAAAACTCAGAATGCACTTACCAGATTCAGTGGACCTCTGCAAAGCAGGGATCAAACTCACATGTATCCCCACGGGGATGATGGTAATTCCTGGTTATGTCTCTGGAGGATATCAATGATGTCTAGAGGTCCGGTCATCCAGGGGAATAAGCCAGCCGTCCAGCAGGGAGATACCAAAGATATAAGCTGCCAGGTAAATGAAGATGTTGAAAAGACCGCTCCAAAGTGTTAATGAAAAAAAATATAAAGGATACCATCTAAGAGTAATCCGTATGATTTATTGAAAATTTCACTATTAAAACAGTAAAAAACAAGCGCTGATGAGCGCAATATAAAACTGATCGGACTACAGCACAGTGTAGTGCCGACGAACACAGTGTGGCAGCAGGTGACGTCCGTAACAAAGCTCCTCTCCCCGTACGCAGCGTTACGTCCTGATTGGACTTCGTCAGTGAGGGGTAGAGCCTGATTGTCACCCAGCGGCTTTTGAAGGGAACGGACGGTGTCCGGGTGGGCTGCGGCACAAACGGAAGTCAGAGGAACTTCCTTAGCAACCGGACCCTACCGACACCCTCTCCAATAAACAATTCGAATCAAGCCATATCTAAAATAGAGGTGGCGGAAACGGAAGTCAAATGAAGACCTCCATGTTAAATTGCACGGGGACACCTCCAAACAAAGGTATTATAAGGCAGTAAATGGAATAAAATATATATAAAATGTAAATTAGGGCATTACATATAGCAAAGTGGATAAGGCCGAGGAATAGGATTGAAAGAGGAATCGGAGCAAGGACCTCTCCAATAGGGTCCTGCCTCTTTCAAAAAAAGAGAGAGAAAAGGACTATTGCGGATAAAAAGAAAACTTTGTTTAAAAATATATAAATTTATTTCAAGAATGATAAAAAGTCCTGTAGGGGACATATATTGTACATATTAATGATTTGACATACAGAAACAAAAACAGTAGTGATTGTTTACAGCATTGTTGACACTAAGTTTAGTATAGCTAATGCCCACACAGGTGCATGGACAGGGGTTATATGGTGTGATACTTGCAGACGTGACCTCTACGGTTTCGCGGTCACAGCCGCTTCTTCAGGAGGCGCCTGGTAGTATATAGTCTATGAAGGTGAAAAATACAGTATCAACATGACAAGCACAAATACATAAATGGTTTTAGAGAATACAACAACTTAAATTGGAGAATATACTTAAAGTTTAAAGATTGCACTCACCACACTATAACCTGAAAGGTTTCCTGGAGCGATATTGTGAGACGCCCTCAAAGAGGCGTTCCCCCGGGGGCGGGCCAGGGAGGCAAATTGGGGTTATTATAAAAAATTCAATAGAATAAGGTTTTAAAAGGTCATACGGTGTATTCTGTTTAGGGGTCACCCGGGAGTGCCAAAATTAAGGTGAGGGAAGGACCAGAAAAATAGGAGAGCAAAAAGGGAAAAAAAAGGGGGAGATGGGGAAGAGGGGAAGGAGGGGAAGGAGGGGGAAGGGGGGAAGAGGGGAAACAAAGGAGGAGAAAAGGGAGACGGACAGGGGAGAAAAGAAAAGGAGGAAAAGCAAAGGGGGAAAAAGGGGGAGGAAAAGGAAGGGAGGGGGGGAGAGAACAAAGAGCCAAAGAAAAAGAAAAAGAAAAAGAAGGCGGACAAGGGAGAAAAGAGAAGGAGGAGGGGGGAAAGAGGAAAAGGATGCGAAAGGGAGGGGGGGGAGAAAAAAAGGGGGGGGAAGGAGGGAAAGGAGAGAAGGGAGGGCCAATGGGGGAGGAGAGGATGTGGGGGGGGGAAGGGGGGGGAAGGAGGAGAAAGGGAAGAGGAGGGGAGAGGGGGGGGAAGGAAAAAAGAAAAGGGGGGTTAGGGTGAATTAGATGTCCCAATACACCTGATAAGAAAAAGTAAGGTAAGAGCACATAGGGCTAATAATAAAGGAATTCATGGTAATAAAGAAATTCCTTTACCTATCGTTGCTGTAGTGAAAGCCTAGACTCAGAGGCTGCTGAAACCCAGGAGGACGTGACTAGTGCAGTCAGTGGCTGGAACGCCACATCACACTGTCACAGGGGATCGCTGCAATGAATCAATAGGGGAAGTATTAGAAACTGGTTTAAAAGGTAGGCAGCCGTCATGAAATATTCAATACCAGGGAGGAGGGGGGGGGAATGCCATATAAAAATAGTGGAAATCCCCACCTAGCAAAGGGGAGCATAACATGGGTACTCACATGAGCTTCGAATAGCGTCAGCGAAATGCTGGGTGTCCACCTGAGGCTGTAGACAGCTGGGTCTCGGCATCTTAAATGCCTCCAACCCGGAAGTTTTCCACGGCGGAAGCGGCCGCCGCGATTGCTTCCGGGTCCGGTCCTCCACTATTGCGCATGCGGGAAAGTCATCCGGCGCAGGCGCAAAGCTCAACAGTGATCAGTGCCTGAGCATTGATCAAAACGAAGCAGCAGCTGGGCTCATATTAGCCCAGCCCGCCGCCGGAGGAGCGCAAGCCCGCCACAGGGGGAGAATTAACTCCTCACATCCCTCCAGAATAGAGTGGCCGGTGCAATTCTAGTAGTAACTTGAATACAAATCTTGTTGATGAGAGAATAAACTGGGAGGGGGGGGGGGAACCGATGCATGGTCTCCAGCGGTGGGGGCACCAGGGACCCCAGTGGATTATTTACACACGTTTCCAAACATTTTAGGATTTTCCACAACCGGAACCCCAGATGTTTAAAATTTTGGGGTGTAGAAAGAGTGAATCCACACTGGAGGGGGGGGGGGCAATTTTATCAGGCAGCTGAGCCAGCGTGAATCCATGTGGATTCATGAGACTCGGGTTATGGTTCCCAAGGGGTTAAATGTGGAATTTGACCTCAATTGTTTCATATCTAATAAATAGTTGTACATTGGTTGCATTTGGTTTTGTATGTTTTTTACATTTTACACAGATATGGCAGCGGGAGAACATTTCCGTTATAGTTTTTATCATCACTATTTTTCTTTTTCTTTTTTGCCCTTTAAAGTAAGACATTTACCCTAATTGGGAGCGGTAATGCCCTCATTTACATTTCATATATATTTTATTCCATTTATTGCCTTATAACACCCTTGTTTGGAGGTGTCCCTGTGAAATTTAACATGGCGGTCTTCATTTGACTTACGTTTCCGCCACCTCTATTTTAGATATGGCTTGATTCTAATTGTTTATTGGAGAGGGTGTCGGTAGGGTCCGGTTGCTAAGGAACTTCCTCTGACTTCCGTTTGTGCGGCAGCCCACCCGGACACCATCCGTTCCCTTCAAAAGCCACTGGGTGACAGTCAGGCTCCACCCCTCGCTGATGAAGTCCAATAAGGACGTAACGCCGCGTATGGGGGGAGGAGCTTTGTTATGGACATCACCCGCTGCCACACTGTGTTCGTCGGCACTACACTGTGCTGTAGTCCGATCAGTTTTATATTGTGCTCATCAGCGCTTGCTTTTTACTGTTTTAATAGTGAAATTTTCAATAAATCATACGGATTACTCTTAGGGTCCTTTCACACGGGACGGATCTGAGATGATCCGCCCCGTGTACATCGGCTTGCTCAGCGGGGATTGCTCCGTGGATCCCCGCTGAGCAGGCAGATGACAGGACCATCGCTGCACACTGTGCAGCGACGGACCTGTCAGAGTGCCGCTCTCCCCTATGGGGTCCGTCGTCACTCGATCCGACCCGAAGATGGATGGAAAAGTAGCTTTTTCCTCCATTACACTTTTTCGGAACGGAGCGGGTCGGATGTCAGCGGACATGTCACCGCTGACATCCGACGCTCCATAGAGGTCTATGGAGGCTCCGTTCAGGTCCGCATAAAAAACTGACAGGCGGACCTGAACGGATCGTTCATGTGAAAGAGGCCTTAGATGGTATCCTTTATATTTTTTCATTAACACTTTGGAGTGGTCTTTTCCACATCTTCATTTACCTGCCGGCTTATATCTTTGGTATCTCCCTGCTGGACGGCTGGCTTATTCCCCTGGATGACCGGACCTCCAGACATCATTGATATCCTCCAGAGACATCACCAGGAATTACCATCATCCCCGTGGGGATACATGTGAGTTTGACCCCTGCTTTGCAGAGGTCCACTGAATCTGGTAAGCGCATTTTGAGTTTTTGGGTGAAGATGTTACACAAGACCGATTCCTATAGTTTGAAACTATAAAACACATCCAATAAAAAAAAAAAAAAAATCTAATTTCTTCATCGATTTAGACCAATATGTATTCTGCTACATGTTTTTTGTAAAAAAAATCCCAATAAGCGTATATTTATTGGTTTGCGCAAACGTTATAGTGTCTACAAACTATGGGATATATTTATGAAATTTTTATTTATTTATTTATTACTAGTAATGGCGGCGATCAATGACTTATAGTGGGACTGTGACATTGCGGCGGACAGATCGGACACTAAGTGACACTTATGACACTTTTTGGGGGAACCAGCAACTTCAATACAGTGATCCATGCTAAAAATATGCAGTGTCACTGTACTAATGACACTGGCTGGGAAGGGGTTAACATCAGGGGCGATCAAAGGGTTTAAATGTGTGCCTAAAATGTGCTTACTCACTCTGGGGGAGATGCTTAAACTATAGGAAGGCAGAGACCCGTGTTCCTGCTTTGCAGAAACACAGGATCACTATCATGCCTACTGACAGAATGGCGATCTGCCTTGTTTACAGAGGCAGACCGCCGTTCTGCTTCTGTCCCGAACGGACTTGCCAATTGGCTCCCTCTATGTCCAATCACAGCGGGAGCGGGTTGCCAGCGGCACTAGTGCACGCCCCAAACCCCCGGAAGTGCAAGATCACGTACAGGTACCTGATTCTGCACAGGAGAGTCACCTTGCCGCTGTATATGTACAGTATACGGCCGGCAAGTGGTTAATAAATTGCCATCACTATGCATAATAGACATAGTTACATAGTAGGTGAGGTTGAAAAAAGACACAAGTCCATGAAGTCCAACCTATGACATGTGCAATTTGTTTAATTTCAAATTTGTTTAACAAATTTTGACAAATTCGTTGATTCAGAAACATCCGAATTAACGAAAACCCATTTAACAAATTTTTCAGAATATTCGTAAATTCGAAAATTTGTAAACTTGAAAATTCGTAAAATTTGTACATTCAAAAATTCAGGAAATTCGGAATTCAAAAAGCCAAAAACCTGAAAATTTGAAAATCTGAAATAACTATTAAATTCTAGGTATTGGAATTTCCTTTCAAATCTGGCTGTTAGTGATCGTAATGAATACGAATTTATCCAAAGCTACAAACAATCCGAAATACCGAATGCCGTATCTAAACAAATGGAACATAATGAATTAATAAGAATAAATAACAATAATAATAATAATAATAATAGAAAAACTTTTTATTATTATTTATTTGTTACATTCCATTAGTTTAGATGCAGCATTCGTTATTTCGGATAATTCATAACTTTGGATAAATTTGCATTCGTTACGTTCACTAACAGCCAAATTTGAAATGAAATTCCAATACCTATAATTTAATAGTTAGTTATTATTAGTTAGTTAGTTAGCTATTCTTTAGAATTTTCAGATTTTTTGTTCTTTAAAATTTCCTTCTTATTTTCGGATTTTCGAATTTTCAAATTTACGAATTTACGAATTGACAAATTTACAAAATTACAAATTTTCAAATTGACTAAATTATGAATTTTTCGAATTTACAAATTTACCAATTTTCAAATTGACTAAATTATGAATTTTTCGAATTTACGAATTTACAAAATGACCAATTTTCAAATTGACTAAACTACAAATTTTCAAAACTACGAATTTTCAAAACTACGAATATTTTCCAATTTATGACTTTACGACTTTACAAATTTACGACTTTACAAATTTATGAATTTACAAAATTTACAAATTTACGAAAGTACGACTTTACAAATTTACGACTTTACAAATTTATGAATTTACAAAATTTACAAATTTACGAATGTAAGACTTTACAAATTTACGACTTTACGAATTTTCAAATTTACGAATTTCCAAATTGCGATCATAACGAATGACCTGAAAAAGGAAAAAAACAAAAAACGATTGAAATGAAAACAAAAGAATTTTTCTGCAGTGCACATGTCTAATGCATAACATTAACACTATTTCTTGTACTTTTGAAAACTCAATAACGTTTTGTAAAATTTCCGCCCCATTGCATCCTGCATTATCAAATCATTTAAAGGCGCTCCCCCCTGTTTTATATGCAAGAAGAGTACGAAGCCTCTTTCAAAAAAAAAAAAAAAAAAAAGCAAATGGCACTCTACTTTATCACCCGTTGACTTTAGTGCACTTTTCGAGCTGCTCTGAGCTGATAACACAGAAAAAAAAAAGTGCGTTACCAAAGCAAGCAGCAAAACGCTGCATTGTACCGCCATGTCGACAGCCTTGTTACAGCGGCTTAATTTTCCTGGTTCAATGAAGCAGTGAAATTACCTAATGTCACCAAACAAAATCATGCAACAAAATGTCATGCCCTTATCAGACTACTAAAGAAGAGAGCTTTTCTCCGCACTGATTTTTTAATTTTTTTTCCAAGTTTATTCTGATAATCAATTGCTAGTTCACAATATGTCAGTCAGCAGCTCGGAAATTGCTGCCTCCATGAGCGGAATAGCAAGGAGGACAGCGATATTTTGTATAGGGAGTCATTTGCCATTTGTGGCTCTAGCCTAAATTTAACTTCCCATGGGAAGAAACATTTCATGGAATATTCTTCTTCGAGGACAGACGTGTGGGTCATTTGTTGTCCGAAGGACTCCAGGCTCTATTTTATATGCTTATCTTATCCAGATACCTTAACTATTTGACCCCCTGGGCCAATTCTGACATTTCTCTAAATCTGCATTTTTTTTGCTAGAAAGTTACTTAGAACGGCTAAAAACATTATACATTCTTTCAAATAGAGGCCCCAGAGAATAAAACGGTGGGTGTTGCAATTTTTTTAGGTTGCGTAGAAAGTTATGGAAAAAATATACTTTAACTACTTTAAGAGCCCTTTCACACTGTGCTGCCCCGGGCGTCAGTGGTAAAGCGGCGCTATTTTTAGCGCCGCTTTACTGTCGCTTTAGCGGCGCTATTCGGCCGCTAGCGGGGGCTGTTTATACCCCCCGCTAGTGGCCAAAAAGGGGTTAAATCCGCCCACAAAATTAGCCTCAGCTGCGTTTTGCCGGCGGTATCGCAGCGCTGCCCCATTGATTTCAATGGGGAGGAGCGTTGAGTTCGCCGCTCCTTCACCGCTCCAAAGAAGCTGCTGGCAGGACTTTTTCTGATGCCCTGCCAGCTCACCACTCCAGTGTGAAAGCCCTTGAGCGTCAGCGGTAAAGCGGTGCTATATTTAGAGACGCTTTAGCGGCGCTATTAGGCCGCTAGTGGGGGCGTTTTTAACCCCCCCGCTAGTGGCCAAAAAGGGGTTAAATCCGCCCACAGAACGCCGCCGCAGCGGTGTTTTGCCGGCGGTATCGCGGCGTTGCCCCATTGATTTCAATGGGGAGGAGCGTTGAGTTCACCGCTCCTTCACCGCTCCAAAGAAGCTGCTGGCAGGACTTTTTCTGACGCCCTGCCAGCGCACCAGTGTGAAAGCCCGTGAAATGGAGCTGTTGTTTTAGGGCGGTTTGCAGGTGCTATTTTTAACGCTATAGCACCTGCAAAACGCCCCAGTGTGAAAGGGATCTTAGCCCAGGCCTTGTCTGGCACTTTTTGTTCACACGTAAGAATCAGTATTTTTTTGCTAGAAAATTACTTAGAACCCCCAAAGATTATATATATATTTTTTTTAAAGCAGAGGCCCTCGAGAATAATTTGGTGGGTTTTTATGCCACATGGTAGTTGCGCAGCGTTTTTTAGGAACGCAATTTTTTGTGGAAAAAATACACTTTTTTTTCATTTTAATGCAAAAAGACACAATACATAACCTATTTTTTTTGTAAAATATAAAAGATGAAGTTACGCTGAGTAAATAGATACCAAACAAGTCATGCTTTAAAATTGCGCACGCCTGCACAACGGCGTCAAACAGCATACATTTTACTATCCATACAGTAGGTCGAGGCTTCAAAAGCCTTTACATAGTTGGTGAGGTTGAAAAAAGACACAAGTCTAGAGAAAAAGAGGGTTCCCCTTGGGGTAGGACTTTAGTGGCACTTACATAGAGTCACAAAATGGTATAGCAAAAAAAAGGTCAAAATTTATTGAAAATACAAAAGTAAAAACATGAATCATGGAGTGTACATGTCAACCATAACTGATACTGCAAGTAGTAGAGGTAGACGGTAGTACAATTGATCGTTCACCCGACGCGTTTCGGAGTCTACAAGAGACACTCCTTCCTCAGGGGTAACTAAGATACAATAGTTAATTGCAGCAATCAGGCGCTTGTGGCACACTTCATATAGTTAAAAACAGCATCAAATGCAAAATTTTGGCCACCAGAGATCAGCATTATCCTGGGCATATGTACATGGATAGGCTCAGAAGTAGATGTCTTTCATCCAATTGGTATACAAGGGGGACATTTAAACGTAGATGTATTCAGCGTGTGTCACTCTCCTGATGGTCTCCTGTGAACAGGTTGCTAAGTGTTTTTTCAAACGCAATTTTTTTGTGAAAAAAAAATACACTTTTTTTGAATTTGAATGCAAAAAGACACAATACATAACCCATTTTTTTTTGTAAAATATAAAAGATGAAGTTATGCTGAGTAAATAGATACCAAACAGGTCACGCTTTAAAATTACGCACGCCTGCGCAACGGAAACAAACAGTAGACATGTGCAGTTCATCCAGTAGACATGTGCACTGCCGAAAAATGTGTCCGTTATTGTTTTTTGTTTTTGTTTTTCGGGTCATTCGTTATGATCGCAATTCATAAATTCGTAAATTCTAAAATTCATAAATTAGGAAATTTGAAAACCAGAAAATTCCTAAATTCGAAAATCTGAAAATTCGTAAATCCGAAAAAAGAACGAAAATTCAAAATAACTAACGATAACTAACTATTAAATTATAGGTATTGGGATTTCCTTTTAAATTTGGCGGTTAGTGAACGCAATGAATAAGGATTTATCCGAAGTTACGAATCCAAAATAACGAATGCCGCATCTAAACAAATAGAATGGAACAAATTAATAATAATAATAATAATAAAACTTTATTATTATTTTTATTATTAATGTTATTTATTATCATTAATTAGTTACGCACCATTTGTTTAGATACGGCATTCATTATTTCGGATAATTTGTAACTTTGGATAAGTTCGTATTCCTTACGTTCACTAACAGCCAAATTTGAAAGGAAATTCTAAAGAATAACTAACTAACTAATAATAACTAACTATTAAATTATAGGTATTGGGATTTCCTTTCAAATTTGGCGGGTTAGTGAACGTAACAATACGAATTTATCGTTACGAATAATCCGAAATAACAAATGCCGTATCTAAACAAACGGAACGGAACGAATTAATAATAATAATAAAACTTTATTATTATTATTATTAATTGGATAAGTTCGTATTCGTTACATTCACTTAGGCTCTGTTTCCACTAGTGCAACTTATTTTGCGACTTGACACATGTCAAGTCGCATGACAAGTCAAAACCCATGTATTTCAATGGTCCCCGTTCTAATTGGTGTGACTCAAGTCGCAGCGACTCAAGTCGCAGCGACTCGAAAAAAGGTTCTTGCACTACTTTGTTCCGTCTTCGGTGCGACTTGTTCTCCATAGAAAGGTATTAAGTCGCAATGAAGTCGTATGTACATGTCTGACACCGCGACTTTGTTGCGACTTCCACGGAAGTCTACGGAAGCACATGATCTCTGCTCCTCCCAAATACATCACTTCCTATATTGATGTATGTGAGTGTGGAAGACAGCAGGAAGCATGCCTAGGGCTAGAAAAAATAAGCGACAAGTGCATGACAATGAGGAAATTATTCGGCTTGTCAGACAACGTCCGGCAATATATGACCTCAGAGATCCAGGTTACAAAGATCATGCAAAGAAGGAGAGAGCATGGTTGGAGGTGGCTCGCATATATTATGAGACCTGGGACTCTTTATCAGCCACAGAACGTTCTTCAAAAAGTAAGTGGTTGATATATGCTGCTTAGCACTTTCTGTAACCAATGGGTGTGTGTTAACAATGTGCACTGTGTTTTCTTGGTGGGGACCGCTTCTCCTGCCAGGAGATCACAATGGTTTGGCAGGAGGGAATCCCCTGTCAACACTATCTGTGTTGATGGTGGAATTTATATAGTTACTTTCCTGTAACCTGTGGCTGCAGGAAAGTAAATCTGTGTGTGTGGGCCAGCAAATAATATTTGACCAGGGTCCAAATAATATTAAATAATATTAAAGATGGCCCTGTCAACATCCTCCAGCACATGTCAAATTATGTAGGTGTCATGGGTAATATATTTAGCGGTTGTTTTAACACCATCCATATCAATTATGCAGCCTAGCAAATGAATGACCTATAGGCAGTTACTAAAGTTTTTTTTTTTAATTTATTATTTGCTTTATATTTTGTAGTGCACTCGTTACAAACTCGATGGAGAAGTCTCAAAGACTGCTACAACCGGTACTTACGCAAATTAAAAGAAGGAAGGAGTGGTTCTGGCTCAAAAAGATTAGCCCCATATGCCCATGCCGGGGATCTTGATTTTTTGAAACCAGTGTTGGAAATGCGAGAGTAAGTTATCAGCAGGCATATGTTACGAATTGTACATATCAAATAGTAATGCTTACTTAAAAAATATGTGATTTGTATTTCAGAACCCAAGCAAGCTGGGAAGACAGCACACAGGGTTTGGCAGCAGAAGATGAGGCAGAGGAAGCTGCGGAGGAGGAGGAGCAAGAACAATTCCAAGACAATGTTGACAAGGAACTGTTCGTAGATGAATCAAGGTCAACATCAAACTCAATGAATGAGGAGGATGCAGAACCAGGACCTAGCAATGTCTCTAGGCCTTTGCGAAGGTCTTCAAGGGGCAGTGCCCGGCCTGTGAAACCCATGGAGAAAATTTTAGATGTAGTCAGTCAGATGTCCACTAAAATGGCTGAAAACCAGTGTGAAGACACAGCATTTCTCACTGTAATTTTAGGCATATGTAAACAGGTACCCCCTGAGAAAAAATATGCACTCAGGGTGGCTTTAATGTCAACTGCTCAATCATTTGTGGGTGAGGGGCCAACAACATCCTCAGCATATATGCAACCCCCCCTTCCCCAATATCCCCCTTATCAACAATACATTCACTTTCCAAGTACACAGTATGCTCCACCAATAAACCGTCCATACTGTGACCAGTATGGTAATATGCTGAATCCCTCAAGGCCACGCACGTTGCATCCAATTCCTGCCCCCACTACCTCTACCCTTGGCCCCCCAACCACTCACCAACTTAGGCAGCCTACACCCAGTCATGTTCCGCCTTTTCTGGAAAGGAAATATTACCCTGGTCCATCAGTGGATTTCCCTGGACCAACCAATAGTTCAGTTACCGGGACCACTGAAAACAAAACATACGAGCAATTGTAATTTACTATTATTTTTGAAGTGGGTTTAAGACTTGTTCTATATTTTTTGGTTGGTTGAGGAGGCCAAAACAACAACTGTTGAATTTTTTAGTTCATGGAACGTATTTCTTTATTTTTGCCTTCTTGCAAAAAGAGTTGTCTTGTAAAAAAGATTCAGATTATATAATATTTTTTTTTTATGACTTTTATTTTGGTGTTTTTCAGAGTGAAATATTTTATTATTTAAATATTTGTTGTGCTTGGTAAAAAGTAAAAAAAAATGGTGTAGTTCACCAAAACACATAACTAAAACATTTTGGGTGCTTTCCTGCACAAAAATCAAGAAAATAAAAATTATTTTGGTTACATTGTGCATTTTCTGCTTATCCTTTTTTCGAATTTGAGGTAAATACCTGTTATTCTGCATTTGAATGCAATGAAACATAACATACATCTAAATAATATTCCAAGAAAATGCATGACATACATTATGCTATGGCATCCTGCTGCCAGGGGACAGAACCAGCAGCAGACAGAAAATAAGATGAGAATCCCTCACGCACACTGGCACCATTGGTGGTGCCCCTACTGGCACTCCATTGTGCACCTTCCAGATCGTGCATGAGGGAATCTTCAAAAAGATAGCCATCACGAATTCTAACAAAATTATGAAGCACACATGCTGCTTTTACTGCAGATATTGCATTCTCCAGTTTTAAATTAATCGGTGTATGTAGCAAACGCCACTTGTTGGCTAAAATGCCAAAAGAACATTCTACCACTCGTCTTGCCCTCGTTAACCGGTAATTGAAGATTCGCTTCTCTTCACTCAGACACCTATTTGAATAAGGCCTTAATAGATGCTCACTGAGAGCAAAGGCCTCATCCCCAACAAACACAAATGGCATTGGCGTCCCATTTGTTCCTGGCAACGGACAGTCCTGTGGCAGGTCCAGACCATTTTCCCGCAACATTCTTCCAAAGGATGATCTTTGGAAAATACTGGAGTCTGAGCTGCTGCCATATGATACAATGTCTATATAGCTAAAACAATAATTGGCATCAGCCACTGCTAGTAATACAAAAGAAAAATATTTTTTGTAATTAAAGTATTTTGTTCCACTGCCAATCGGCATCACTACCCTCATATGTTTTCCGTCAATTGCCCCTAGACAATTTGGGAAATTGCAACGATCCCAGAAAAGTTCCGCTTTCTTGCACCAATCTTCGCAAGTGGGCTTCTTCAGGACCAAATCCCTAAGGACATTCCAGATGTCTCGGCAGGTATCGTGGACAATATTGCTGACAGTAGTTTTGCCAACCAAAAACTCATAATGCAAACTTGAAAAGGAATGTCCAGTTGCCAGGTACCTAAAATGGAAAAGTACATACATTTTATGATAATGATACATATTGACACTAAGCTACTTCAATAAACAAAAAAAAATGAGCTAGGAAGGAGGTGCCTGAGGAAGTGAAGAATGAAGAAGAGGAGCAGGAGAAAGACACAGGCGATGTAGAGGCAGAGTTAAGATTGTAAAAACAAGCTTACGCACAATTACATGCTAGTATTTATTTTTGGACTTCATGTAAAGATGATGAAAGAATGATGTGGATCTCCAAAAGCCACATAGAAGTTAAGAAGAAGAAACAGTAGGTATGAAAAGTTACCTCAATGTTATTATGAGTCTTTCAACAGCTGGAATACTGGTGTTTTGTCGCTCTAGATGACTAGAGAGCAAAGCCAACAATTCATCAAAACTGTAAAGAGAAAAAATATGGCTATTATCTACACTGACCATGTAAAAATCAAACATTTACAAATGGAGTTCCATTTTTCTAACAATTTGATCAGGTTATAGTTAACACTTCTAGCTATTCAAATCTAAAAATAATAAAAAGAGCCATACTGACCAGGCATATACACATTTTCATAAATATATCTGGCAGCATTTGCAAGTTGACATCAAAAAATGTTCTCACCTTCTAATTGACATCCTTGTGTAGTTGAAGAATTTGTCTTCATGAGCCCGGAGGTCATTGTAAAGGACCCCAAACTGGCCTCTCACTTCCCTTTGGGCGATGATGGGATGTATCCAAAACCTATGCCTTTTCCTCCTCCGGTTATCCTCCTCTTCTTGATCTATAAATGCTGCTACAGCAGCCAAAATGACTGCTGACCCAACATATTGCATAGCCAACATGTTTGCTAACAAACATACAACACGTGACAACGAAAGAGGAAGGGGAAATAAATAAGCAGGATAAGGAATTACATCACTATGACTAAATCGCAGAACATCCAAGTCGCACAAAGTCGTTATTAAAGTCGCAACAAAACGCACCACAAATCGCATCGCAAAATCGCAGTGTAAAGCGCGCAACTTTGGGGACGCACTAGTGAAAACATAGCCTAACAGCCAAATTTGAAAGGAAATTCTAAAGAATAACTAACTAACTAACTAACTAACTAACTAACTAACTAACTAACTAACTAATAATAACAAACTATTAAATTATAGGTATTGGAATCTCCTTTCAAATTAGGCAGGTTAGTAAATGGAACGAATACCAATTTATCCAAAGTTACGAATAATCCGAAATAATGATTGCCGTATCGAAACAAATGGAACGGAACAAATTAATAAAAATAAAACGTTTTTATCATTATTATTAATGTTATTTATTATCGTTACGTTCCATTAGTTTAGATGCGGCATTTGTTATTTTGAATAATTTGTAACTTTGGATACATTTGTATTGGTTACGTTCACTAACAGCCAAATTTGAAAGGAAATTCCAATACCTATAATTTAATAGTTAGTAATAGTAAAGTTACAATTAGTTATTATTTCAGATTTTCTCATTTTCGGGTTTTCGAATTTTTGAATTTATATTAATTTACGAATTTTTGAATATACAAATTTTTGGAAAAATTTGTTAAACGGGTTTTCATTAGTTTGGATATTTCTGAATTTGTCGAAATTCATTAAACAAATTCAGAACAAAACGAATTGCACATGTCTACCATCCAGTTCAACCCATGTGTGTGTGTGTGTTTATGTTAATATCCCTGTATATTGTGATCGTTAAAATATCCATCTAATAGCATTTTGAAATTATCGACGCTCCCTGCTGATAGCACTACTTGTGGAAGAGAATTCCACATCCTTACCGCTAGGACATTAAAGAACCCTTTACGCAGGTTAAACCACTTCTCTACTAATTTTAGTGAATGGCTGCGTGTCTTTTTAAATTCCCTTTCACTGAAAAGTTTTTTCCCTGTGCTCGGCTCTCCTGTACGGAGATGTACATCGCTATCATATCCCCTCTCAAGCTTCTCTTCTCCAGAGAGAATAAGTTGTAGTCTTTCCCCATAGCTGAGATCCTCCAGTCCCTTTATTAGCTTTGTTGCCCTTCTTTTTACTCGCTCCATTTCCAGTACATCCCTCCTGAGGACTGGTGCCCAGAACTGGACAGCATACTCCAGGTGCGGCCGGACCAATGTCTTGTAGAGCGGGAGAATTATCGTTTTATCTCTGGAGTTGATCCCCTTTTTAATGCCAATATTCTGTTTGCTTTGCTTGCAGAAGCTTGGCATTGCATGACATTGCTGAGCCTATCATCTACTAGGACCCCCAGGTCCTTTTCCATCCTAGATTCCCTCAGAGGTTCTCCTCCAAAGAACCTCTGGGTTCTACCACTTTAGATTTACAGAGGTCTGGTGCTAGAATTACCGCTCGTGATACCTCACATGTGTGGGACGATCGCTGATTGCGTGGCTGCGGGACTAAAGCACGCATTTGCTCTTGTTAGCAAGCACTTGAGGACAGGGGTGGTTTATTTATTTTTTTTAAATTACTAATTTTTTATTTTTTTTATTTTTTTTCACTGTTGCTTTATTTTTTGTTTTATCACTTTTATTGCGGTCACAAGAAATGTAAACATCCTTGTGACAGTAATAGGCATGTGACAGGTCCTCTTTATGGAGAGATCTGGGGTCTCTAAGACTCTAAATCCCTCCTTTGCATTTAAAAGCATTCAAAAAACACCCAGATGTGTCTTTCTGAATGCTTTCAATTTTCAAAAATGGCGACGATGGTTTCCGAGTAAACTGAAAGTGATATCATGTCATTGCTTTTGGGTTACGGTTACGAACAGCCAATCAAAGCTGATTCCAGCTTTGTTCGGCTGTCTGGCCAGCCAGCAGATGCTCCGGCTGGTCGCTCGGGTCTCTTGGTGGGATGGGAGAGCCCGAGAGATCTGTGGAAGGCGGCAGGAGGACTTCCCCTCCCGCTGCTTGTAATAGCGATCGAGCGGGTGGCGAGTCACAGACCGCCGCCTCTAACTAGACCACTGTTCTAGTACATCTAACACTCCCCTCCCTCAGACTGACAATGCTGCTGTATAAAGATGCCCCCTCTGCTCCTTCACCCAGAGTGGGGGCACTCTGATACAGGAGGTATGGTACTGGTCAGATCACCAGGTGAGAACAGAAGGAAAAAAAATAAAACAAATGCAGCCACCACCTCTAATGATTGGTAAACTGCAATATATGACATTTTTGGTTTTGGGTTTAGTTCTGCTTTAATTTTTTTAAATCTACAGCTTTCATTAAAATAATAACTGGTGATCCTGCCATGAAGATCCTTGCTCATGTACTTTCTGTTATGTAGGGGCAAATGTCACCCAAACATCCTCTTGGGTGTCACCTATAGTGTGCTGGGAGTAAAGATGGCCAAAAAGTTAGAGGGGTTTTTAAACTAGGCAACGGGGGGGGGGGGGGGTCCAGGAGGTAGAGATAGTCAGCGCTGAAAATAGTCCAGAGGGTAGTATTGGGGGCATTAGTGGTAGGTTGACTAAAGCACATAAACACAAGGTAAGTATAGTAACAAGTCCTAGTAGCAATCTCGGAACACCCAATAAGAGGATAATATGCAACCGGTCTAAACTACGTGGCATGTTCACCAATGCCAGGAGCCTGGCGGACAAGATGGGTGAACTAGAGATACTGTTGTACGAGGAGGATTTGGATTTTGTGGGAATTTCAGAGACCTGGTTCAACAGCTCTCATAATTGGCTGGCAACCATTCAAGGGTATACCCTTTATCGAAATGATAGGGAGGGTAAAAAAGGGGGAGGGATATACCTATACATTAAGAATAATGTACAAGTGAATGTGAGAGATGACATCACTGAGGGAGCTAGGGAGGAGGTGGAATCCTTATAGGTAGAGCTCCAAAGGGATTAAGCTAAGGGGAAAATAATACTGGGAGTATGCTATAGGCCCCCTAACCTGAGGGAGGAAGGGGAGACAGATCTCCGATCACAATTTGGATTAGCAGCAAGTATGGGAAGTGTTATCATAATGGGGGATTTTAATTATCCAGACATAGATTGGGCAGAGGCAACCACGCATTCATCTAAAGCTCGCCAGTTCCTAAATGTCTTGCAGGACAATGTCATGGGTCAGATGCACCAATTAGAAATAAAAGCGTTAATAGATCTACCGATTACCAACAATCAGTGCTGGGACAAGGCCATTTGGTGCCCAGGGCGAAGATGGCAAACTGCGCCCCCCCCCCGGTTTTAATAAAGAATCAATGTCGTTTCAAAACAAGAATATACTTAAAACAATACAAGTATTGCAGAGTATTGCACAGTGCATAGTATTGTGGAGTATTGCACAGTGTTGCGGGGTATTGCAGAGTATTTCAGGGTATTGCAGAGTATTGCACAGTGTTTCGGGGTATTGCAGAGCATTGCACAGTATTGTGGGGTATTGCAGAGTATTGCACAGTATTGTGGGGTATTGCAGAGTATTTCAGGGTATTGCAGAGTATTGAACAGTATTGTGGAGTATTGCACAGTGTTGCGGGGTATTGCACAGTATTTCGGGGTATTGCAGAGCATTGCACAGTATTGTGGGGTATTGCAGAGTATTGCACAGTATTGTGGGGTATTGCAGAGTATTTCAGGGTATTGCAGAGTATTGCACAGTATTGTGGGGTATTGCAGAGTATTTCAGGGTATTGCACAGTATTTCGGGGTATTGCAGAGCATTGCACAGTATTGTGGGGTATTGCAGAGTATTGCACAGTATTGTGGGGTATTGCAGAGTATTTCAGGGTATTGCAGAGTATTGCACAGTATTGTGGGGTATTGCAGAGTATTGCACAGTATTGTGGGGTATTGCAGAGTATTTCAGGGTATTGCAGAGTATTGCACAGTATTGTGGGGTATTGCAGAGTATTTCAGGGTATTGCACAGTATTGCAGAGTATTGCACAGTATTGTGGGGTATTGCACAGTATTGTGGGGTATTGCAGAGTATTTCAGGGTATTGCACAGTGTTGCGGGGTATTGCACAGTATTGTGGGGTATTGCAGAGTATTTCAGGGTATTGCAGGGTATTGCACAGTGTTGCGGGGTATTGCAGAGTATTTCAGGATATTGCACAGTGTTGCGGGGTATTGCAGAGTATTGCACAGTATTGTGGGGTATTGCAGAGTATTTCAGGGTGTTGCAGGGTATTGCACAGTGTTGCGGGGTATTGCACAGTATTGCGGGGTATTGCAGAGTATTTCAGGGTATTGCAGGGTATTGCACAGTGTTGCGGGGTATTGCACAGTATTGCGGGGTATTGCAGAGTATTTCAGGGTATTGCACAGTGTTGCGGGGTATTGCAGAGTATTTCAGGGTATTGCACAGTGTTGCGGGGTATTGCAGAGTATTTCAGGGTATTGCACAGTGTTGCGGGGTATTGCAGAGTATTGTGGGGTATTGCAGAGTATTTCAGGGTGTTGCAGGGTATTGCACAGTGTTGCGGGGTATTGCACAGTATTGCGGGGTATTGCAGAGTATTTCAGGGTATTGCACAATGTTGCGGGGTATTGCAGAGTATTGCACAGTATTGTGGGGTATTGCAGAGTATTGCACAGTGTTGCGGGGTATTGCAGAGTATTGCACAGTATTGTGGGGTATTGCAGAGTATTGCACGTTATTTGGGGTATTGCAGAGTATTGCACAGTGTTGCGGGGTATTGCAGAGTATTGCACAGTGTTGCGGGGTATTGCAGAGTATTGCACGTTATTTGGGGTATTGCAGAGTATTGCACAGTGTTGCGGGGTATTGCAGAGTATTGCACAGTATTGTGGGGTATTGCAGAGTATTGCACAGTATTGTGGGGTATTGCAGAGTATTGCACAGTATTGTGGGGTATTGCAGAGTATTGCACAGTATTGTGGGGTATTGCACAGTGTTGCGGGGTATTGCAGAGTATTGCACAGTGTTGCGGGGTATTGCAGAGTATTGCACAGTGTTGCGGGGTATTGCAGAGTATTGCACAGTATTGTGGGGTATTCAGCAGTGGTGGTCACTGGTCATTAACCTCGCCTCAGCCTCCTCCCCCCAATCCAGCCATTTATTAATCTGTTTTTTAGTGTTTACTTACATAAGTTCAGACTCAGAAGTTACGAGTCTGAACTTGTGTAAGTAAACACTAAAAAACAGATTAATAAATGTCTGGATTGGGGGGAGGGGAGGAGGCTGAGGCGAGGTTAATGACCAGTGACCACCACTGCTAAATATCTGAGTCAGAACACTGGCACTGCGCTCTTCTACCTTCCAGATTGAATCCAGCCAGCCAGGCAGCAGCTCCTCAGCTCGGCTCAGCTTGAGATAACAGACGCCGACACAGCACAGCTCCCGCCTCCCGCCTCCCTGCGCTCCTCTCTGCGTCCTCCCACCTCACCTCCGGCCGTGAGTGACGTCACGGCGCTGGCAGAGACAACGGGACTCCTCCGTAGGGGAGTACCAGTGTAGTTGTGTGCTGAGGGAAGGGAAGGGAAGGGAGAATCATGCAGGAGCGCACAGCTGCGCCCCCCCCCCCATACCAAATGGTACCGCCCAGGGCACGTGCCCTCTCCGCCCCTGCCTTGTACCGGCCCTGCCAACAATACAGACCTGATCACGGATGTGGAAATGCGGGGAAATTTAGGAAACAGCGATCACAGGTCAATTGGCTTCAGTATAAATCACACAAATAGGAAACATAAGGGGAATTCAAAGACACTGGATTTCAAAAGAGCCAACTTCCCTAAACTACAAACCTACAAACTACAAAGGCACAAATTGGGATAAAATCTTAGGCTCAAAGAACATGGAGAAGAGATGAGTTCGCTTTAAGAGCATATTAAATAAGGGCATTAGCCAATGCATCCCATTGGGTAATAAATTTAAAAGAGCGAACAAGAGTCCTGGATGGCTTAATTCCAATGTAGAAATGCATATAAAATGCATATAAAAGCAAAAGAGAAGGCCTTCAAAAAATACAAGGTTGAGGGATCATCATCAGCATTCAGACTTTATAAAAAATGCAATAGGAAATGTAAGGGTGCAATTAGGGCGGCTAAGATAGAACACGAAAGACACATAGAAGAGGAGAGCAAAAAAAATCCCCAAAAAATCTTTAAGTATGTAAACAGTAAAAAAGGAAGGACAGGCCATATTGGCCCCATAAAGAATGAGGAAGGACATCTGGTTACAAAGTGGGAGATGGCGAAGGTATTGAATTCATTCTTCTCCTCAGTCTTCACAACTGAATCGGGGGGCTTCAGTAACCAAAACTGCAGTGTCCATCCTCGTGACACATCACAGGAAGCCCCCTTATGGCTAACAGAGGACAGAATTAGAATTAGACTTGGGAAACGTAGAATTAATAAATCACCGGGATCGGATGGCTTGCACCCGAGGGTACTTAGGGAACTCAGTCAAGTAATTGCCAGACCATTGTTCCTAATTTTTACTGAGAGTCTACTGACTGGAATGGTACCAGCAGATTGGAGAAAAGCCAATGTAGCACCAATATTTAAAAAGGGCCCAAAATACATTCCTTAGCATTACAGACCAGTTAGCCTAACAACAATAGTATGCAAGCTCTTGGAGGGGATGATAAGGGACTATATACAAGATTTTAGTAATGAGAACGGTATCATTAGCAGTAATCAGCATGCATTCATGAAGAATCATTCTTGCCAAACCAATCTATTAACCTTCTATGAGGAGGTGAGTTGCCATTTAGATAAAGGAAGGCCTGTAGATGTGGTGTATCTGGATTTTGCAAAAGCATTTGACACAGTTCCCCATAAATGTTTACTGTACACAATTAAGTCCGTTGGCATGGACCATAGGGTGAGTACGTGGATTGAAACCTGGCTACAAGGGTGATTTCAGAGGGTGGTGATAAATGGGGAGTGCTCGGAATGGTCAGGGGTGGGTAGTGGGGTCCCCCAGGGTCCTGTGCTGGGACCAGTCCTATTTAGTTTGTTCATAAACGACCTGGAGGATGGGATAAAAAGTTCAATCTCTGTATTTGCGGACGATACTAAGCTAAGCAGGGCAATAACTTCTCCTCAGGATGTGGAAACCTTTCAAAAAGATCTGAACAAATTAATAGGGTGGGCAACTACATGGCAAATGAGGTTCAATGTAGAAAAATGTAAAATAATGCATTTGGGTGGCAAAAATATGAATGCAATCTATACACTGGGGGGAGAACCTCTGGGGGAATCCAGGATGGAAAAGGACCTGGGGGTCCTAGTAGATGATAGGCCCAGCAATGGCAGGCAATGACAAGCTGCTGCTAACAAAGCAAACAGAATATTGGCATTAAAAAGGAGATCAACTCCAGAGATAAAAAGATAATTCTCCCACTCTACAAGACTCTGGTCCGGCCGCACCTGGAGTATGCTGTCCAGTTCTGGGCACCAGTCCTTAGGAAGGAAGAACTGGAAATGGAGCGAGTACAAAGAAGGACAACAAAGCTAATAAAGGGTCTGGAGGATCTTAGTTATGAGGAAAGGTTGCAAGCACTGAACTTATTCTCTCTGGAGAAGAGACGCTTGAGAGGGGATATGATTTCAATTTACAAATACCGTACTGGTGACCCCACAATAGGGATAAAACTTTTTCGCGGAAGGGAGTTTAATAAGACATGTGGCCACTCAATAAAATTAGAGGAAAAGAGGTTTAACCTTAAACTACGTAGAGGGTTCTTTACTGTAAGAGCAGCAAGGATGTGGAATTCCCTTCCACAGGCGGTGGTTTCAGCGGAGAGCATCGATAGCTTCAAAAAACTATTAGATAAGCACCCGAACGACCGCAACATACAGGGATATACAATGTAACACTGACATATAATCACACACATAGGTTGGACTTGATGGTCTTTTTTCAACCTCACCTGCTATGTAACTATAACCATTATTATAGTTTTTTTAATTATTATTTATTAATAATAAATAATAATAAAACTATAATAATAGTTCTAAACTATTAAATTAAGGGTAGTGGAATTTCCTTTCATATTTGACTGTTAATTAACCAATACAGAATTATCAGAAGTTACGAATTATCCGGCATTCGTTATTTTGGACAATTCGTAACTAGGGATGGGCCAAACCCCCCCCCCCCCCCCGGTTGGTTCGCACCAGAACATGCGAACAGGCAAAAAATTTGTTCAAGCACACGAACACAATTAAAGTCTATGGGACACGAACATGAAAAATCAAAAGTGCTAATTTTAAAGGCTTATATGCATGGTATGGTCTTAAAAAGTGTTTGGGGACCTGGGTCCTGCCCCAGGGGACCACCATTTTTCTTTAAATTTTGGCACAGGGTTCCTCTTAAAATCAATACCAGACTCTTCAGGCCTGGTATGGAATTTGGGGGGACCCCTCCCACGCATTTTTTTTTAAATTTTGGTTCGGGGTTCCCCTGTGGGGAATTCCCATGCCGTTTTTATCAATGAACTTCTATATGTATTGTCGGACCGGCAATTCATTAATAGCCGTGAGTAGTTTTAAATGACTTTTTTTCCTTTAGAAATGTCATTTTGCTGTCAGACTGTTCTAAACACGGGAAACATGCGCCTCTTTACAGGAATACTATAGACACCCCCCAGGTACGATATTTAACCACTTCAGCCCCGGAAGGATTTACCCCCTTCCTGACCAGAGCACTTTTTACAATTCGGCACTGCGTCGCTTTAACTGCTAATTGCGCGGTCATGCAATGCTCTACCCAAACGAAATTTGCGTCCTTTTCTTCCCACAAATAGAGCTTTCTTTTGATGGTATTTGATCACCTCTGCCGTTTTTATTTTTTGCGCTATAAACGGAAAAAGACTGAAAATTTTGAAAAAAAATGATATTTTCTACTTTTTGTTATAAAAAAATCCAATAAACTAAATTTTAGTCATACATTTAGGCCAAAATGTATTCGGCCACATGTCTTTGGTAAAAAAAATGTCAATAAGCGTATATTTATTGGTTTGCGCAAAAGTTATAGCGTCTACAAACTAGGGTACATTTTCTGGAATTTACACAGCTTTTAGTTTATGACTGCCTATGTCATTTCTTGAGGTGCTAAAATGGCAGGGCAGTACAAAACCCCCCCAAATGACCCCATTTTGGAAAGTAGACACCCCAAGGAAATTGCTGAGAGGCATGTTGAACCCATTGAATATTTTTTTTTTGTCCCAAGTGATTGAATAATGACAAAAAAAAAAAAAAAAAAAAGAATTTACAAAAAGTCGTCACTAAATGATATATTGCTCACACAGGCCATGGGCATATGTGGAATTGCACCCCAAAATACATTCAGCTGCTTCTCCTGAGTACGGGGATACCACATGTGTGGCACTTTTTGGGAGCCTAGCCGCGTACGGGGCCCCGAAAACCCAGCACCACCTTCAGGATTTCTAAGGGCATACATTTTTGATTTTACTCCTCACTACCTATCACAGTTTTGAAGGCCATAAAATGCCAAGATGGCACAAACCCCCCCCAAATTACCCCATTTTGGAAAGTAGACACCCCAAGCTATTTGCTGAGAGGCATGGTGAGTATTTTGCAGCTCTCATTTGTTTTTGAAAATGAAGAAAGACCAGAAAAAAAAATTTTTTTTTTCTTTTTTCAATTTTCAAAACTTTGTGACAAAAAGTGAGGTCTGCAAAATACTCACTATACCTCTCAGCAAATAGCTTGGGGTGTCTACTTTCCAAAATGGGGTAATTTGGGGGGGGTTTGTGCCACCTGGGCATTCCATGGCCTCCGAAACTGTGATAGGCAGTGAAGAGTGAAATCAAAAATTTACGGCCTTAGAAAGCCTGAAGGCGGTGCTTGGTTTTCGGGGTCCCGTGCGCGGCTAGGCTCCCAAAAAGTCCCACACATGTGGTATCCCCGTACTCAGGAGAAGCAACAGAATTTATTTTGGGGTGTAATTTCACATATTCCCATGGCACGTTTGAGCAATATAACATTTAGTGACAACTTTGTGCAAAAAAAAAAAAAAAAAAAAAAAAAATTTGTCTCTTTCCCGCTACTTGTGTCACAATATAAAATATTCCATGGACTCGACATGCCTCTCAGCAAATAGCTTGGGGTGTCTACTTTCCAAAATGGGGTCATTTGGGGGGGGTTTGAACTGTCCTGGCATTTTATGCACAACATTTAGAAGCTTATGTCACACATCACCCACTCTTCTAACCACTTGAAGACAAAGCCCTTTCTGACACTTTTTGATTACATGAAAAAATTATTTTTTTTTGCAAGAAAATTACTTTGAACCCCCAAACATTATATATTATTTTAAAGCAAATGCCCTACAGATTAAAATGGTGGGTGTTTCATTTTTTTTTTTCACACAGTATTTGCGCAGCGATTTTCAAACGCATTTTTTGGGGAAAAAACACACTTTTTTAAATTTTAATGCACTAAAACACACTATATTGCCCAAATGTTTGATGAAATAAAAAAGATGATCTTAGGCCGAGTACATGGATACCAAACATGACATGCTTTAAAATTGCGCACAAACGTGCAGTGGCAACAAAATTAATACATTTTTAAAAGCCTTTAAAAGCCTTTACAGGTTACCACTTTAGATTTACAGAGGAGGTCTACTGCTAAAATTACTGCCCTCGATCTGACCTTCGCGGTGATACCTCACATGCATGGTGCAATTGCTGTTTACATTTGACGCCAGACCGCCGCTTGCGTTCGCCTTAGCGTGAGAGCAGGGGGGACAGGGGTGCTTTTTATTTATTTATTTTTTTTCTTTATTATTTTTTTGCTTTTTTATCTTATTTTTAAACTGTTCCTTTCATTTTTTTTTTTTAAATCATTTTTATTGTTATCTCAGGGAATGTAAATATCCCCTATGATAGCAATAGGTAGTGACAGGTACTCTTTTTTGAAAAAATTGGGGTCTATTAGACCCTAGATCTCTCCTCTGCCCTCAAAGCATCTGACCACACCAAGATCGGTGTGATAAAATGCTCCCCCAATTTCCCAATGGCGCTATTTACATCCGGCGAAATCTAAGTCATAAAATGCTCGTAGCTTCCGGTTTCTTAGGCCATAGAGATGTTTGGAGCCACTCTGGTCTCTGATCAGCTCTATGGTCAGCTGGCTGAATCACCGGCTGCATTCTCAGGTTCCCTGTTGAGACAGGAGAGCCAGAGAAAAACACGGAAGACGGTGGGGGGGGGGGCATTCCCTCCCACTGCTTGTAAAAGCAGTCTAGAGGCTAATTAGCCGCTAGGATTGCTTTTACATGAAAGCCGACCGCTGGCTAAAAAGAATGATACCAAGATGATACCTAAACCTGCAGGCATCATTCTGGTATAACCACTCAAAGTCGTGAATGGCGTACCTGAAGACAAAAAAATGGTTAACAATAAAGCACAGTAAACGGTAAAGTATAAAAAATTGCATACCTGAAAAGCAAACATGATAAAACATAATAACAATAAAACATTGCAGAATAGAATACAGTAAAAAAGAGCAGAACAATAGAGAGAGAGAATAGAGAGAGAGAACAATAAAACGACAACTATTTTTTTTTATTTTTGTTTGTGTTTTTTTTTTTTTTTACACTTTTTTTTTGTAACTGTAACTTTTATAACTGTAACCGCTTCCAGGTTCGGGTCTCTCAAAATGCGATGGCATCTTGGGAGACCCTGTGAAAGTGTGCCTAGTCTGTGCAATGCTGCACCCTACGCTAATACTCAACTAGTGAATGGTAGCGTTCAAAACATTCACCAATGCAAAGACCAGGATTGTCAGGACAGGAGGGACAATAATAGTGAGTGTCACGCCTATATCCGCGCTTGGTGCAGACACAACATCTTTTTTGGGGGGGTTCGTTGGGTAGGGGTACTCGGGAGGACATAAAGAAAATGCCTCTCATGCAGCCGACTGCATTTGGTTGGGGATGTGAATGGGGGAAGTACG
Source organism: Lithobates septentrionalis (assembly GCA_037952835.1). NCBI lineage: Eukaryota > Metazoa > Chordata > Amphibia > Anura > Ranidae > Lithobates > Lithobates septentrionalis. The sequence continues at coordinate 808,986 of JBBDGP010002372.1, forward strand.
GGCGCTGCAGAAGCGGTGGGTTCCCAATTAGGATTGGCGAATGCAGCAGGAAGGGCACTATGGGCACGACGGGCCTGTGTTTGTCTTTTTGGTGGCAGCGGGACACTACTTGTGCTTGCCACCTCACCAGCTTGAACTGCACTTATGGGACTCGCCATGTCACCAAGTGTTACTGCAGTGCTGGTTTGACTACGACCGGGGTGTACTAGGCTGCTGGTGCTTGCCAGTTCACCAAAACGCTACAAAAAAAAGTGACAGTGATCGATCGATACTGCACTTGGGTGGGCTGGACTGGGCTGGGCCAGGCGGAGGGGCAAAACGCAGGTGCTAGCAGGTATCTGGGCTGATCCCGCTAACACTGCGTTTTTGGGAACCCTAAACTGCTGGGGACGCTAGTATAGATCTGATCGGATCAGATATTGATGCGTTCAGATACTATACCACTAAGGGAGGTGTACGGTGCGTGTACGGTGCGTGCATGGGTGTTCGCGGTACTGGTGCTAATCTGACGCTGCCTAGGGCGACGCATATCACCGCCGGGCGATCAGGGGGCTAAACCTTTTTTCGGTAATAAACGGCGGGTGCCCTGACACTATAAAAAATAAACAAACTAACCAGCGTCACCCGTAACGGTTATACGGTGATCAGTGGTAAAAGGGTTAACTAGGGGGCCATCAAGGGGTTAAAACATTTATTAGATAGTATATGGGGGTCCCTGTCGCTATAAAACACTGACGGCGAACCTAAATATTTACGTCCCTAACTAGCGTCACCAGCGACACTAATACAGCGATCAGAAAAATGATCGCTTAGCGACACTGGCGACAGGGGGTGATCAAGGGGTTAAAACTTTATTAGGGGGGGGTAAGGGGGGTACCCTAGACCTACAGGGGGCTAAACTTTTATTTGGTAATAAACGGCGGGTGCCCTGACACTATAAAAAATAAACAAACTAACCAGCGTCACCCGTAACGGTTATACGGTGATCAGTGGTGAAAGGGTTAACTAGGGGGCAATCAAGGGGTTAAAACATTTATTCGGTAGTATATGGGGGTCCCTGTCGCTATAAAACACTGACGGCGAACCTAAATATTTACGTCCCTAACTAGCGTCACCAGCGACACTAATACAGCGATCAGAAAAATGATCGCTTAGCGACACTGGTGACGGGGGGTGATCAAGGGGTTAAAACTTTATTAGGGGGGGTAAGGGGGGTACCCTAGACCTACAGGCGGGTAACAGTTACTACCCTAACTGCTAACTGTCACAAACTGACACTATGCAGTAATCAGGAAAAAAAAAACAAAAAAAAAAAAAACCTGCTTGGTGTCAGTTTGTGACAGGGGGGGGGGGGGGTGATTGGGGGGGGGATCGGGGGGCGATCGGGGGGGGATCGGGGGTGTAAGGTATGCCTGGCATGTTCTACTGTGTGTGTGTGAGTGTTGGTGCACTTACATGTCATCTCCCCTCGGCGCTGGAACGGAAACTCCCGAGCCGAGGAGAGATGACATCACATCCTCTGCCTCTGTGTACTATACAGAGGCAGGGGATGTTTGTCATTGGCTGGGAGCGATCGCGAGGGGGGGGCCACGATCGGATGGCCTCCCCCTCGTCTCCCATCGCTTCCAACCAAATGCCGACCGCAGCTGGCACCGGGGGGGGGTCCGATCGGACCCCCCACCCGCGGGAAGGCAATCACGTTTCAGGTACGTGATTTTGCCTGCCCGTGCCGCTCTGCTCACGTATATAGGCGTGAGGCGGTCGGCAAGTGGTTAAAGGAATATTTCATTTTTATTGTTTCACTTTAAGCATTATTAAAATCATTGCTCCCGAAAAAACGTCCGTTTTTAAAACTTCTTTTTGGATTGATCCATGTCCCCTGGGGCAGGACGCAGGTCCCCAAACACTTTTTATGACAATAACTTGCATATAAGCCTTTAAAATTATCACTTTTGATTTCTTCCATAGACTTTTAAAGGGTGTTCTGCAGCTTTTGAATTTGCCGCCAACACCCCAAATTGTTCGCTATTCGGCGAACAGGCGAACACCCGATGTTCGAGTCAAACTTACGTTCGACTCAAACATCGGGACCATCCCTATTTGTAACTTTGAATAAATTCGTATTCATTATGCTCACTAACAGCCAAATTTGAAAGGAAATTGCAATACATATAATTAGGAGTTTATAACTATTATTATAGTTATTATTATTATTAATATGTATTATTAATAAATAATAAAAAACTATAATAATGGTTAATAAACTTAATATTTTAATTATAATAAAAATTATCCAAATGTTTTTTGCTCTTTCGGCTTTTTGAATTTTCATTCCTATTTTCAGATTTTTTGTTCTTTCGAAATTTTCATTCTAAATTTTTTTTTTGATTTTCTGATTTTCTGATTTTTGTTCTTTTCGAATTTCCGTTCTTATTTTTGCACTATTGTTCTTTCGAATTTTTGTTCTGATTATCTGATTTTTGAATTTTTGGATTTTCGTTCTTTTGAATTTTTGGATTTTTTTGCTTTCGGATTTTCATTCTTTTAGAAAAATTGTTTTCGAAAAAAATTTGTTTAACTGTCTTTCGTTAATCCAGATGTTTCCGAATTAACGAATATGCTGAATTTTAAAGAAAAACGACTTCGGAATGAAATTGCACATGTCTTTTGTCACGATCAGGAGCCTAAACCAGTGCAATGATGAGCCGTCTTTGTAGCATTTACATAAAGGTTCCTAGCAAAAGTGGAGTTTTCCTTTAAGTTCTTTTATCTCATTCTCATAAATCTTATTAACGTAATTATGTAGCAGAGTGGACATCGTTATCCTATAAACATCAGGGCTGTTCTTTGCTGTGTACCTTGAATTATCAGATATTACCATAATGGGTTCAAGCAACAATTTTTCCTTGAGAAATATAGAAATTAGAGGCTTATGCAATCATTTCACCTCTGTACATAGCAAAGAAGGCTTTCTAAGTTATTAATAAAGGTTTATATAATCTCTGAACATTCCCACTACAGTCCTATAGGCATACTGCTTTATTACATAACAGCAATGGATGTTTCCAGTTCAGTCTAATTTCAAAGAAGGACACTTAAAAAGCAACTCCACTTTTGTTGAGAAAAAAACGCACTCCCCTCTGGGTGATCTCTGTACATTGCAGGGATTTTAATGACTTCAATATCGATTATTTTGCTGTTTTTTCCAAGAAAATTGCACAAAGCTGGATGCCAAGTCACAGCCATCCCCTGCCCTGGGATTTAAAATTTTGGTGAAATAAAGTTCCTTTACCGTACCCATATGTCATTACCTGCTTCCGGGTTAAGGGCACGTGCATGCGTGCCCCCGCCCGCCGACACCCACTGTGATTGTACACAGCAGGAGTCTGTCAGCAAGTCCCGGTCATTGATTCATGGCTGGGACCTGCTGATCGGCTGTGTCCAATCACAGTGCAGAGCCCTGTGCTGACAAACAACACTGAGCTCTGTACAGAGGGAAAGATCTCTCTGTTGCTTATTCCTGCAAAGCAGAGATGAGAAACTTAGAGATCTTTAGTAAAAAGCAGAACACATTACACATTGTTAGGCACACATTTAACCCCTTCCCAGCCAGTGTCATTAGTACAGTGACAGTATATAGCAGGGGGTCTCCAAACTTTCTAAACAAAGGACCAGTTTACTGTCCTTCAGACTTTAGGGGGGTGGGGGCTGGACTGTGGCCAGTGGGAGTAAACAATGCCCCCCTCTTTGTTATTGGGTGGGGAATACTATTCCATCATTGGTGTCAGTGGGAGGAATAGTGCCCCATTATTGATGTCAGTGGGAGGAAAAGTGCCCCTTCATTGGCGTCAGTGGGAGGAATAGTGCCCCATCATTGGTGTCAGTGGGAGGAATAGTGTCCCATCATTGGTGTCAGCGGGAGGAATAGTGCCCCGTCATTGGTGTCAGTGGGAGGAATAGTGCCCCGTAATTGGTGTCAGTGGGAGGAATAGTGCCCCCTCATTGGTGTCAGTGGGAGGAAAAATGCCCCATCATTGGTGTCAGTGGGAGGAATAGTGCCCCATCATTGGTGTCAGTGGGAGGAATAGTGCCCCATCATTGGTGTCAGTGGGAGGAATAGTGTCCCATCATTGGTGTCAGTTTGAGGAATAGTGCCCCATCATTGGTGTCAGTGGGAGGAATAGTGCCCCATTGTTGGTGTCAGTTGAAGGAATAGTGCTTCTTCATTGGTGTCAGTGGGAGGGATTGTGTCCCATCGTTGGTGTCAGTAGGAGGAATAATACCCCGTCATTGGTGTCCATGGTAGGAATAGTGCCCAAGGGGCGGGATAAAGGCAAGCAAAGGGCCACATCTGGCCCCCGGGCCGCAGTGTGGAGACCACTGATACTGTATAGTATTAGCACTGATCACTGTATTAGTGTCACTGGTGATGTCAGTAGGCCCAGTCCCTCCCCCTAGAGTCTGTTAGTGTCAGATTTCCCGCTGCACTATCACAGTTCCATAATAAGTTGCTGATCACCGCCATTAGTATAAATAAATAAGTAAATAAATAAAAATTCCAATATATATACCATATTTTGTAGACACTATTACTTTCACATGAACTAATCAATATACACTTATTGGGATTTTTCTTTTGCCAAAAACATGTAACAGAATACATGTTGGCCAACATTTTTGAAGAAATTAGATTTTTTAAAAAAACATTTAATTGAATATGTTTTATAGCAGAAAGTTAAAAAAAAATTTATTTTTTCACTTATATTGCAAAAAATAAAAAAAAAACACAGGTGATCAAATACAATCAAAGAAAGCTCTATTTGTGGGGAAAAAAAAGGATGTCAGTTTTGTTTGGGTACAACGTCACCGCACAATTGTCAGTTAACCACTTAAGGACCGGAAGGATTTGCCCTCTCAAAGACCAGGCCATTTTTTGTGATACGGCACTGTGTCACTTTAACTGACCATTGCGCGGTCGTGTGGCGCTGTACCCAAACAAAATTGACGTCCTTTTTTTTCCCACAAATAGAGTTTTCTTTTGGTGGTTTAGGCCGATATGTATTCTTCTATATATTTTTGGTAAAAAAAAAAAAAAAATCGCAATAAGCGCATATTGATTGGTTTGCGCAAAAGTTATAGCATCTACAAAATAGGGGATAGATTTTATGGATTTTTTTTTATTACTAGTAATGGTAGCGATCTGCAATTTTTATTGGGACTACGATATTCCGGCGGACAGATCAGACACTTTTGACACTTTTTTGGAACCAGTGACATTTATACAGCAATCAGTACTATAAAAATGCTCAGATTACTGTGTAAATGTCACTGACAGGGAAGGGGTTAACACTAGGGGGCGATCAAGGGGTTAAGTGTTCCCTGGGAGGTGTTTCTAACTGTGGGGGGATGGGAATGACTGGAGGAGGAGAGAGATCACTGTTCCTAATTACTAGGAACAGCAGATCTGTCTCTCCTCCCCTGTCAGAATGGGGATTTGTATGTTTACATACACAGATCCCCCATTCTGGCTCTCGTGCCCGCGATTGCGGGTGGCCTGCAGACATCGCGGCCAGGCGCATAGAGACCCCTGCCGTACAGCGGGCACGCTTGCGCCTTTTATGGCTCTTAAAGGAGCCGATGTACAGGTACGGCCATTCACGGGAACGAGCCGACCTGCCGCCGTATAATGACGGCAGCTGGTCGGCAATTGGTTAAAGCGACGCAGTGCCGTATCGCAAAAAATAGCCTGATCATTAAGAGGGCTAATCCTTCCGGGGCTGAAGTGGTTAAGGTAACGCAGTGCTAAATAGCAAACAATGGCCATGGTCATGGGGGGGGGGGGGTTTCCGGAGCTGATTGGGTCAAATCTCTTGCAAAGGAAAACAGATTTTGAGATTTCAGTAACGACAGACACATCCAAAAGGCCCTCGCTATGAGAAAGTGCTGGTAAGGTGTGATATCAGTATGTCCAGAACAGAAGCAGGCAAGGCTCTGTAAAATCTAAGCTCCATGAAATGAATAAAGCAAACCTGGAGCGCATATTTTTTTTTTTTTTTTCCCCTAAATTGGAGTTTCAGACACAAATATTCCCGGAAGTTTATGACAGTACATGCATTGCTAACACACCCCGCTGACCGCCTCACTTCTCTTCCATACTCAGTTTGCAATCTTCTGACTTTGCCTTCCTTTACAAATATTAATAATATGTGCCGTGCGGAGATGGGATTTGTCACTGATTCATTACCCACAACTTTCATCTGTAAAGTTTTCTTCCCAAGCTGAGAAGTCTAGAATTGCTCCTAAAGTAATAATTTCACAAAATCAGTGAGGCGAAGGAAATAAAGATTGTGTCCTTCCAATGGGAAAAAGCCATTCTTCCCTTCCTGGAGAAACAGTATAATGGGGGGGGGGGGGGGGGTATTGTAATAAACACCTTATTAGTATTAAAATAAGGATAGTAGTAGCTATTGGGGTACCAACATCCCTGAATTACATGTATAAGGAAAAAACCTCAAAGTGGGACTTTAACGGTACTGGGTCATTTTTTTCCCCAAATGAATGATGGAAAGTATTTCTGGGTAATTTTAAAGTTAACAAATCTTTATGTATACAAAATATATAAAAAAAAATTACGACGCATAATACAAATGATAGAATAAGATTCTTTACGGTGTACTCAAGTTGGAATCGCCAAAACAAAGGATGAAAATAATGAACACCCAACGCGTTTCAAATTAGTTTTTCTTTAGGGGTGCATACACATAAAAAAGAGGAAATTACTTTCTTGAGAAGCTATGAGAACATTTTGAAAGAAGAACCAGAATTAAAATATTGGTTGCGTTTTGTCCTCTGTCCTCACCGAGGGGCATGAAGACCAGTGCCCAACCAGTGAACCACCGCAGTCAGGTGATTCACCGCGAACGGGTATAGGTGTGTGTACTATAGCTAAAAAATTTCATGCAGTGCCAGTAACTCTTCAATGCACACTCACCAAAGGTAACGAAAAATCATTTAACGTGGAGTACATGAAGTGTTACAGCCCCCTGTACTGTACTTACATTAGTTCATCCTGGACCAATGTAACTATGTATTTACCATAATTTGCCGATCCCCCTGAAAGTTGGAAATCCCTGTAGTAGACGCCACTATTCCAGTGATCTCCACTGGCTTTTACATCCCGCGCCAAGAGTCTGCCCTGTTGCTTACTAAACACAACAGATCGCCTGCTTGGCAGGGGCACCATTCAAGACAAGCATTTTCTCAATGAATGCAGTGTTCTCTTGGATGAGGTGGAGATTGTGACATCACTGTCCCACCTCTCCACCTTGTCCAATCAGAGAACACTTAGCATTAATTGAGTTGCAGGGTGGGGAATGCCCCAGCCTCAGTTGGCTGGGTGGCAGTGGGCGGAAGTGACAACATCCTTCCTGGTTAGGTGCGAACCTATGTTTGGACCAAACCCAAGTTCATCCTTATCCGGGACATATTCTTGCCCTAAAATACAGCCCCTCAATTCATTAGCCTCATTATTTTATGATTTTTTTTTATTGGGAAAATGCAAAGCATTCTCTGAATGGCGACTATGCCAAGCAAACGCCTTCTGTGGCTTAAGACCAAGAAGCTAATGGACATCACTGCCAGGGGGATCAGCCAGACATGGTATACGGTATGCAAAGTTACATTGGTCCAAGCGAGACCAATGTAACTATGTAAAACTATCCATCACTGGAATTCATCTTTAAGTTACCTGTAGGGCTATAAATGCCGGAGTATAGTATGATACTCAATAGAGCTGAAGAAGCTACTTGGAGTAGTGGTGAAATGTCTTCAGCATTACAGAACAAATCCAGTTAACTAAATACTGTTCACTACAGCTAAGATTTTTTCTTTTGGCTTAGACCAGTTCTTCTATGCTAGCAGTTGCAGCCCGTAATGCAGGTCACAGGGGTGCCGCCTCCCTAACCATGCGTCCTGCCCCCTAATCTATATGCGGAGCGCCGGACGCATGGATTCCAATGGGGATTTTTTTTTAAGCACGTGATTAGAGCCTGAGTCTCTAATAGGCTTCAAAAAGGGTGGGCTCAGGGCGCCCCGAGCGCACCCAGTTGTGTGACAATAGCGAACAAATATTCGCTATTGTTTTTCTGATTCTCCTCCCGGCCAATTAAGAAGAGGGTCCTGAGACTCATCACCTGACTGGTTGAAAGGAGAAGGGATCTTTTTGGCTGCCTATGAAGAGGAGGGAGGAGACGCATGGTGGAAGTCGCTGTGATTGGCGAGGAGGAAGAGACGCAGGGGAAGCCGCCGCCCGGAGCCCAGAGGAAGCACTGCCTGATAGATGAGGTAAGTGCGGGGCTGGTGACCGACCGACGAGGGGGGGTAAGGGTGACCCGACCGACTGCAGGGGGGATGTCTGTGGGTGCATTTTTTTACCCCCCAAAAAATATAGCTGTATACCACCAGCCACCACTGTATGCTAGGGAGACATTTTTGTACCCTTCAATCACCAAAAGAAGTTGTATCAGCTCTCTTTAACATTCTCATCATTTCATTTGAATAAGTCATGAGCTTTAAATGCAAGAACTTGATTGCTAGCACTCCACCGCACATTAGTGCCCTCTAGCGAGCGACACATTAAGAACTTGTTTGTCGTTTTTCTCAGACACATCCAATCATCTGGCAAGAGCTCGACTTCCTCAAACACTCTGCCAAATTGCCTGTAAACTTCTGCTATGTCTAATTAAGAGTCTAAAGACTTTAATTTTCCCCAGAAGAATCAAATTCTTCCCCATTTCCCGACTCCAACTTATTTTCTCATTACTGAACCAAGCATAGATTTTCGCTTTTGTTAATACATCCGCTAAAGGTCACATCTGCTGATAATTCTCCTCCACAACTTCATTATTTTTTTGTATTTTTAAAAAATTACACATATTTCTTCGAGGAATGAGGAGGAAAAAAAAAAATCAAATTAACTGCGGGGAAAAAAATACAACATATTAATCAATTGGGACGAGTCCACAGTCAGAACTAGGATAGTATATCATTGTTATGTGTTTCGCTTTGTCAAAGCATCTTAGGAAATCAAAATATGATACAATGCGCAGTCCCTCGGAGAATTGGCGGTCAGGCGTTGGGAGTCTAATCTAACACAGAAAGGCAATTAAGAAGTCGTTGTACATAACTTGACCTTTGAACGTAGGCAGAAAATCATGAGCTTAATTCAAGCTGGGCTTATATCATGAATAACTACATACTTGCTCACCATTCATTATCTCTTGGAGGGTGATGTTCATTAGGAAACAACATTCGGAGTTTGCAGGAGAGCCGGAGGAAGAATCCACAGTCTATAGGTTTGTTATTGCATTCCCTAAATTATGTACTGGGACAACGGTTTGCCTGTGTTAGTATATTCATATTACCGTTCGGTGATTTATTCAGCTACCAAATAAATAGGGGTTGGGATATTTTTAGCACTAGTTTACCAAGTCGTAGAACGTGATTCACAGCCTCCTGAAATACATAATGCCTTAATCAACTGTAATGGATGGCCTACTGAGTACATCGATATTCTGCCGCAATGAAAGCCAAACAGGCTGACTGTGTATTGCACAGTAACAGCTACAAACTCTGTATATTTTATGCAGGATGTCCCTCTTGTCATAGTCACAAAGTCAATTTAACCTTTTCTACGGTCAGTGAAAAAGGACTTTTTTTTTGCAGTTTTTCATCCACTCATAACCTACATAGTTACATAGTAGGTAAGGTTGAAAAAAGACACAAGTCTATCAAGTCCAACCTACAGTATGTGTGTGATTATATGTCAGTATTACATTGTATATCCCTGTATGTTGTGGTCGCTCAGGTGCCTATCTAAGGTTAAAGGTTAAACCTCTTCTCTTCTAATTTTAGTGAATGGTCGCATATCTTTTTTAATTCTCTTTCGCGGAAGGGTTTTATCCCTATTGTAAGGGTCACCAGTACGGTATTTGTACATTGATATCATATCCCCTCTCAAGCGTCTCTTCTCCAGAGAGAATAAGTTCAGTGCTTGCAGTCTTTCTCTGTAGTTGAGATCCTCCAGACCCTTTATTAGCTTTGTTGCCCTTCTTTGGACTCTCTCCAGTTCCAGTGCATCCTTCCTGAGGACTGGTGCCCAGAACTGGATGGCATACTCTGGGTGCGACCAGACCCTTGTCACTCCCCTTGTTTTATCCTCCCATTGACACGGTGCACCATTTGGACTTCACACAGATGGCTTTGCTGATATATTTACACACTGGAGCTCATTATTGTGGACTTCTGGTCTCAGCTGTCCAATTCCATCTAGTTGCCGTGGGATATGTTACCTCAGCTCCCGTGGCTGGTGACCCTTCTGGCTGGCCTCAGGCCTCCCATGTTTGCACCCAGATTCACTGCTGGTCTCTAGACTCCTGCCCTTCTTCTGCTCCTGATGAGTGGCGTTCAACCACGAAACACGTTGAGCTATTAGATGCCTTTCTTACTACAATTCAAGATCACCATCTTATCAATATCACATATGCGAGACTTATTGGAGTATACCGATTCATCATTACTACTTGTGCTAGGCTTTTTGGAATGTACCAATTCAATTCATATTTTAACAATTTTTACCATGGAGATACATGTCAATGAGTTTGGTTTTTATCTTTGCCTAGAATATGAATTTATATGTTACCATGCTATGTTATTACCATGTTATAAATCTATATGGAATAAATCCTTTTTAATCTATGCAACATATGTGGTTCTTATCAGTTATGTATTATCAATCAGACACATTCTGCCATGTTATCTCCCTGGCTGCATGATTCATATAAAGTCCCACATTCTTCTCTCTTTTCTTCATATACCAGGCATTGAGGCTTTTGTTCTAGTTGTTTAAAGCCTCATATAAAGTCCCAATTGTTTCCTTTTCATTAACATTTATTAGCTTTGTTGCCCTTGTCTGGACTCTGGACAGCATACTCTAGGTGTGACCGGACCAGAGTCTTGTAGAGTGTGAGAAGTAGCGCTTTATCCCTGGTGTTAACGTGTTTGTAAACCTGTCAGGGGATTTAGGAGACCAGACTGTGTGGACTGCACAGAGGAAACCAGAAACGCATGTAAGTGAAAAAATAATGGTGTTTATTAAATAAGTGACAAGCAAAAGAAATATAAACAGTGCAAAACCAACCACAGACCCGCAAACAACAAGTAGTATATACAAGTAAATGGAGATACCGGAATCGTAAACAAAGCCAGGCCAGGGTCATACACGGCAGGTCAGCAGGACAAGGGATATACCAGAAGCATAAACGTTAGCCAAGCCAAGGTCATACACAGGGAGGTCAGCAGATGGGTAAGGACGAGAAACCAGCAGGACAGGGAGAGGATGGATGGATAGGCTGCAGGGCAGGGATCCAAGGGAATCAGGAGGGACAAGTACCGGATGGGCTAGGGATAGGGATCGGATCAGATCAGGACAGGAACAGGTTCACGGTCAGGCTACAGGCAGCAAGGTCAGGGCGCAGGGAGAAAGATACCAAGGCAAGCATGTGAGGGCTTGCCGGGTATTTATAAGGCTGTAGTGATTGACCTCATGTTACAGCTGAGCGCAGAGGGTGCTGTTTGCTCCACACTGCCAGGATCCATCCGCTGGTGGATGTCAGTACTGCGGCCAAAAGATGAAATGACACCAGCAGGGAAATATTCCCCTGTTCAAAACTGCCAGGAGACACCTGCTGGTGGACCCCAGTACTGCACGCCAAACGATATATCTTACCAGCGGATGGACCCTATCCTGACAAAACCCTTACAGACCACTTTGACCTACAGGTAAGCCTAGATTAAGGCTTCCCTGTAGGTCCAAGAAATATCTCCTAAACCTACACAGTTTAGGAGATATTTGCAAAAAGACAGGCACCGCTGTCTACTGCGCATGCGGAAGTGGTTCATTTGTAGAGCACTGTGAGACACGGCCATGATCAATGGGAGGCTGTGAAGACACGGGAGTTACTTCCGGGTTCGTTATTCTGTCAAGCACCTCCTGTAGTTGGTGTTGGTGAAGGAAGGTCACATGCGCTGCCCTAAGGAATCTCGATTCGTTATGGGACTGAGGCTTGGAATGACACATGCTCAGTTACACAAATCAAACCGAGGCTTGGCACGCACTCCGAGCACCATCGTAGAAATTATATCCGAGGTAGGAAGTGTCACTGATAGAAGACAATTAGTGATTAATGATTTTAATAGATACTACTATATAAACGCAGTGAAAGATGGGATAGTCATACTCCAGATGATGTCTTATCAGAAGAAATATGTTCGAGTTGATGTTCATCTAACAACTGCGTTCGATTACTATGATTATTGGATTTTATGATGACATGCCTGTTTTCTTCCTGCTGGATGTAAGTGCAGTATTCTTTTAATAAATTCGATATAAATGATTTTACACTATGTGGAGATTCTTTTTGCTTCTACTGTATGACAATTGACCTACTGAGTGAGAAGTTTACCGTGACTGATGTGGGAACAGATGCCGGATCTGCTACACAGTTTTATAGTCTGGAAGAGCTTAGTCTCCTGATGTCCATCTGACTCCATGTTAACACCATTTTTGTCCACACTATACGGTAAGCGCATTTGAACCTATATACTGATGACAGCTTACAAACCGTGGTGGTCTTTGGAATAGAAAGGCTTTCTTTTATCAATATGAAAGTTTGATACACTTCAGGCTTTTTATATTTATGAACATTTTTCTTTTTTCTTTTTGATGTCACGTATGGAGTATAATTTATATACATAAATGAATGGTCCAATCTGGATAGGTTTGTATGATAAACCATTTGGCTGATCAATATATGTTACTTTCTGAATAAGTCACTGTATATCAATGTACATGTATAGCGCAGCACTTTTTAACTTTCTATAATCATGCTCAATGTTTGTCAAAGTGTGCTGTTTGCAGCTGTTCAATCTATAGGTCTATAGTGCAGTATACTATTGTAATTTATTATAAATGCACATTAATGTCAATGCTGAGTAACAAACTGGCAATTTGCAGTGACAGTATGCAGTCATATGGGGGAGATCGGGGTCATGATGATGCGCTGTGGCCCGCTGGAGGCTCCCTATGGACAGGTCATCTATAAGGAGCAAGGCATCATCTCCTCCACCTCCTCACCTTCCTCTTGTAAGACTGCCCAAGCTGGGAGGATGGATCATGGGATATCTGCAAGTGATATCATCAGGAAACCCAGACACAGCTTCGAGCTAATTTAGACCCACCCACCCCTCCTCCTCCTCTAGGAATAGGCCGCCAATAAGAACAATGTTGTCATGTAGATTACCCTGCAGACAGTCCCTGGGCCAGGTAAGCCATTTTGGAATCAGGGATGAAATTTGGGACCCTTTTTTTCTGGGGACAGCCTCCTAAAATGGGGGTCTGTCGCTGGAAACCAGAGACGTGTAGCCACCCTACCCAACATAGTGAATTAGTGATTTATGGAGGTGTAGCAACCTCCTAGATAGGCTGCTAGATAGGCCAGATAAGTGTAGTTCTTTTTGGCTCCCCAGTAATTAGTGGAGCAGTTTGCAATTGCTTTGGGCCATTCTAGGCTTCACTAGCTGTAGGATTGACTGCTTTACCCTGCCTTCTGGAGGATTCTAGAATATAGAGGGCTGGAAGAGGCAAACCCACAGTCTGAAGATTTGGGTGGTCTTAGCCAATTCCTGTGGGATGGTGCCCAGTAGGTGGTTGAGAAGTGCATAAATAGTCTGGGGCTTGTGGCAGCCCTGTTTTTGTCCAGGAGCAGAAGTTCCCAGCCTGAAGGGCTGCTGCCCTTCCTGGAGTTTCATTTTTTCCCCTTATTTTACTCATCAAGGTCCTAGCTATGCTTAAGCTGGGGGCCTTATTTAAGAGCTCATTGAGGTTCCAGCTAGGTTAGAGCTGGGGGACCTGTTCTACCAGAATTTTTCTGGAACTGATTGGGAATTTTACTGAGGATCTGGTCTGGAAGGTTCATGAGAGAAGTGTTTGGCGATATTGGAAGGAGGCATCTAAGTATCAAGGGACATCTGTGAGTACAGACCTGTGAGTGAGATCCTAGTGACTGTGTGCTGCTATTATTCCCTGTGCATCAGTGCCAGCTCTAACTCAAATTTGGACAGTCTCTATGGTGTCCCGATGTTACTCAGGCCCTTAGTTGCTGTTGCAAGGACTGTGCCAAGAAGCTTTGAGAAAGAAGAACGTGTCTTTGTGTTAGTAAACTGCACCGTTGGAGTATTCCACAGTTTCTCTGCTTCCTATCCAAGTTCAACATTCAATAAAGCATCAGAAAGATACCTGTCACGTACCTGACTGTGGAGCCCGAGATGATGAGGGTGTTCTCTTGCACAATTCCCGTCCAAGCACTCCTGGTAGTGGAGACAGGGACTGCTAGGGCAGTGGAAGGGTGCAGGTGCCTGGAAGCTGTAGGAGTGAGCTGAAGCTTGGAGACATAGGCAGGCCCGGACTGGGGCAAAAAATAGGCCCGGGCATTTAAGACTGAGCAGCCAATTTTTCCAGGAACCGGGGGGGGGGGGGGATTCGGTAGGCATTTGCGGGGTGGCTGGTGTCGGTCCTCCACACTGTAATGTACAGGGACACAGTGGCACTGTAATGATTACAGTGCCCCGGCAATTATCTCCCCCTCCCCTTTTCTCTGTAATCACAGAGCCCCCTTTTACTCTCTGCTCACTGTGCAGATCTCCAGTTCCTCCTGTCCCCTTACATCAGAGCCTGCACAGACCCCCCCTTATGTCAAAGTCCCCTTACATCAGAGCCCTGTACATCAGAGTCTGCACAGACCCCCCCTTATGTCAAAGTCCCCTTACATCAGAGCCCTGTACATCAGAGTCTGCACAGACCCCCCCTTATGTCAAAGTCCCCTTACATCAGAGCCCTGTACATCAGAGTCTGCACAGACCCCCCCTTATGTCAAAGTCCCCTTACATCAGAGCCCTGTACATCAGAGTCTGCACAGACCCCCCCTTATGTCAAAGTCCCCTTACATCAGAGCCCTGTACATCAGAGTCTGCACAAAGCCCCCTTACATCGGAGTCCGTTTACATCAGAGCCCCCTTACATCAGAGCCCCGTACATCAGAGTCCGCACTGACCCCCCCTTACATCAGAGCCCCGTACATCAGAGTCCGCTTACATCAGAGTCCGCACAGAGCCCCCTTACATCAGAGCCCCCTTACATCAGAGTCCGCACTGAGCTCCCTTACATCAGAGCCCCCTTACATCAGAGTCTGCACAGAGCCCCCTTACATCAGAGCCCCCTTACATCAGAGTCTGCACAGAGCCCCCTTACATCAGAGTCTGCACAGAGCCCCCTTACATCAGAGTCTGCACAGAGCCCCCTTACATCAGAGTCCGCACTGAGCTCCCTTACATCAGAGCCCCCTTACATCAGAGTCTGCACAGAGCCCCCTTACATCAGAGCCCCCTTACATCACAGTCCGCACAGAGCCCCCTTACATCAGAGTCTGCACAGAGCCCCCTTACATCAGAGTCTGCACAGAGCCCCCTTACATCAGAGTCCGCTTACATCAGAGCCCCCTTACATCAGAGCCCCCTTATATCAGAGTCCGCACAGAGCCCCCTTACATCAGAGTCCGCACAGAGCCCCCTTACATCAGAGTCCGCACAGAGCCCCCTTACATCAGAGTCCGCATTGAGCCCCCTTACATCAGAGTCCGCACAGACCCCCTTACATTAGGGTCCGCACAGAGCCCCCTTACATCAGAGTCCGCACAGAGCCCCCTTACATCAGAGTCCGCATTGAGCCCCCTTACATCAGAGCCCCCTTACATCAGAGTCTGTACAGAGCCCCCTTACATCAAAGTCCGCTTACATCAGAGCCCCCTTACATCACAGTCCGCTTACATCAGAGCCCCCTTACATCAGAGTCTGCACAGAGCCCCCTTACATCAGAGTCCACTTACATCAGAGCCCCCTTACATCAGAGCCCCCTTACATCACAGTCCGCACAGAGCCCCCTTACATCAGAGTCTGCACAGAGCCCCCTTACATCAGAGTCTGCACAGAGCCCCTTACATCAGAGTCCGCTTACATCAGAGCCCCCTTACATCAGAGCCCCCTTATATCAGAGTCCGCACAGAGCCCCCTTACATCAGAGTCCGCACAGAGCCCCCTTACATCAGAGTCCGCACAGAGCCCCCTTACATCAGAGTCCGCATTGAGCCCCCTTACATCAGAGTCCGCACAGACTCCCTTACATTAGGGTCCGCACAGAGCCCCCTTACATCAGAGTCCGCACAGAGCCCCCTTACATCAGAGTCCGCATTGAGCCCCCTTACATCAGAGCCCCCTTACATCAGAGTCTGTACAGAGCCCCCTTACATCAAAGTCCGCTTACATCAGAGCCCCCTTACATCACAGTCCGCTTACATCAGAGCCCCCTTACATCAGAGTCTGCACAGAGCCCCCTTACATCAGAGTCCACTTACATCAGAGCCCCCTTACATCAGAGCCCCCTTACATCAGAGCCCCCTTACATCAGAGCCCGCACAGAGCCCCCTTACATCAGAGTCCGCTTACATCAGACCCCCCGTACATCAGAGTCCGCACAGACCCCCCTTACATCAGATTCCGCTTACATCAGAGCTCCCTTACATCAGAGTCTGCACAGAGCCCCCGTACATCAGAGTCTGCACAGACCCCCTTACATTAGAGTCTGCACAGAGCCCCCTTACATCAGAGTCTGCACAGACCCCCCTTACATCAGAGTCCGCACAGACCCCCCTTACATCAGAGTCTGCACAAGGCCCCCTTACATCAGAGTCTGCACAGACCCCCCTTACATCAGAGTCTGCACAGACCCCCTTACATTACAGTCTGCACAGACCCCCTTACATCAGAGTCTGCACAGAGCCCCCTTACATCAGAGTCTGCACAGACCCCCCTTACATCAGAGTCTGCACAGACCCCCTTACATTACGGTCTGCACAGACCCCCTTACATCAGAGTCCGCACAGAGTCCCCTTACATCAGAGTCCACACAGAGCCCCCTTACATCAGAGCCCCCTTACATCAGAGTCTGCACAGACCCTCTCGCCCCATACATCAGAGTCTGCACAGACCCCCCCTTTACATCAGAGTCCGCTTACATCAGAGCCCCCTAACATCAGAGTCCACACAGACCCCCCCTTACATCAGAGCCCCCTTACATCAGAGCCCCCTTACATCAGAGTCCGCTTACATCAGAGCCCGCACAGACCCCCCTCACATCAGAGTCTGCACAGACCCCCCCTTAGAGTCTGCAGAATTTCCACTAAGACCCCTTTCACACTGGAGCGGTGCGCTGGCGGGACGTTAAAAAAACTCCTGCAAGCAGCATCTTTGGAGCGGTGTGTATACCGCTTCTCCACCGCTCCTGCCCATTGAAATGAATAAGCAGCTCGGCCGAACCGCCGGCTAAGCGCCGCTGCAGATGTGCTTTGCGGGTGGTTTTAACCCTTTTTCGTCCGCTAGCGGGGGTTAAAAGCACCCCGCTAGCGGCCAAATATCTCCGAGCCATGATGGTAAAGTGCCACTAAAAATAGCGGCGCTTTACCGCCAATGCCGCCCCCGCCCTAGTGAAAAGGGTCTTACTGTAAGGGGGAGCTCTGTGGACTATAATGTAAAGGGGAACTTTGATGTAAGGGGGTCTCTGGTCATCAAAGCCCCCCTCTTGCATCAGAGTCCACAGAGCACCCCTTAAATTCGTTTTACACAGTGGGAGGCAGGAGAGAGGGTGATCTTACTCACCCCAGGATGGAGGCTCAGGCACAGGCTGTCTGTAGCATGCATGCATCTTCTGAGGTAAAACTTCCTTCACATGTTCTCCTCGAGTGTGTGGGCGGGGCAGACACAGAAGTAGAGGGGCGGGAGGAGGAGAAGCAGTCCGTCCGAGCTGAGAGCACAGAACGGAACTGTCAGCAGCGGCTCTGAGGCTGAGCTGTGTGTGAGAGACACACAGCTCAGCCAATGCAGCCGATAACTTCACTTGCAGTTCCGGCCGGAGGAGGCACAGGTATGGCCGCATAGCGATGGGGAGCGGCGGCCGCGGCCTGTGTTAGCCCTGTCCAGGCCGCCGCTTACCTCCCGCTGTGCGGCCTGGGCATCAACAGGCCAAGGAGCGGGCAGCCCACCGGGCAAATGCCCGGTCTGCCCTATGGCCAGTCCGGGCCTGGACATAGGAGTCCTTCCAGTGATGGTGTGGAATCTGGTCACAAGCCTTGTTCAGCGAGAGCCAGGCAGACAGGTGCAGAAACAATTTCAAGGTCAGGAACAGGCAGAAGTCAGTAAAGTGTTAGCAGTGTGGTACCATATTAGGAGGTGGAGACGTAGTCATAAATCCAAGTCAGGGTCAGTAACATAAGCAAGAAGCAGATATAGCAGGCAGGGGTGATCCAAGAGAGATGTCAGACGTATGCCAGGTCAGGAACAAGGTTAGCAGACGTGGATTAGAATCAGGAACACCGGAACCGGAGCAGAAGACAATCCAGCATTGAAGGCAGGCAGACTCTCAGTTTTAATAGTCTATAAAAATAGTGATGAAGTGAAGTGGGTCAGGAATAGAACTCCTCCAACATTCTAAATATCCAATCTGAGGTCATCAAAACAGTGGGTGGATGTGGGTACGCTTACCAGAACCGGTGGACTCTAGTGCCGGCTCCACCGGTTCTGGTAAGCGTACTCACATCCACCCACTGTTTTGATGACCTCAGATTGGATATTTAGAATGTTGGAGGAGTTCTATTCCTGACCCACTTCACCTTATCACTATTTTTATAGACTTTTTGTATTTTTGAGTATACTTGGAGAGACATTTATACATTATTTCACATGGTGTTTATGCTGTCTTTTATTAGCGCTACAATCCACCTATTTTATATTTTTATGTTTGTCACATTATTTGTAGCAGCTCCTTTTTGAATTTTCAAGGTTTAGCGCAATAACCACTCTTATCACTATCTCAGTTTAAATAGGCTGCTGGGCGCCAGAATCTGTGGATGCGTGCGCACGCCTATGTGAACACGCACATGCTAGCACCCTTGCTGGTCTTGGGCTACTATGCCTGTGACTCTGCAAATGTGCATTGGAATTAGCATCTGCTGCACGAGATCCCTGACAATACCCCTAGACTTTTCATTGAGCCAGAAGAGTGACTGTTACTGTGTGCCTGGCTGCTGGTGCACTCGTTGAGGAAAGGAACCTGGGACAAAAACAGTGGACCCATTCGGGGATGAGCACTACATAGAATGTTGGCCTCACTGCAAAATTTGTATCTGTGCAATTTGATTTCCTTAACACTAATGCCCCGTACACACGGTCGGATTTTCCGACGAAAAATGTGTGATAGGACCTTGTTGTCGGAAATTCCGACCGTGTGTAGGCTCCATCATATATTTTCCATCGGATTTTCCAACACACAAAGTTTGAGAGCAGGCTATAAAATTTTACGACAACAAAATCTGTTGTCGGAATTTCCGATCGCGTGTACACAAATCCGACGCACAAAGTGCCACGCATGCTCAGAATAAATAAAGAGATGAAAGCTATTGGCCACTGCCCCGTTTATAGTCGCGACGTACGTGTTTTACGTCACTGCGTTCAGAATGATCGGATTGTCCGACAACTTTGTGTGACCGTGTGTATGCAAGACAAGTTTGAGCCAACATCTGTCTGAAAAAATCCTAGGATTTTGTTGTCGGAATGTCCGATCAATGTCCGACCGTGTGTACGGGGCATAACTGTGGAAGAGAAATTTGATTAACGCCTTCATGACACAGGTAATGATGGGAATGATTCAGGGATGTTTCTATGTCTCTGCAAAGAAAAGTTTTGGCATTACAAAAATAAAGTAAACTCAGATGATTAAAAAGAAGTCAAAACAGAATAGTGCAAATCCACCTTTTTTTTTTTTCATCTAATGACTACTTGATGTGCCAATGCCACAGAGCAACACTTAAAAGTTGTTTTAAAAGTCATCAGCAGTTCATAGTACACAACATTTGTTTCATGTTCTCAAATACAAACTGAAAGCTGAAGTAACGGTTCCAATATTCTGTACTCTCTGTTCTGATCAACAGCGAATATCAAAAAAGAAGCCAAATTAATGCAATAATAGAAGCGACAGTGCAGACTCATGACAAGCATTTTTCATACTCTTCCTATAACAGTCGCAATTTCAGTCATCTCACTTGTTACCAAAGTGTGGTAAAATAATTTCTCATCTATCAAGATGGCTTTTAAAATTGGTTTACTTTTAAAGGGAATTTAAGCAAGCCTCCTGTCATGTCAATCCAATAGCTTAAGTATTTTCTTCAGTAATGCCGCGTACACACGATTGGGATTTTGGTCGGAAAAAGATATGATGGCTTTTCCGACGGGATTCTGCTCAAGCTTGGCTTGCATACACACGGTCACACAAAAGGTCGCTGAACTTTCGACCGCCAAGAACGCGTTGACGTACAACACTACGACGAGCCGAGAATAATTAAGTTCAATGCTTCCGAGCATGCGTCGAATTGTTTCAGAGCATGCGTAGGAATTTTGCACGTCGGAATTGCTACAGACGATCGCATTTTCGTATAGGAACTTTTTCAGAACGAAAAATTGAGAACATGCTCTCAATCTTTTGCTGGCTGGAATTTGGCCAGCAAAAGTCAGATGGAGCATACACACGGTTGCATTTTCCTGACCAAAAACTCTCATCGGTCTTTTGCTGGCCGAATTTCCGATCGTGTGTACGCGGCATAAGGGTTTTAGGACTTCTGACTTCATTTGAAGCCTACTTTTTTGAGACAGTGACTCAGAAAGTCTTGAACCCACTGTAGAGAATGTAAGCAGGTCCCCTAGTGGACACCAGCAATGCCCATTCTGGCCTGGGGACATCCTGTAAATAGGGGCATCAAGAGACTAAGAAAAATTGGGACTTTTAAAGGCACAACTGTAAAGGACTACATAAGGTATATAAAAAATAAAATTTTATTATATATTATATTATATATTTTATATACCTTATGTAGTCCGTTACAGTTGTGCCTTTAAAAGTCCCAATTTTTCTTAGTCTCTTGATGCCCCTAACACAGTATCGGGGACGTTCGCACAAATAACGCTTCAGTACCTACAGAGTCACCCTGTATACTAGGTACTTTAATACTAGGATTTCCCTTTTGCTGCATCCTCTAAATACCCCATGGGACTTCACAAGGGAAACTCTTGTTGAAGTACACATGTCTGCAACCCGAAGCCCTACGGTGGGAATAAAGGTACCTTTCCTGAATGATGAATGTCTAGACAGGTCTTGCCTTTTCTATGTTTTAGCAATGGAACAGTTCTTGTCACTAGAACATTTCCAATCATGTCCTGTGAAGGGCAATATATTTGTGGCATCCAACTACCACACCTCCTTACCCTCTTGGTACCTTCTTCCCATCCACCCCCTGGCTATTCTGCCCCTTCTTCTTTTAAACAGGGGAAAAAGTGTCAAACTCACACCCAAACAATAAACAGAGCAGGGTCACCCTTAAAGGAGTCCTAACCCCTGCTTAAAATTATGTGAACATAACCCCAGAGTTAATTGGCTGTGGCAGGGCCAAGCTGTCCACCATAGAAAATTTGGCCACCCAGCCAAGTTCTGCAAGAGTTTTTGCACTTTTAGGATCTTCTACTGACCACTGATGCTGGGGCACTTTTTTCTTGCCCATTGTAGGCAGGTGCAGCCTAATTTCTCCACTGCAGGGGGTGCTCATCCGCACCGGCCCTGTAGCTGGAGACGAAGTCAAGAAGAACACAGTTCCTCTATGGTTTTCTTGGTCACTGAGGAGGCGATCCAGTTGGCTGCCCCATGTGACTCCGGCAGCCATCTTGGGTCAGGTAGAGCCTATTTAAAGACCTGGCTCATAGGTTTTGGCATATATTTGCAAGTTGGTAGAATAGGGACAGGTACCCTGCCTGTTAGTGACAGTACTAGTGGTAGGGAAAGTTTCCTAGTGAGAAGGGAAAGCGTAGAGTCACAACTCCATTGGTCACCATCCCGCCTGGGCATGAGATGGCCAATCTGCATTCTGCTCTCTTTACAAACTCTGTTAGTCTGGCTGATACCCGCCCTCTTTACATTACTGTAAGCGGTGAGTGCACCCAATTGGGCAGCCATCCCACGGATTGATTAGGAACTATTGCTGAATTTTTTCAATATACTGTAAGTCTTCATATACAGTATTTTTTGCTAAATCCCAATTTGGGTCATAAATGGTACCTCATTCCTATTAGACTGTAATTACTCAAAGAGGGGAACCCAGTGGTACTTTAGTGGTACCAATTGAGTAATACAAGAAATGTTGTAAAATATGCACTTTATTAACAAAGATTAAACATTTCCATACATCAGGAGTATATAACTAACCAATGCATCATATGAAGTTCCATCCATTATGATGTAATTCAGATGGCAACAAGAAAACCTCAATGCGTTTCAAGTCATAAAGAGTCTTCATCAGGAGAAAAATGGTATATTCTAGAATGTAAATATATGTAAGTATCCATTCTACACCAGGTTAATAATTATAAAAAAAAAACATATTTATATTTATAGAAATTACTTCCAAATACTTCATGATGCATGATAAAAACAATAGAGGAATGCATGTCCAAGTGAAAGATCCCAGATAGGAAATAGGTCACGTCGGAAATGACGTCACCCGCCATCTGCTGGACCAGGAAGTGAAGTGGATGGTGACCTGGGTTGTTTGGCCGCACGTTGACATGGCATCTGAGGTGATGGCAAGCAGGGGAGAATGGTGAAGGTAGGCTCCATTAATTGGTTGCTTCCCCCTGGCTTAGCTGTTGCCCATAACTCATTAGTACATTACTATTCCTACTGGCCAGGTTAGGTCAGCTGACTCTGGGGATTACTCCTTATTAAGCTCTCTGACTCTTACACAACTAGTGCTGTTTTTGTTGTGGATCTGTTGCTCCCATCGAAGAGAACCTTGGAGCCCTGGACTCTGTCAACGATTTGTATAAGGTCGATGTTTTTGTTTTTGAGTCAGTTGAGCCTTGTCTCCCTTGTACCTTATCTGGTTTCCTATCTGGAGTCTCTCACTTGGACATGCATTCCTCTATTGTGTAAGTAATTTATATATATGTGTATATGTGTAATTTATATATATATATATATATATATATATATATATATATATATATATATATATATATATATATATATATAAAAATATATATATGAATATGTTTTGTTTTTTGGTATAACAAATAACCTGGTGTAGAATCGATACTTACACATAATTACATTCTAGAATTTACCAGTTTTCTCCTGATGAAGTCTCTTTGAGTTGAAACGCGTTGAAGTTTTCTTGTTGCCATCTGAATGACATCTCAATGGATGGAACTTCATACGATGCAGAGTTTCACTGACGCATTGGTTGCTATATACTCTTGATGTATGGTCGTTTTTAATCTTTTCAAATAAAGTGCCTATTTTACAACATTTCTTTTATTAGTTAGTTTGGTACCAGTAAAGTCCGACTTGGTTCCCCTCTTTGAGTAATTAAAATACAAGTCTTCCATTGCACCTGATTGTGTGAATTATTGCCCCAGCACTACGCTGTACTCAACCTACACACTGGCAGTGGGCATTATTTTACCTCCACTGACAGGAGCCACTCAACCTACTAGCATGTACTGTATGTGGGAGGAAACTGGAGTAACTTGGGGGAAATCCATGTGTTCAGTGCATCAAGCATGCCCACATGTTTATACATTAGGTCAGTCTTTTTCAACCGGGGTGCCTTGAGTTTTCTTCAGGGGTTCCTTGGCAAAATGCCTAAAAATTGCCCCAAAATGTGTACAAGCCAGCAGGTGGATGAAGCCTGCTTTTAAGTTACACAAAGCCACAGGTTTTTATTGTGCACCATTTCAACCTTCCAGCCACCGGCATCCTAACAACCAGTGATGTCATCAGTGTTGATAAGAAGGGTGTTGATCGTAGCAGAGGTAGCAGAGGAACTGGATTAGTTAAAGCTTATTAAAGCAATGGGCCCTGATGGTATTCATTCCAGAGTTCTAAGAGAACTTTGAGGTATAGTTGTTGGACCATTACCGGATCTTTTTAAATCAATCTCTTCTAACAGGAGAAGTTCCTCATGATTGGTGGACAGCTAATATTGTACCTATCCACAAGAAGGACAGCAAGGTAGAAGCTGGCAATTACAGGCTAGTGAGTTTAACATCAATTGTAGTCAAGTTAATGGAATCACTCATGAAAAGAAGGATCATTGATGACCTAAAAATACATAGCTTGCTGGACCCAAAGCAGCATGGCTTTACTGAGGGCAGATTATGTCAGACTAAGCTGATTGAATTTTTTGACTATATTACCCATATTTTGGACCAGGGTGGTGCTGTGGACATAGCGTATCTTGATTTCAGCAAGGCATTTGACACAGTTCCACATAATGATCTAATACAAAAGTTGTACAAGATAGGACTTAATCCTTGGGTGGTTCAGTGGATATGCAGCCGGCTAAAGGATAGATACCAGAATGTGATTGTAAATGGGGTTCACTCAGAGCAGAGACCAGTCACTAGTGGTGTACCACAAGGCTCTGTACTGGGTCATGTTCTTTTAACCTATATTTAAGTGATATACCTAAAGGTTTGTTGGGCAAGGTATGTCTTTTTGCCGATGATACAAAGGTGTGTAATAGGGTGGATATCCCTGGAGGTGTCTGTAACATGGACTACATGGACCAGCACTACAGAAGAAAAAGATTTGGGGGTGTTTATTTCAGATGACTGCAAAATGAGCAAACAGTTTTACGAGGCAGTGGGAAAAGAAAATAGAATTCTAGAATGCATCACTAGAGGGGTCACCATCAGGAGCAAGGGGGTTCTAAATCCTCTATATAGATCTTTAGTTCTCACTAGAGGGACCCACAGCAGGAGGAAGGAGGTCTTGATTCCTCCATATAGATTTTTATATCTCTAGAGGGATCACCAGTAGGCGGAAGGAGGTCCTGATTAGGGATGGGCCAACGGTTCGGCCTGAGCATAAGTTCGGGCCGAACTACGGTGTTCGCCGAACATCCGAATAACCAAACAATATTCGGTGTTCAGGGCAAATTCGAAAACCGCCGGAACACTGTTAAAGTCTACGGGACATTAAAATGAAAAATCAAAGGTGCTAATTTTAAAGGGTTATATGCAAGTTATTGTCATAAAAAGTGTTTGGGGACTTGCACAATGCAAAAAAAAGTTTTAAAAACGTCTGTTTTTTCGGGAGCAGTGATTTTAATAATGCTTAAAGTGAAACAATAAAAATGAAATATTCCTTTAAATATCGTGCCTGGGATGTCTACAGTATGCCTGTAAAGTGGCGCAGTTTTTCTGTGTTTAGAACAGTACCACAGCAAAATTACATTTCTAAAGGAAAAAAGTCATTCAAAACTGATTGCGGCTGTAATGAATTGTCGGGTCTCAGCGAAATAGATAAAACTAATTTAAAAAAATGGCATGGGTCCCCCCCCAGTCCATTACCAGGCTCTTTGGGTCTGGTATGAATTATAAGGGGAACCCTGACCAGAATTTTAAGAAAAACTGAGTAGGGGGTCCCCACAAAATCCATACCAGGCCCTTCAGGTCTGGTATGGAAATTAAGGAAAACCCTGAGCCAAATTTAAAAAAAATGGCATAGGGGTTCCCCAAAATCCATACCAGACCTGAAAGGTCTGGTATGCATTTTAGGGGGAACCCTGTGCCAAAATTTAAAAAAAATGGCGTAGGAGTCCCCCCCAAAATCCATATCAGACCCTTATCCAAGCACGCAACCTGGCAGGCTGCTGGAAAAGAGGGGGGATGAGACAGTGGCCCCCTCCTGAACCGTACCAGGCCACATGCCCTCAACATGGGGAGGGTGCTTTGGAGTAGCCCCCCAAAGCACTTTGTCCCCATGTTGATAGGGACAAGGGCATCATCCCCACAACCCTTGCCCGGTGGTTGTGGGGGTATGCGGGCGGGGAGCTTATCGGAATCTGGAAGCCCCCTTTAACAAGGGGACCCCCAGATCCCGGCCCCCCCTATGTGAGTTGGTAATGGGGTACATTGTACCCCTACCATTCCACAAAAGAAAGTGTCAAAAATAATAAAAAAAACAGGAGACACTTAGGGAAAAGTCCTTTATTAAAAGATAAAAAAATAAAAATGTCCCGTGATGTCCATTCATCTTCTATCACGCTGCCCGACAAGCCAAAATAAGAAAAAAAATGCAACACCTCCGCCTCCATGGGAGGCTCCCGACGAGTGACGCTTCTTCTTGGTGACAGTTCTTAAATAACTGAGGGTGGGGCCACCTAGTGATGTAAACAAGTGACCCCGCCCTCCCTCTGACGCCTTGTGATGTCAGATGAAGGCGGGGTCACCTGTTTACATCACTAAGTGGCCCCGCCCTCAGCTATATAAGAACTGTCACCAAGAAGAATCGTCACTCGGCGGGAGCCCCCCGTGGTGGTTGTGTTTTTCTTTTTCTTTCTTTTTTTTACTATTTTTGACACTTTCTTTTGTGAAATGGTAGGGGTACAATGTAGGGGTACCCGGTTACCAATTCACATAAGGGGGGGCGGGATCTGGGGGTCCCCTTGTTAAAGGGGGCTTTCAGATTCTGATAAGCCCCGCACACCCCCACTTTTTTAATTTGTTTAGCAAAAAATAAAAAAACCCGGAGGTGATTAAATACAACCAAAAGATAGCTCTATTTGTGTGAAAAAAATTATAAAAATGTTATATGAGTACAGTGTAGCATGACCGCACAATTGTCATTCAAATTGCGGCAGCACAGAAAGCTAAACATTGGCAGGGAGGGGGTAAAAGTGCCTTGTAAGGCAAGTGGTTAAACAAGGGGCCAAGGTTGCCGTAGGCAAATATTTGAACCGAAATTAAAAAAAAAAAACAGTAATGATAAAATGCAAGGAGGGTTTTCCTCCCTCTCCAATCTCCTGCTACAAAAACAAAAAAATGGCAACAGAATAAATTGTCACCAATTAACTTCTATTAGATAATCTAGCAAAGCTTTTTGGTGTTAAGCCCCCCCAGCGCTTTCCTGCAACGTTCTTCTTGTAACGGTTGACTCGCTCAGGCACCTTCCTCCCGCAGGATGGGTTACACGCTTTATAAAGTAACAGAGCACAGATCCGCTTCCCCATCCTCTCGTCAGAACAAAAAAACAATGCAGCAAAACAATAGCAGCCTGGCTGCGCGCTGGGAATATTATAATTATTTCTACAAAGTCAATGTCAAATTCTTCTAATGTAGCAATGACAGCGCCAAATATACAGTTGGCATTGTTTTTTATGTGAACATCCAATCGGGACGCCGGCTTGCAGATACGGAACAATGCGGCGTAAAGGTGAAGAACAAAATAAACGTACAGATTTAATAAACAGCAAGAGGTGCCCACATGAAGAACAAGGTAAAAAAAAAAAAAAAAAAATCAAGCGTATGCTGTAGCATAATGTAAATTTAAAGAAAGGATAAAAGTCAAAAGGGTGCTTACATAATAGCATTAGAATGCATTAAGATGGTTTATAAGATAAAAATAACAAAAATAATAATAATAATAAAAAAAAGTTTGCAATACATAGACATTTAACATTACATACACAATTTCCTTTGCTTCATACCTTTTAAAATGCTGCAAGTACAGAAAAAAACCTGTTGACCTGCCAGAAATCCAGTGATCTTCTAACTTGGGACAACAGCCCGAGCAGCGTTGTCAGCCCTGCCTCCTGGACACCATAATTCCGACAATCTCCTTCCTTTCTACACATGTATATATTGTGGGGTTTGCTAAAACTGCAGCATGCAGAATTCTGGTGCAGCTCAAAACCAGAATCAGCTTCCAGGTTTTATTGCCAAAGCTTAATTGAACAAGCTGAAGTTAGAAGCGGATTGGCTACCATGCACAGCTG
Organism: Lithobates septentrionalis; assembly: GCA_037952835.1. Classification (NCBI taxonomy): domain Eukaryota; kingdom Metazoa; phylum Chordata; class Amphibia; order Anura; family Ranidae; genus Lithobates; species Lithobates septentrionalis. Next base: position 837,029 of record JBBDGP010002372.1, read on the forward strand.
CACCAGATTCTGAGTGCGCCAGTTTTAGTAAATCTCCACCCCCATTGATCTCTTTATCAGCAAAACAATGCTGCTGCCTTGACTTAAAAGAGCCTTCCCCTAACACTGAGTAGGGAAAGAGCTCTTGGGAGATATAGTTCTGGGAGCGTATCTACATCAATGGGAACTTAGCTTCCAGGAAGCTTACAAGCTGGCGATGATGTCATAGTGAGTAACAAAAGCTGTTTCTTACTATTGGAGCCAAGTAAAAAAAATAAATAAATAAATAATGTGGGGATATAAGTTGAAGAAAGAGAGTCTTAATTTGGGTCAAGTTTGGACACTTTAAGTAAATTTGCTGTTTCTTTTTTTATTTTTGACAATTATTTGGCAGTATTCGAAGCTTTCCATTGGCTTATTTTGTTATTAAAAAGTTGCAAGAAATTGAAGATGAACAGCTGCATGCCTCATTGCAGATTTTTAACTAGCCTTCTCCTTCCCCCAAGGAGCTCAACCTTTTACTATCTATGGGGTTGATTTACTAAAGGCAAATAGGCAGTGCACTCTGCAAGTGCAGTTGCTCCAGAGCTTAGGAAATGAGGTAAGGCTTTACTTTGCAAAGAATACCCAATCATGTGCAAGGAAAATTTAAAAAAACAGCATTTTTGCTTGCACATGATTGGATGATGGAAGTCAGCAGAGCTTCCGTTTATTTACTAAGCTCTGGAGCAAATGCACTTGCAGAGTGCAACTGTCTATTTTCCTTTAGTAAATCAGCCGCCATGCCTGGAACTTTACTTGCCCTTCCATATGACACTCCTTTGCTGTAGCCAGTGGTGGCCCCTCCATACGGGGCGCAGGTGCGCCACCCCTCTAATTCATGCACCCGGCCCCTAATATACAAGCAGGGCGCCAGACGCATGGATTTCAATGTTTTTTTATTTTTTGAACCAAATGATTAGAGCCTGAGGCTCTGCACCCCGAGCCCACTCAGTTGTGTGACAATAGAGAATTAATATTCAATATTGTCTTCTTGATCTTCCTCCCGGCCAATCAGGAAGCAGGTCCTGAGACCCCATTGGCCAGGGAGTCTTAGGACACACTTCCTGTTCTGCTGGGAGGAGAAGCAAGGGCCCCGTTGTGAGGAGCAGCAGCCCTACCCTCTGCCTCCTTACGTAAGGAGGCCTCTATTTGCCAAAATCCATCCATCTCCTGCGCATGCGCGTGGGGGGGGGATCGCCGTCTTCCCGTCCATTTCCCACAGGAAAGGGGGGTGTTGTATCGCCGCCTTCCCATCCATGTACCAAAGGGGGGGGAGGCGTTGGTTTGCTGCCCCCCCAAAATATTGAACACCAGCCGCCACTGGTTGTAGCACACTTGTAGCGCCACTCAAAGCAAAAGGAAGAGGAGGAGATGTATATTATGCCATGCTCAAGTATGGGGTGCCGGCATGAAACTTCACCATCCAGTAGTGTTAAGCATGCTTACAAAAGCCACCGCTCTCCCAGTCCAGTCTGTATAGTTAAACATGAGGAATGGCCTCAACCTGCACTGCTCCACATACCACGCCCTATGACACATTTCACATTTTCCTATTGGGGCTTAGTCAGGTATAGTCATACCTCCATGACTAAGCCATGGGGCAAAACGCATCATAGCTGGTGGCTTGTGGAGCAGTGCCAGTTGTAGGATTAACCGCTTGCCGACCAGCCACCGAAGTTATACTGCAGCAAGTTGCTTCAGCTTGCGCGCATCGCCGTAGATGTACGTCGGGCTCATTCACGGGCTTTCCCCCGATTGGCCAGTGAGGGAGCCAATGAGCGGGTCCGGAGGACTCGATGTTTGCTGCCCAACCGCGATTGTGCCCTGCAGTGACAGAATGGGGATCCGCTGAAGTAAACAAGGCAGATCTCTGTTCTGACTCTCTTCTGCTATGCAGAAAGATGGATCTGTGTGTTATCCCAGGCAGCCCATCCCCCATACAGTTAGTAAACATACCCAGGAAACCCGCTTAACCCCCTTGATCGCCCCTGATGATAACCCCTTCCCTGACAGTGTCATTAGTACAACGTCAGTGCATAATTTTAGCACTGATCACTGTAATAATGTCACTGGTTCCCAAAAAAGTGTCAAAAATGTCTGTTAGGTGTCCGATCTGTCCGCCGCAATGTCGCAGTCCTGCTAAAAATCACCGCCATTACTGGTAAAAAAAATTATAAAAAGAATAAAAATGCCATAAATCTATCCCCTATTTTGTAGACGCTATAACCTTTGCGCAAACCAATCAATATATGCGCATTTTGTTTGTGGGGGGGGGTTTTACCAAAAATATGTAGCAGGAAACATAGTGGCCTAAATTGATGAAGAAATTTGATTTTTACATTTTTTTTTATTCGAGATGTTTTATAGCAGAAAATAAAAAGTATTGTTTTTTAAAAAAATTGGCATTTTTTTGTTTATAGCGCAAAAAATAAAAAACGCAGAGGTGATCAAATACCACCAAAAGAAAGATCTATTTGTGTGGAAAAAAGGACATGAATTTTATTGGGGTACAGCGTCACACGACTGCGCAATCGTCAGCTAAAGTAACGCAGTGCCCTAACACAAAAAATGGCCTGGTCATAAAGGGGGTAAATCCTTCCGGCCCTTATGTGGTTAATATGCATGCGCATGAATGCATGCGCATGAATGTCCATATGTTTTCAGGCATAGAACCCTACCTAAACGTGCAACAATGCATAGGAACGGTGTGCACCAGGTCAGCCTCCTCATTTTGGGCTCCTCATACAGGTATGTGACATCCGCACAGTAATAAGGTAAGTAGCTACAGTGGTAAAACTTAAAGGATAAGTTCACCTTTTGAAACATGTTACATGTTCCACCCATATTTAGGGTTTCCCCGCTGCCAGAATACAATGATCACTGCTGGTGGCTATACCTATACTGACAGGCTGGTTACACTGGAGTCGATCAATAGATCAACTGCAGTACAACCAGCCTGTCAAAAGACGGATCGAAATTTGTCTGGTTCCTGCTGAACTGGACACATTTTGATCCATCTATGGCTGGCTTAAGTTACTGCTGTTTTGGGTGGGGTTACCATGTTTATGCCCACCTAATGGCCTTTATCAAAGTACCCTCTTTAGTGATAGAAGGCATTAGTTAGTCATCAACATAGCAGGGAAGCTGCATGCTCAACGTTCGTTGGCAGATGGGATACCAGTTGACACACCTGGCAGTCTGGGATGGTAATACCGGATAGGCACGGGTGGCACAGACATTTTCTATCTTTATGCAGAGACCCTGCCATAAGCAGCTGTTTTCTAGACATGTGCACTGACAAAAAATTTGTTAATTTTTTGTTTCATTTGTTTTTTTGCTTTTTCCGGAAATTTGAAATCCGGAAATTCGGAAATTCAGAAATTCAGAAAACCGAAAATTCGGACTTTCAGATTTCCCAATCTCTGAATTTCAAACTTTCGATTTCTGAATTTGTTAATTTTCAAATTTTCAAATTTCCGAAATTCCAAATTCTTGGATTTTCGGAATTCGAAAATTCGGAAATTCAAAAATTCAAAAGTCTGAAAAAAAGAAAATTAGTAAAATTCGAAATAATAACTAACTGTTAATTTATAGGTATTGAAATTTCCTTTCAAATTTGGCTGTTAGTGAACGTAGTGATTACAAATTTATCTGTTACGAATTATCCAAAATAACGAATGCCACATCTAAATGGAATGGAACAAATGAATAATAAATAATAATAATAATAAAAAGGTTATTATTATTATTAGATTGTTACGTTCCATTCGTTTAGATATGGCATCCGTTAATACAGATAATTCGTAACTTTGGATAAATTTGTACTCATTACGTTCACTAACAGCCAAATTTGAAAGGAAATTCCAATACTTACAATTTAATATTTATTATTAGCTAATTATTATTTCCGATTTTTCGGGTTTTCAAATTTTCACTCTGTTGAATTTTCAGATTTTCATTCTTATTCTTGGATTTTCAAATTTCCAAATTTTTGAATTTTTAAATTTATGGAATTTCGAATATTTGAAATTCCTAATTTTGAATCTTCGAACTTCCCAATTTTGAATTATCGAATTTCCAAATTTCCGAAATTTCAATTTTCCGAACTTCGGAATTCGAATTTTCGAATTTGCGAAATGTTGCAATTTCTGACATTTGGAATTTTCGAATTTACGAAACTTCGAATTCCTGAAATTCCAAATTTCCGAAATTTCAAATTTCAGAATTTCGAATTTCTGAAATTCCAAATTTCCGAAATTCCAAATCTCCGAATTTCCGGAAATTCATAATTTTGGAATTAACAAATTAACAAATTCAGGAACTAAACAAATTGCACATGTCTACTGTTTTCCTAGCTTAAATTTGACACTGCTGAATTGTAGTCAGCCCAAGCGTCAATAGATTATTCTGTTGTTTATTTCCCTACACAAATAAAAAAAAACAGGGGTCCTGGGTCTTTAAATTAGACGGGTCACTTGAGAACACATTAAACAGAGTAAAAAGTAATAATTTATTAAATATTTCATAGTAAAAAAAAATGCATGAGATCGATGTCCAAATATATTACAGACATAAACCAGGCTGACATGTAACATTCATGTAATAGTACAGTTCATATTATGGAGGTTGAAGAATATTCCCTATAGAAACGCATGATAGAGCTTAAAATTATGTATCCAAGCATTTATGGGGCTCTGCATGTTTCGTGGATCGCTAACTGTTCACTCGTCAGGCGCTTGATGCAAGGAGATCTATAAATGTGGATTGTAATAAAATGCAGAAATCTCAAATATATAAAAAAAAAGGGGGGGGGGGATAATTTTGTCACTTACATGTCAGCTTGAGAAATAGTAGACCCAGGATCTCAGAGGAAAGTGAGGCAGTGCTGTATTCTGGCTTAGGCCGACAAGGCCCAAGCCTAGGGTGGCACTTTTACCGCCCCCCCACCTAGGGTGACCACATGTCCTGCAATGAAACTGACATAGAGCAGTCCAGAATACAGGCAACAGGGGCAGACTGAGCAGCCATATCACTGGTTCCACCCACACCTGAGATTCTACTGGTCACTAGTTGCTAGAGCCGCCTGGCGTCTAGCAACCAGTAACGTCACGCCTGCAACTCCCTGGCCCTGCCCAGCATTCAAAGTGGAGGAGGATTCAACTTCCTCCTCCTCTGTGCCTAGTGCTTTTGGGGCGGCCCAAAGCAGCTTCCAAGTTGAGCCCTTGTCATGGAGAGTCCCAGCGGTAGGGTGCAGGGAGCGGAGCTAAATCTGCAGATCTTCACACAATGAGCGGGCGGCCCCAGAGTCTGCGGGAAAGACCAGCAGCACCAGCACAAGGCTGGCTAGAACCATGAGCCCGGAAGGAAGAAGACGTCCACTACCACCCTGACCTGAGCAGCAGCGGGTGCAGCATTCCTGGCACCTCCCAGAGCCTGCACGCCTTCTCCAACTTCCTCTCTGCTCTCCGCTGTAACATCAGTAGGAAGACAGGCTGACCGAGGGCCCAGAGGATAAGGATGGGCAGGAGGTAGGTGCATTACACACACCTGGCCACAGAGAAGGGGGCACATGAAGAAATGCAGGCAGGGCTAGGGGGTCTCTTTCACCCCCCCTTCTGCCTCCCAGCCCTGTGTCCTCCATATCAACACCCCTCTGTGTGCGAGCCCAGCCAGGGGTACATGCTCTCTAGCTGTAGCCAGCCTGAGTGCCAGAGATCCTACAACGTGGCAGTAATTTCATCAAGTGGGACAAGGTGAGAGCAGAGCATGGGATGAGGAGGGGGGAATTTGAAGGGACTAAGAACATTCTACACAGGACTGGGGAACTTCTACAAATTGAGGAGGACTGAAACTTCCCTAGACTCCCCCTGTACTGGGGACATCCCATCTGTGGGGGAGTTACAGGAGCTAGCATGGGGGAGGAGTGAGTCCTGGACATGCTGGGACTAGTAATGTGCAGACAGCAGGAGGACCTTGTGTGACATGAAGGGACCTCAACACTGGCTTAGCATCAGGGGTCGCAATTGTCATCCGGTGACCCCGCCCCTTATGACATCACCGCCCGGGGCATGATGGGGCGGTGACATCGTAAGGGGCGGGTCACCAGATTACATCACCCGGTGACCACGCCCCATGCCTATATAAGTCGTTGCACACCGCGCACAAATCATTACAGCGGGAGAGAGCATCATGTCAACATCGGAAGAAGACTGGAGCGAAGAAGACGACGGAGAAGACCGGGCCAACGCTAGCAAAAGAGCAGGCAAAAGACCAGAGGAGCCCGGCAGAAGACACCGGAGAGCGGGAGAAGAACCGGAGACTGGGAGAAGAGGCCGGAGAGAGCGGAGAAGTCGGAAACGACCCCCAAGTCAGAAGAGACCCCCGGAGCTGCCTAATACTAATAAATTACTTTAAAAACCGGTCTAGTGTGTTTTTTTATTGACACTTTTTTCCCCCAGGTGAATGGGTAGGGGTACGATGCACCCCATACTCATTCACATAGGGTGGGGGGGCCAGGATCTGGGGGCCCCCTTATTAAAGGGGGCTCCCGTATTCCAATAAGCCCCCCATCCGAAGAACCCCGATAACCAACGGCCAGGGTTGTCGGGAAGAGGCCCTTGTCCTCATCAACATGGGGACAAGATGCTTTGGGGTGGGGGGGCCGCAGGGCTCCCCCTGCCCCAAAGCACCACCCCCCATGTTGAGGGCATGCGGCCTGGTATGGTTCAGGAGGGGGTGCGTTCTCTCGTCCCCACCCCCTTTCCTGACTGGCCGGGCTGCGTGCTCGGATAAGGGTCTGGTATGGATCTTGGGGGACCCCCACACCGTTTTTTCGGCGTAGAGGGTTCCCCTTAAAATCCATACCAGACCGAAGGACCTGGTATGCTCTTGGAGGGGGAACCCATGCCCGTTTTTTATTTAAAATTTGGCGTGGAGTTCCCTTCAAGATTCATACCAAACACAGTGCCTGGTATTGGCGGGGATCCAAGTCGGATCCCCGTTCTTTGAAGTCGGACGCGTCTCTGACTTCAAGTCGCAGGGCAAAGTCGGATCCAAAGTAGGACGAGTGTCGTGTCGCACCAGTGTAAACCCGGCCTAAAGTGTTGTAGGCCCAACAGCTTTCCTCATTAGTGCCCTGCTGCTGCCACAGCTGACTGATAATTATGAAACCCCTCCCATTAGACTCACTCGGCACAGAGGCACAGACAAACACAAATGGAATTCTTCAGAATAAAAAAAAGGTAGGAATCTGCAACAAAGGTTGTTATAATCCTTGCAATGTACATAGATCACCCAGGGGGGAATTTTTTTTGTTTTTAACAAAAGTAGAGTTACACTTTAAGTATTATTAATTCATTCATTTATCAATTAATTCTATAAACCATAAACAAAAAAATTCTGTAAACAATATAAACTATTATTAACTATTATTATTAATTTACTAACATTTTAATTCTACAAACCATTAATCAATTAACTTTTTAAATCCAATTATTATATGATATACTGTTAAAGTATTACTTTTTATCAATTTTTTGTGTATTTCTAATAATTATTAATTCATTCATCAATTTATTAATTTTATAAACCATAAATTAATTCAGCAAACATTATAAACTATATTGAATAATAAATAATATTCTTTTTTAAGATTCCTGATGTGAAATTCTGTAACACTTAAATGTTTGGCAACAGTCACAGATTGAACACGAAACTCATGAACCAAGAAAAGCGGTATTAACATTGGCGTAGCCAATTCCCGACTCCCTGACAGACGGTATTTTTCAGGTGTACAAGGCTTAAGCTGCTAAAACCTCCGCCCGCTCCCAGAATTACAACTATATACCGTGTAGAACATCTTTGTGAAGATTACGGAAAGGTCCTTGGCATCTGAGCATTTGCAAGTTAACTTTGCTTTCATTGCGGTACATCTTCCCTCTGATGTTGCAAATTAAAGAGACACCTTTTTAGTTAAACGCTTGTCAGGAAGCTGTTAATTCTCCTCATTTGAAGACGCTGGTCCATGAAATCTTCTGTAAACCTATCGAGTGCTGTAGTGGATCATGTTAAGCTCGCTCGCCCTTTTGATGTCGCCTTGGCAGACTTAATTATTGCAATGCCTTCTAAACCTCGTCTGGGTAATTCCTATTGATTACAGTGTTGTCTCCCGCTGTGAGCAAAGCCGGCCTGCTACAAATGTCTTTGGTGCTTAATCTTCGCCAGCACGCCAGAAATGTCTCCAGATTGGGCTCAGCATCTCAGGTGGATGAAGAGCGAACCTTTCCAAGCGGGGAGCGCGTGGCTGCCAAGCATCAGCTGGCACATCTATGCACTGATACCATCTAAAGAGCAATCTGTGGGACAAAGATGGCAATCTCAGCGACTGCCAACTTTAACACCATCCTTCAACGGAAAACTATTATACACCTCAAAAATATATACTGCTTTCATGTTTTTTTATTTCATTTTCAATTTACTCTATCTTAGATTCTCAGCAGACTTTGTATCATTTTAGCTCCTTTTAGGCTTAATTCCCAAAGCTTTAACACAAGGATAAATGGGCATTGCTATTACGATTGAGTTTAGTGTTTGAATGTTTAGGGCATTTGGCATGGATGAACATTACAGCTTCCAGCTGTAAGTGTAATTAATTAATTAATTAATTACAGCTTCCAGCTGTAAGTGGTTGCTAAGGAAACACCAGCTGCTTGTCAGTGGTTGCTAAGGAAGCAGCAGCAACATAAGTGAATGAGCAGGGAATAGAGTGGGGTACATCAATGCTTTATTATAGCCACACGGCCATGATTGAGCAATAATTTCACCACTATCCTGGCTGTCAATGGTTGTTAACCACTTCAATACCAGGCACTTATACACCTTCCTGCCCAGGCCAATTTTCAGCTTTCAGCGCTGTTGCAATTTGAATGACAATTGCACAGTCATGCTACACTGTACCCAAACAAATTTTTTATCATTTTGTTCCCACAAATAGAGCTTTCTTTTGGTGGTATTTGATCACCTCTGCAATTTATTTTTTGCGCAACAAATAAAAAAAGACAGGAAATTTTGAAAAAAAAAAAGTTTTTCTTTGTTTCTGTTAAAATTTTTGTAAATGAGGAAGTTTTCTTCTTCAATTACGGGTACTGATATGGCTGCACTGACGGGCACTGATAAGGCGGCACTGATGGGCACTGATGGGGTGACACCAATGAGGTGGCACTGATAATGTGGCACTGAAGGGCACTGATAGGCGGCACTGATGGGCACTGACAGGTGCCACCGCCAAGCCGTCATTCTGCTATAGACATGTGCAGGATGAAAAAATTTGTTTAGTTTAGTTTCGTTTCAATTCGTTATTTAACTAAATTTGTTTAGTTAAATTCGTTTTCGGAATTCATTTCGTTTCGTATGCGAATTCGAAAGAATTCAACCGCATTCGAAAAAATTCGACCGCATTCAAAAAAATTCGACCATATTCGAAAAAAACGATCAAATTCAAAAAAATTCTACCACATTCGAAAAAAACTATCAAATTCGAAAAAATTCTACCACATTCGAAAAAAACTGTCAACTTCGAAAAAATTCTACCACATTCGAAAAAATGTGGTAGAATTTTTAATATGACTCTTACCCCCTTGTTACATCAGAGTTGTACCACGCCTGCCACACCTTATCAAATTTTTTCCCACATCTCCTTGACAGGTGTGTCACTTTATAATAGGGCTATGTGCCATCCATGCACTAATTGTAAAAACTTTTTAATAGTATAATTTGTACTTTGTAAATTGTAAAAAAACCTGTCAAATTCAAAAAAATTCTACCAGATTCGAAAAAAACTATCAAATTCGAAAAAATTCTACCACATTCGAAAAAAACATTAACTGAATTTGAAAAAGTAAACTATATATAACCATTTTGCGAAATTTGAAATTCGTATAGAATGAAATCGAATTCCAATAGAAAAGATTAGGATAGAATAGAAAATATAAAAGAATAGCACAGAAAAACAATAGAACAGAATAGAAAAAAATATAATATATTGTATTCTAATCTTTTCTATTCGAATTCGAATTCATTCTGTACCAAATTCCAATTTCGGAAGATGGTTATATATATATTATGGGCAGGCAATAGAGTGGCCTATATCAATACCTAAATATAGCCACATAGCCATATTTGAGCAATGATGTCACCACTACCCTGGCTGTCAATGGTTGCTAAGGAAGTGGCGTCTGCTTGCATGTAACTCAGTCCATCCATTTGCCTGGACAGGAATCTCCAACCACAGAGCGGGAAATGGAACCTCACAATATTACCTAAATTTGGCCTCATGGTACCGTCAGGGATTGGTCGTGCGCAGTGGGGGTTTTTTTTCTGTTTTTCTGCGGGCACCGTGATTGATGATGGCTTTACAGCGATGGACATTTTTCGAGATTTTTATTTTTTGAATAAAGAATTTGTCAAATGTTACATCTTAGTCTTTTTTTTTTCTAATTGAGTAGGGGTACTATACACTCCATACTCATTCACATGAGGGGGTGGTATCTCGGGGCCCCCCTATTAATAACGGGAGCTTCCTGATTCCAATAAGCTTTAGACCCCCACAACCACTGGGGTAACTCTGGGATAAGAAAACATTGATAAATACAAGTCATGCGTATTCTTTCTGGAATCTAGGTGAGCTTTATGCATTTCTTCCAGGTCTGTGCAGTAATTCAGTGTGAGACTTTTCCTTCCTGTAATAAAGGCCGCTCACTGCTGCTCTCTCTCCTTGTGCAGGGTGACCGGTCTGGTCTCCGCCCCCTCCTGTAGTTTTCTGCAGGCAGCCTGTAGTGGGTGGAGCCTGCTGGATCCCTCCCCCAGATCTGCCCTCTTTCTCTCCTTGTGCAGGGTGATCAGTCTTGTCTCCGCCCCCTCGTGTAGTTCTCTGCAGGCAGCCTGTAGTGGGTGGAGCCTTGCCGGATCCCTCCCCCAGATCTGCCCTCTTTCTCTCCTTGTGCAGGGTGATCAGTCTTGTCTCCGCCCCCTCGTGTAGTTCTCTGCAGGCAGCCTGTAGTGGGTGGAGCCTGCCGGATCCCTCCCCCAGATCTGCCCTCTTTCTCTTCTTGTGCAGGGTGATCGGTCTTGTCTCTGCCCCCTCGTGTAGTTCTCTGCAGGCAGTCTGTAGTGGGTGGAGCCTGCTGAATCCCTCCCCCAGCTCTGCTCTCTTTCTCTCCTTGTGCAGTGTGACCGGTCTTGTCTCCGCCCCCTCCTGTAGTTTTCTGTAGATGGATCCCTCCCACAGCTGTGCACCATGTACAGCACAGTGATGACGTCATTGCTACATATACAAGGTAATGTCTGGGTTTGCAAAGGCATTTGGAGCACATAACGTGGATTTATATTCCTTGTGGCCATTGAGGAATGCATTTAACCACTTGCCGACCACCCACCGGAGTTGTACTGGGGCAAGGTGGCTCGGCTGTGTGAAACTATGTACCTGTACGTTGTTTCAGACACATGACTGTGCGTCTCGTTCGGCCACAGGGGGAGCCAATCAGTGGGTCCGGTGGGCGTGATGTCCACCGGCCACCCGTGATGGTTCCCCACAGAGACAGAACGGTGTCTGCCTATGTAAACAAGGCAGATATCCGTTCTGACAGGGGAGTACACAGAGATCTTGTCTTCTTGCTAAGCAGGAAGTCGGAGCTGTGTTGTCCCAGTCAGTCCATCCCCCACACAGTTAGTAAACACACCCAGGGAACACATTTAACCCTTTGATCGCCCCCGGGTGTTAACCCCTTCCCTGCCAGTGTCATTAGTATTCAAGCCAACGGGGTGTGCAGTACCGCATTTGGCTAGAGGTGCGGGAGCGCCGGCGACACTCGGAGACACTCAGAAACACTCCGTTCCCGAGTGTCTCCGAGCCTCCCTGAGTGTTTCCGAGGGTTTCCAGCGCCCCCCCCCCACCTCTGGCCACATGTGGTACTGCATACATTCGCAGTCACTGGGGAACGAATTATCTGATTTTCCATTGACTCCTATGGGGAAACTCGCTTTGATATATGCTTTGGATTACAAGCATTCTCCTGGAACGAATTATGCTCTTAATCCAAGGTACCACTGTATATATAAAATAATATGCAAAGTGGTTGGAGGGAAGCCTCAGAATGGCAAAGATGTTTTTATTACAAATTATGTGAGCAGACTGCAGTTCCTGTGTGACCGGCCTCAGGTGATACACAGAGATGAAACAAATCCTCCTACATAAATTTACCTGATTATCTGCAGCTCTCTCTCTTCTCTACATATGTTCAAAGTCCAAAATTTACACAGCTCACCTAAGCTTTCAGAAACCAAGGGGAGGGGACCTGAAGTTACACCCAGTGAGGAGAGCTGAGAGCCGATTGGGGAGAATGGACACGCCCTCTTTCACACAGCAAAAGAGCTGAGGCTGTCAATCACAGGCTGTGTGCCGGAGCTCCCTCCCCTGTCACCTTTTATCTCTAGGTGTCAGGAAAACTTGTCAGAAGTGACTCATGCTGGTAGCAGAGAAGCAGACAGAAATGTACACACTGTCTATGGTTTACAACCACTTTAAAGTTTTTGTGCCCAGAGTTCAGTTTTGATTAATACAATTTTAAATGGCAGTTAAGAAAGGTATCTCACCCTTTACTAGGACACAAAAAAAAAAGAGCCCTGATAGAAGAAAAAGAGGCGTTTTGTATCTTCATTACTGACTCATATATTTATATATTACCATATACTGTATATAACCCCTTCCCAACCCACGCAGAATGGCACGGGTGGCTACGTCCCCTTTAAAAAGCAGCATTGTAGGCGTGCGCCATGACCGCGACCGTGGGTCTCGCGGACTTGGTGTCCGCCGTGTACCCGCGATCGTGTCACGGAGCGGCAGAACCGGGTGATGCCTATGTAAACAAGGCATTTCCCCGGTCTGCCTAGTGACATGACACCGACAGAGATCACTGCTCTCTGTCATCGGGAGCAGTGATCGCTGTCATGTCAGTGGAAGCCCATCCCCCCCACAGGTAGAATCACTCCCTAGGACACACTTAACCCCTTGATCGCCCCTTCCTTAGTGTTTAACCCCTTCCCTGCCAGTGTCATTTACACAGTAATCAGTGCATTTTTATAGCACTGATCGCTGTATAAATGACAATGGTCCCAAAATAGTGTCAAAAGTGTCCGATGTGTCCGCCATAATGTTGCAGTCACGCTAAAAATCGCAGATCGCCGCCATTACTAATAAAAAACTAATTATATTAAAAATGCTATCAAACTATCCCCTATTTTGTAGACGCTCTAAATTTTGCGCAAACCAATATGCGCTTATTGCGATTTTTATTTTACAAAAAATATGTAGAAGAATACATATCGGCCTAAACTGAGGAAGAAATTAGTTTTTTTTATATATATAATTATATTTTTTGGGGATATTTATTATAGCAAAAAGTAAAAAATTACTTTTTTTTTTTTTCAAAATTGTCGCTCTTTTTTGTTTATAGCGCAAAAAAAAACAAAAAAACGCAGAGGTGATCAAATACCACCAAAAGAAAGCTCTATTTGTGGGGAAAAAGGACATCAATTTTGTTTGGGTGCAACGGCGCACGACCACGCAATTGTCAGTTAAAGCGACGCAGTGCCGAATCGCAAAAAGTGCTCTGGTCAGGAAGGGGGTAAAATCCTTCCGGGGCTGAAGTGGTTAATATATATTTATATTATTATTATTATTATTATTATTATTAATAAAAATGATCCAGTTAGACACGCACGTGTACGCACAAGTGCGGGCGCACAAGCACGGGCCTCTCTCCAATAAAAAAAAATAAAATAAAACTTTTCTCCTGTAACTCTACGGAACATTAATATATGACTGATGTTTGAGAAAGCGGAAGGTGCCCATTTATTTCTGGGAAAGCAATATGGAGAAGGTAATATGCATCTTCAATAACCTAAATGTGATACATAGCTTCAATTACGCCGCGAGTCTCGCCGTATAATTCTAACTTTTTTTTTTTACTTAGACATTGTTACATAAATTCTTGCCTTTCTGCTACAACCTTCCTTAACAGGAAATATAAATCTCAAGTACAATATTCGTCCGTGTGAAAGATCGCCGCGTAACATCTGAAGAGTATAAAACGTCGCCGGTCTCGGCTCGGCCGCAGCAGCTAAAAGGACGCGCTTTGTGCGGAAGTTATTCACTTACAGCTGAACTGTGAGATCTCCGAGGGCAACAGACGCCACAAACGCCACATTGTTAGGCGTTAAGCCTTTTTTTTTTGTGATCTGAATGCAGCTCATTGCTTTTAAGGCTACAATTGCATTTCACAGAGCAGGTAAAAATAGAGATGTTTGTAATAAAAAAATAAAAATATAATAATAATAATAATTTACAATTGCTTTAACATTAACATATAAATACACTATATTACCAAAAGTATTGGGACACCTGCCTTTACACGCACGTGAACTTTATTGGCATCCCAGTCTAATGCCACGTACACGCGGTCGGATTTTCCGACGGGAAATGTTCGATGGGAGCTTGTTGTCGGAAATTCTGACCGTGTGTAGGCTCCATCGGACATTTTCCGTCGGAATTTCCGACAAACAAAATTTTTCCGACAGCGGATTTTGTTGTCGGAAAATTTGAGATCTGGTTCTCAAATTTTCCGACAACAAAATCCGTTGTCGGAAATTACGATCGTGTGTACACAATTCCGGCGCACAAAGTTCCACGCATGCTCAGAATCAAGCAGAAAAGCCGCACTGGCCATTGAACTTCATTTTTCTCGGCTCGTCGTACGTGTTGTACGTCACCGCGTTCTTGACGTTCGGAATTTCCGATAAGATTTGTGTGACCGTGTGTGCGCAAGACAAGTTTGAGCCAACATCCGTCGGAAAAAAACATGGATTTTGCTGTCGGAATGTGCGATCGTTTGTACAGGGCATTAGTCCGTAGGGTTCAATATTGAGTTGGCCCGCCCTTTGCAGCTATAACAGTTTCAACTCTTCTGGGAAGGCCGTCCACAAGGTTTAGGAGGGTGTCTATGGGAATGTTTCACCATTCTTCCAGAAGAGCATTTGTGGGGTCAGGCACTGATGTTGGACGGGAAGGCCTGGCTCGCAGTCTCCGTTCTAATTCATCCCAAAGGTGTTCTATGGGGTTGAGGTCAGGACTCTGTGCAGGCCAGTCAAGTTCCTCCACCCCAAACTCGCTCATCCATGTCTTTATGGACCTTGCTTTGTGCTCTGGTGAGCAGTCATGTTGGACCCGCTATAATATATATGCTGATTGCCGCCATTACTAGTAAAAAAAATTAAATAAATAAATAAAAAATATCCCATAGTTGGTAGACACGATAACTTTTGCGCAAACCAATCAATATACACTTATTGTTTTTTTGTTTTTTTTACCAAAAATATGTAGAAGAATACATATTGGCCTAAACTGATGAAGAAATTAGATTTTTTTTACATTTTTTTTTATTGGATATGTTTTATAGCAGAAAGTGAATTTTTTTTGTTTTTTTTTTGTTTTTCAAATTGTCTGTCTGTTTTTATTTTAAGCGCAAAAAATAAAAAGCGCAGAGCTGATCAAATACCACCAAAAGAAAGCTCTATTTGTGGGGAAAAAAAGGACATCAATTTTGTTTGGGTGCAACGTCGCACGACCGCGCAATTGTCAGTTAAAGCGACGCAGCGCCGAATCGCAAAAAGTGCTCTGGTCAGGAAGGGGGTAAAATCTTTTTAAAGCGGAACTTCAGTCATTTTTTCATCTTTCCATCTATTAAATTTTCTACCCCTTTTTTTTTTTCTGCCAGTAAATCCCTTATACAGGCCACTTCCTGTTTCTTGTCATTATCCTAGCCTCTCTCTCTCTCTCTCTCTCTCTCTCTCTCTCTCTCTCTCTCTCTCTCTCTCTGAGAGAGAGAGAGAGAGAGAGAGAGAGAGAGAGGAGAGAGAGAGAGAGAGAGAGAAAGAGAGAGAGAGAGAGAGAGATTTTGCCAGGAAGGGAGGTGGGATGAGTCATAAGAGGGCCAATGAGAGGGCCAATTTTTTTTCAAACTGTCTGCCTGTTTTCTTTTTAGCGCAAAAAATAAAACCCGCAGAAGGTGATCAAATACCACCAAAAGAAAGCTCTATTTGTGGGGGGGGGGGGGACGTCAATTTTATTTGGGTGCAACGTCGCACGACCGTGCAATTGTCAGTTAAAATAATGCAGTACTGTACCGCAAAAAATGGCCTGGTCAGGAAAGGGGGCGAATCTTCTGGAGCTGAAGTGGTTAAAGGAATTTGTAGTAGGGGTAATGGTGCGATTGTGTGCAGGAACATCAGCAATTACGTAATCATATCAATTCTCCTGGTGGTTAGGTTGATTAGGTTATTCCAGGCATTGCTGCTCCCAGACAACTTATATCTACACCAGTCCCACCCTAGTAGTGCACTGACTATGCTGACCGTTCTCCTACAACCCGTCCTGGATTTATTATCATCGTTTATTATTATGTATCATTAAAGCACCAACAGTTTTCACAGCGCTTTACAAGGAAGGGAAACAGTACAGTTACAGTATCTTACAAAAGTAAGTACACCCCTCCCATTTTTGTAAATATTTTATTATATCTTTTCACGTGACAACACTGATCCAGGTCAGCGGGACTGGGGGGGTGAGGAGGGGGTCCTGTATTTAAGAAATGCGCTGCACCAAAAATCGCAGTAAAATAAAAATGAAAAATCGCAACAAAGTTTCGCTCTAAAAAAGTTACTTTGGGGCGATTGCTGTGTGTAGGGGAGCTCATTCAGGTGGATGGTGATGAGTGAAAATGCTCAAATGCCCCCCCCCCGGCTAAAAAAAACCAAAAAAACAAGAAAAAAAAAAAAAAAGCTTGTGGGAGTTCCCGCTATGCAGATTTGTGAACGGGGCTTGACAGCTGGGTGTTTCTGGCCACTCCCTCCTATGTACTTGTATAAAGATGGCCATACACTGTGCAATCTGATCTGTATATTTAGTGAGAAGGGTGATCAATGATTAATAGCATTTCATTTAACCCCTTCCTGCCGAGCGTACGCAGACCTGCGGCCTCGGCTTTCTCGGCAGGAGGCGGTGGGGGGGAACGGTATATACCGCTCCTCCGGTATAACAGCCGAGCGGCTTTTAGCCGCATCGGTTGTTATACCTGGAAAGCCAATCACCCGCTCTAAAAAACAGTACCGGGATGATGCCTGCAGCTGCGGGCATCATCCTGGTACTGTTTTTTAGAATGGGCAATCGGCTTTCCAGGTATAACAACCGATGCGGCTAAAAGCAGCTCGGCTGTTATACCGGAGGAGCGGGAGGGGACGTCCCCCCCCCTCCCACCGCCTTCCGCCACTCCTACCAGGCCTCCCGTACCACCCGAGGTCCCGATCTGTTATGCATCACTTCCGGCGCCTAGGGACAGACTGGAACAAAGCCGGAAACGTAAACACGGAAGCGACGTCACAACGTCACTTCCTGTTTACTCGGCTGCCAATGGCGCCAGATTTAAAAAAAAAACTGTATTCAGATTCGCTGTTTTTGAAGTGCAAAGGAGGGATTGGATCTTTTAGACCCCCCGCCGATCCCTCCATAAAGAGTACTTGTCACCACCTAAATGATCTTTTTTTTTTTTTGAAAACACAATTTAATTATATAAAAATAAATAAAATAAATAAGAAAAAAACATTTTTTAAAGCACCCCGTCCCTGCGAGCTCACGCAGCAAAGAAAACGCATACGGAAGTCGCGCCCGCATATGTAAACGGTGTTCAAATCACACATGTGAGGTATTGCCGCGATCGTCAGAGCAAGAGCAATAATTCTAGCACTAGACCTCCTCCGTAACTCTAACCTGGTAACCGTAAAACATTTTTAAAGCGTCGCCTATGGAGATTTTTTAGGTACCGTAGTTTTTCGCCATTCCACGAGTGCGTGCAATTATAAAGCGTGTTTGGTATCTATCTGGTAGCATGTTTGGTATCTATTTACTCAGTGTAACATCATCTTTCACATTATATAAAAAAATTGGGCTAACTTTACTGTTTTTTTTTTTTTTTTAAATTCATGAAAGAGTCTTTTTCCCAAAAAGTTACGTTTAAAACACCGCTGCACAAATACCGTGTGACATAAAATACTGCAACAATCGCCATTTTATTCTCTAGATTTTCTGCTAAAAAAATATATGTAATGTTTGGGAGTGCTAAGTAATTTTCTAGCAAAAAAAATATGGATTTTAACTTGTAAACACCAAATGTCAGAAATAGGCTTAGTCATGAAAGGGTTGAAAAATGTGCAGTTGGGAGTGGGTGGGTAGGTAGAAGGGTGGAGGATGCAGGGTGTGTGCTAATGAGGTCAGCTGGTCAACTCCTTCCTGTGTCATGACCTGAAGTCTGTAAGGAAGTAAGACAGAAGCAATAGATATAGGGCGTGGCTTACGTGACGTAGGAAGTGACGTGTGCGCTCCACCTGAGTCAACTGCACAACCAGGAAGTATCCATCATCTCCTGTGTAGCGGCGCTGACATCTCTTGGTGAAGTTTACACACTTTCACTACCTGCCTGTTTGATTGATTGCTCTCTTTTATGCTTATTTGATGTACGTATTTTATTGAAGGGGGGTTGCTGTCTTTTTGTGTGGAAGGGGTTTCAGTCAATAAACGGGATTACGCTATGTGCACTTTTCTCTCCGTTTTTTGATTCAATATGAGCCCTGAAAATCTGTGACCCTGCACGAAGTGATGTTGACAACAAACTGCTGACAAAGGGTGTTGATTCTGAATGCTTTATTGCTCCCCATTTCTGGTGAGTTTAACCCCCTAGGGGGAGAGTGTTTTTGCACCGGGTGGATTTCGTAGTGATCGGTGGAAGGTGCATGCGGAGGACTGTTTTCATGATCACCTGATTATTATTTGAACTACACCCTGAACTTTACATCACTACCCTATATAAGGGACTTTCTCCTAAGGGACTTTTTTGTTATAGGATTTTCCTTTGTATGTGTTGTTGGCCACATGTTTCTATTGCTCAACATTAGCGCTGTCTAGTGCGATGATTTAGTCTAATTGGATTATTTTATAACACAGTTTTTACATTTACGTATTTGGTTTGAGACAGCTGCTTTGCACCTTTTTCAGATCTTCTCTCTGCTTAACCGGCAAAGTGGAGTCTAATTTCATTTATTTGTTTATGAATGATTTTATAGTTGCATATTGATGTTTATCCACATTTATGCACTTTTGAATGTTCAGTAATATTTTTATATACATCTACATTTTGGATCAGTATAGTGACCTGGCGCTGAGTAGTGTTTCTGCAGGTCTGGTGAAACACCTATATATTTTTTTTAGAAGTAAGTGTCTGTAAATTTTATAGAGAGCGTTGATATTTTTTGCGAAAAAAGTACATAAATGCTATATTGGTACATAGGGGAGCTGGAATTGAGAAAAAAAAAATTGAAGGTGAACAAACTTATCCTTTAACCACTTCAGCCCCGGAAGAATTTGCCCCCTTCCTGACCGGGCCGATTTTTGCGATACGGCACTGCGTCGCTTTAACTGACAATTGCGCGGTCGTGCGACGTGGCTCCCAAACAAAATTGACGTCCTTTTTTTCCCACAAATCGAGCTTTCTTTTGGTGGTAGCTGATCACCTCTGCGGTTTTTATTGTTTGCGCTATAAACAAAAGAGCGACAATTTAAAAAAAAAAAAAAGAAAAACACAATATAAATAAAAAAATAATGTAAAAAAAAAAAAAATCGCAATAAGCGTATATATTGATTGGTTTGCGCAAAAGTTATACCGTCTACAAAAA
Source organism: Lithobates septentrionalis (assembly GCA_037952835.1). NCBI lineage: Eukaryota > Metazoa > Chordata > Amphibia > Anura > Ranidae > Lithobates > Lithobates septentrionalis. The sequence goes on from JBBDGP010002372.1 coordinate 856,883, forward strand.
AGGGGATAGATTTTTGGTATTTTTATTATTATTTTTTTTACTAGTAATGGTGGCGATCTGTGGTTTTTAGCAGTCCTGCGATATTGTGGCGGACAAATAGGACACATTTTTGGGACCACTGACAGTTATACAGTGATCAGTGCGATAAAAATGCACTGAATACTGTATATATGTCACTGGCAGGGAAAGGGGTTAACACTAGGGGGCGATAAAGGGGTTAAATGTGTTCCCTAGGTGTGTTCTAACTGTGGGGGGGGGGGGGGGGGGACTGACTAGGGGAGGAGACCAATCGATGTTCATACTTAGTATGAACCAGTGTTTATTTTGTCGACTAAAACATTTTAGTCGACTAACTTAATACCTTTTTTTTAGTCGACTAAAACTACTGAGGTGACTAAAATACGACTAAAACTAAAATGGCATTTTAGTCAAAAGACTAAGACTAAAACTAAATTGAAATTTGACATCAAAATTAACACTGGTCTGTAGTGCATGTTCATACCTCAATACCATAAATAATCACATATTAGATTTTTCACTCCAGCAGTATATAATGAGTTTGGAAATTGTAAAGAAATGCTTAAATAATGATTTTAGTCCACTAAAATGTCCTGGAGATTTAATCCACTAAATACGACTAAAACAATTGCAGAAGACTAAAATGGGACTAAAACTAAAATGTAATTTTAGTCCTAAGACTAATGCCCCGTACGCACGGTCGGACATTGATCGGACATTCCAACAACAAAATCCATGGATTTTTTCCGACGGATGTTGGCTCAAACTTGTCTTGCATACACACGGTCACACAAAGTTGTCGGAAAATCCGATCGTTCTGAACACGGTGATGTAAAACACGTACGTCGTGACTATAAACGGGGCAGTAACCAATAGCTTTCGTCTCTTAATTTATTCTGAGCATGCGTGGCACTTTGTGCGTCGGATTTGTGTACACACGATCGAAATTTAACCGATCGGATTTTGTTGTCGGAAAATTTTATATCCTGCTCTCAAACTTTGTGTGTCGGAAATTCCGAAGAAAAAAGTCCGATGGAGCCCACACACGGTCGGAATTTCCGACAACACAATCCGACCGCACTTTTTCCGTTGGAAAATCCGACCGTGTGTACAGGGCATAAGACTAAAACTAAATCGAAATTTGCTGCCAAAATTAACACTGGTATGAACAAAAGATCGGTCCCCTCTCCCCTGACAAAACCGGGATTTGTGTGTTTACACGCACAGATCCCGGTTCTCGCTCTGTTACGAGCGATCGCCGGTGCCTCATCACGCCCACTGGGCACTTGCATTGGCTCTGGGGACATGCTGCGGGCCTCCTACAGCGTCTTAACAACTTAAGAACCGAGCCTCTATCTGAGATTTGTTGTTTTTACAAGTTAAAAACATTCTTTTTTGCTAGAAAATTACTTAAAAAAAAAAAAGTATATAATGTTTGGGGGTTCTAACACCCTAGAGAATAAATTAGCGGTCGTTGCAATACTTTCTGTCACACCGTATTTGCGCAGCAGTCTTACAAGAGCACTTTTTTTGGAAAAAATACACTTTTTTTTTAAACTAATAAAAAAATAAGACAAAAGTAAAGTTAGCCCAATTTTTTTTTTTAATATCGTGAAAGATGATGTTACGCTGAGTAAATTGATGCCCAACATGTCACGCTTCAAAATTGCGCCCGCTTGTGGAATGGCGACAAACTTTTACCCTCAAAAATCTCCATAGGCGACGTTTAAAAAATTCTACAGGTTGCATGTTTTGAGTTACAGAGGAGGTCTAGGGCTAGAATTATTTTGCTCTCGCTCTACCGATCGCGGCGATAACCTCACATGTGTGGTTTGAACACCGGTTTCATACGTGGTCGCTACTCACGTATGCGTTCGCTTCTGCACCCGAGCTCAGCGGGACGGGGCGCGTTTAAAAATGTTTTTTTTCTTTATTTATATTACCTTTTTTATTTTTTTTATTTTTTACGCTGTTCTTTTAAAATAAAATTGGCTCACTTTTATTCCTATTACAAGGAATGTAAACATCCCTAATAATAGTAATAATAATAATAATAGACATGTGCGATTAGTTTCATACGAATCGAAAATTCGTACGAATTTCCGTAAATTCGTACATTAGGGAGGTATCCGAAATACGAATTGCTATGCTTCCGAATTTTGTACGAAATACGAAAGTTCGTTTACGAATTTTGGATCCAAATTCCTAACGAACATTCGTAATTGTTACGAAAAGTTAACGAACCTAAAAAGTTAAAAACCCAGAAGGTCAGCACAGCACAGGGATGGTGGTCATAATGATAAATTCATCATAACGAACATTCGTATTTCGTAGGAAATTTCGGACACGAATTACGAAATACAAATCAATTCTAATACGAAACGGAAGGAAACGAAACAAATTTATTGACGGTGCACATGTCTAAATAATAATAATAATAATAGAAAAAAAGCATGACAGGACCTCTTAAAGTGGTGTTCCGGCCGCAATTATACTTTTTAAATAAAACTACCCCTATAATACACAAGCTTAATGTATTCTAGTAAAGTTAGTCTGTAAACTAAGGTCTGTTTTGTTAGTGTATAGCAGTAGTTTGTTATTTTATAAACTTACAGCAGGCCGTGGCCATCTTAAGTCTGGGCATCTGAAGCCAGACTGTATTTCTTCCTGGATCTCATCCTTGCAGATCTCGCACATGCTCAGTGCAGCACAAGCAGTGTAATAGGTTTCAGGTCAGGTTTCCATAGCAACGGCAGTTGCCGCCCCTTCCCAGAAAGCGTTGCAAACAGGAAATGATGCGATGGGCCGTGGCCAGGGAGGAGGAAGTGAAAATGAATACAGCAGATATACAGTAGGTGCTGAGAAAAGAAATTTAAAAATATCCAATTTGTTTACAGTGCACAGTTTAGTGAGGGATGCTGAAGAGTTGTAAAAGTGGGTGGAACTCCACTTTAAATACGAGATTTGGGATCTCATATTTACACTAAAATGCAATTAAAAAAAATATATATATATATATATATATATATATATATATATATATATTTATTGTTATTTGAAGAAAAAAAAATGGCCTTTTAAGAGCTATGGGCGGAAGTGATGTTTCCGCCCTGCAATGTCAAGGTGACGGGTGGGGGGGGCCATCTTCCCCTCACTCGTCTCCATGTCAAGCCAGATAGATTCTGGTCTAAAATGGTTTGCATCCTTCTTAGAGAATCGTTCTCAGACAGTGAAACTAGGAGCGTTCACCTCTGAAACCGACGCAATCTCCTGTGGAGTCCCTCAGGGTTCACCCTTCTCACCAGTGCTATTCAACATCTACATCGGCCCACTCCTCAAAATCATCAAAAAATCAGACCTCTGCTTCCACTCATACGCTGATGACACCCAACTCTACTTTCGCATCATGGGACAAAAAGACCACCATCAGCAATTAGAGAAATGCCTCACTTTGATAGATGACTGGATGACCATTAGCTCCCTCAAACTCAACGGTTCAAAAACAGAACTTCTTCTCCTACACGCTAACCAAAATTCCAAAACCAAGACTCCGTGGACACCTCCCACCATCTTTGGACAGACCATCTCCCCAAGCACCAAAACAAAGAGTCTCGGAGTCATCTTTGACTCAGAAATGACAATGGATGCACAAATAGGATCAGTAGTTAGCGGATCTCACCATCTCCTCCACCTGCTACGTAGACTCATCCCCTTCATCCCAGAAGAGGACAAAGCAGCAGTAGTTGGAACAATCATCAATTTACGACTCGACTACGCAAACTCGCTCTACATAGAATACCCCAATTTCAGCTTGCGCGCCTACAGGTCATCCAAAACGCGGCGGCAAGACTGCTAACAGGAAAAAAACCCTGGGAGTCCATTTCCCCACCCCTGAGGAGCCTACATTGACTAACCGTAAAGAATCGGATCACATTCAAGACCCTCTGCCTTACCCACAAATGCATACAAGGAAACGCTCTTCAATACCTTTGAGATAAAATAAAACACTACACACCCAATCGCAATCTTCGATCATCTAACCAAAACCTCCTCCTCATTCCCAAATTCCGCTACAAAGCAAAGGGAGAACGAAGGTTCGCAGTCCAGGGACCTTCGCTATGGAACGCTCTTCCGACTCACATCCGCATGGAAGAAAACCATCTGGCCTTCAGGAAAAAACTCAAGACCTTCCTCTTCTAAGAAGCTGACAACACAAACGCATTCAGCGCCTTGAGGCGATTCAGTTCGCATTTGCAGCGCTTTACAAATTATGCATTCATTCATTCAAGGATCTGATCACCTCCGCTGCTACCGTCGGCTCCAGTAAGCGGCGGAGGGCACCGGAGTGCGGCAGGAGGGGGACCTCCTCTCCCGCCGCCACCGATAAAAGCGATCTTGCAGCGAATCCGCCGCAGAGACCACTTTTATCTGAAAGCGGACCACCCGCTGAAGGTACTGGGGTTATGGTAGCTAGCTGCTGCCATAACAACGATATTCCTCTTCAAAGTACTGATGTAAAACTGCGGCGGCCGTTCCGGTAGCGGTTAAACATTCTCTTCACCCTATTTCTGTACACTGAGTATAGTCAGAAAACATTTGGATTTGCGGTAAAAAAAGTAATTATCTAGTAATTAAACCTTGCAGTACATGGAAGTATTCTCTTTTTTTTTTTCCTTCCCACAATTAAACATTGCCTAGTTACCAGGCAATAATTCAAGGCAAGAAACCTTGTTATTGTGTGTAGCGGAGAAAGGTTAACACTGAACATACATCATCCAAATGAGTAACTACAGAGTGAAATAATTATACAGTATCACCACAGAGCTCTAATTTACTGCTGTACGACAAAGGGAACGAGATTATGAATATTACTGTCGTAATGTTGATCATATTACAGGGAATACAATAGATTATCAAGTAAATTTAATAATTACACACAAAAAAAAAAAAATCAGTATATCTGTATTGCAATATTGGATCTTCTCTCCCCATGGGCTTCTTTCTTACAGGAACCGCAAATATATTCATGAAGAATGGTGTAATTTCGCATTCCTCAGCTTTACTCAATAGTAAGCCCTCCGATCTCCAATATCAGCAACAAGAATTTAAAGGGAACCTGCGCTCTGCCGATGGAGGACAAATCAATCCGCGCATTTTACTTTTTAAGGCTCGATTCACACTAATGCGTTTTTTGATGCATTTTGCAGAAATGCAGGGAATTTTTTTTAAAACATGGGTTCTTATGGAACAAGTTCACATCGATGCATTTTTGTGCCTCTGCGTTTTTGGAAAGGGTCGGGGACTTTTTTTTTTCATGCAAAATGCAGCGTTTTGCATGTAATAGAAGTCTATAGACCCGCATCCAAGACGCAAGTACCGCGTTTTTACCGCAATTTGCATTTTTTTTTTTATTTATTTTTTTTTTACACTGTATATAGTTGGGTGCTAAGCAACCACAGTGTAAAAGAAAAAAAAAAAACACAGAAAACGCAAATCGCGGCAAAAACACATGTTCAAAAACGTGGCAAGCACCGCAAGAAGCACTGCAGAAACGCTCAAAAGCAACTTGCATAGATGTGAATCGAGCCTAATGCCCTTTACACGCGATCGGACGTCGATCGGACATTCCGACAAAATAATCCATGGATTTTTTCAGACGGATGTTGGCTCAAACTTGTTTTTCATACACACGGTCACACAAATGTTGTCGGAAAATCCGATCATTCTGAACGCGGTGACGTAAAACACGTACGTCGGGACTATAAACGGGGCAGTAGCCAATAACTTTCGTCTCTTAATTTTATTCTGAGCATGCGTGGCACTTTGTCCGTCGGATTTGTATGCACACGATCGGAATTTCCGACAACGGATTTTGTTGTCGGAAAATTTTATAGCCTGCTCTCAAACTTTGTGTGTCGGAAATTCCGATGGAAAAAGTCCAATGGAGCCCACACACGGTCGGAATTTCCGACAACAAGCTCCGATCGCACATATTCTGTCGGAAAGTCCGACCGTGTGTACGGGGCATAAGGCTTGACCTCTGGAAGGTGTTACCCCCCCCCCCCCCCCCCTTCATGACCAGGAAATTTTTTACTATTCCGCAGCCATTTCCGCAATTCCGCAGTCATGCCACACTGTATCCAAATTTAGTATATATATATATATATTAATTAATATATAATTTTTTTTTTTTTTTTTTTACCACTTCAGCTTGGGAAGGTTTTACCCCCTTCCTGACTAGACTGTTTTTTTTGTGATACAAATGAAGTAAAATATATCTGCACTGAGAATAATAAAGCAACCAGCAGCTGTGCATTATAACCCAGATACCAGGCACAGAAATAATGTTTAACCGCTTCAGCCCCCGGAAGGATTTACCCCCTACCTGACCAGAGCACTTTTTGCGATTCAGCACTGTGCCGCTTTAACTGACATTTGTGCAATCGTGCGACGTTGCACCCAAACAAAATTGACATCCTTTTTTTTCCCACAAACAGAGCTTTCTTTTGGTGGTATTTGATCGCCTCTGCGGTTTTTATTTTTTGCGCTATAAACAAAAAAATACCGATAATTTAAAAAAAAAAAGCAATATTTTTTACTTTTTGCTGTAATAAATATTCCCCAAATATATATAAAAAATAAATATTTCTTTCTCAGTTTAGGCCAATATGTATTCTTCTACATGTTTTTGGTAAAAGAAAAAAAAGAAAAAAAAAAGCAATAAGCGTATATTGATTGGTTTGCGCAAAAGTTATAGAGTCTACAAAATACAGGATAGATTTATGGCATTTTTAGTAGTAATTTTATTTTTATTAGTAGTGGCGGCGATCTGCGATTTTTATCAGGACTGCGACATTATGGCGGACAGATCGGACACTTTTAACACTATTTTGGGACCGTTGTCATTTATAAAGCGAAAGAGAAAAAAAAAAAGAGGGGGGGATTCAATTTATGGCAGGATCAAAAAAGAGGGATGCAAATTATGGCAGGATCAAAAAAGAGGGGGATTAAATTTATGGCATTTAATCCCCCTTCTTTTTGATCCTGCCATAAACTTCATCCCTCTTTTTTGATCCTGCCATAAATGGAATCCCCCCTCCTTTTTTTTTTTCTCTTTTGATCCTGCCATTAATCTTGACTTTACATTTTGTTGCTTTGTTTATTTGAACATTTTTCCCTTTTAAGGAATACATTTCTTCCTTGGAGTAATAAGGTCCTAACATCTCATGTAGCATTTTTTTCTACACACTTCTTTTTGGCTCAACAAAATAACTTTTTATATTGCCTTTCTTTCCTCTCCCTCTTCTCATGCTGGCTAAAAACAGGTGTAGTCACTAACCACTTGAATAATTGGTGGTATCAATCAAATATGTTAATTCTCTGTGACACTAACCTGATAGGCCAATTTTTGTAGAGATGGAGTTTGCACGTGTGTATGTGAATATATATATATATATAATTTTGCCATATCGCTACGACTAAGGCTATTGTCGAAACGCATCAGCTTTATTGTTTTATTGTCACTCTTATGTACCAATAAACGACACTTAAAGGATTACAGTTTTGCCGGCTCTCCTTATTACTGTTGCATTGGAGTGTGTTGGGATACATCGAGCCTCGGCACCTGTGAGTGGACCTGGTGTAAGGATTGAATTGTCCCTGCAGAGAGCGCTGTTACCTTTCTTCATCTCAAAGGCTGTGCAGACCCACCATGGGATCCAAAGAACTTGGCAGTAGACATGTGCGGTTCGGTTCAAAACAAATAGATTTTCGTTCAAATTTCTTAGTATTCGTACATTCGGATCAATTCGAACATCCGAATAGCTGAAAGAACCAAAATACGAAAATTACGACATTATGAATAAGCAAAATAACGAACACGCGAAAATACGAACTTACGAACGGACAAACTTACGAAAATACGAAACTCCGAAATAGTAAAAGAAAGTAGACTTCCGGTTCCGGCGCCACATGAGGAGGAGGTGAGCAGCTTCAGCTCCCGCACAGCTCGTCACTAAACCGGCACATAACCCAGCCACAGCTCCGGGGGGAACCCCTATCACCTCTGCTTTATACCAGGCAGGCTTTGTGGAGCGATCCTATGCTGTCCTCCTCCACGGCACCTCCGGCGGGAGACATAGCGGCCGACACAGCCAAGATGGCGGCCGCTCCGGACACAGCAGAGCGGCCTCAGATGCAGCCACAGCCTCCCCCTGCCTCTGCTGTGGCAGAGTCGGATCCCACATCCCCTGCCAATATTGCCCAGGCTGTAGTGACACTTTGGGACCATCCTTAACAGCCACTGTGGACGCAGCGGTACAGAGGGCTGGAGCAGCTGCACATAGAGCTCCAGGCTCAGGCCCAACGCATCACCCAGGTGGAAGAGCGGATATCTATACTTAAAGATGATTGCACAGCCTCCTCTGCGGCACTTGCACGCATCAATGCCTCGCACAGGGACATATGGGACAAGCTGGACGATTTGGAAAATCGTTCAAGAAGAAGCAACTTGCGCATAATCGGCTTGCCAGAATCGATCCCGGCCTCCCACCTTACAAATACATGCGCAAAAACCATCCCAGAGCAACTGGGCCTCCGCATACCCTGCACTGTTGAGCGTGCGCACCATATGGGTCAATACTCTGACACGCGCGCTAAACCTCGTCATGTGATAGTGAAATACTTGAACTATGCTGACAAAAACACTATAATGCAAAAATTTCGTCGCACGCGCTCACTAGTGGTGGATGGCGCGAAACTACTGCTCTTTGCGGACTATTCCATAGAGGTAATGAAACAACGCAAAGCGTTCTCCTCGGTACGCTCCACTCTACATCACAACCAAATCCGATTCTCCTTAGCTTATCCAGCTGTCCTCCGCGTCCAAACTCCTGAAGGGGAACAACTCACCTTTAATTCACCTGAAGAGGCGGAAACCTACCTAGCCAATAGAAGCTCCGAAATGGAACACAGTACCGCTACAGAGGGCTCACCATCATCGTCTTCACCATACGCAATTGCACCCCCTAAACACCCCGGAAGCCCGACCAAACCTCCATACAAACGCAGTCGTTTCACCAACCAAGAGGAACGCTCTGGGAATCGTTGAAGGACTCCACAACATCACCCTTCTCACCTCGACATCTACTAACGGGTAGTATTAACCCACCTTTATATTACTTTTTCTTTTTTTTTTTTTTTTACCCTTAAGACATAGGTACTACTACTTTTGATGCCTCTCGGAACTGCCGTGCCTGCTCTCTATGGAGCACTGCCCTTACCAGCCTGTTGCTAAAAGTTATGCACTTACAGTTATATGGTCTTGCATCCTAGTAACTGGGGTGGCCTCCCACTACCTGGGTGACCTTCCTCTTCAGGGTCACCTGCAATGTTTATATAGTTTGTTTAGTTTAATCTCTGGAGAGGAGCCTTCCCCTGTCTTTAGCCTACCTCGTCATTTGTTTGTTTAAACCTGCACTGCTTCCTCATGGTATCCCCCCCCCCCCCCAGACTACCCTCCCTTCATATCCTATACCCACTTCCCCCCCTTCCTATCCCCCTTCTCCTTCCCCCCACCCCCCGTAGCTAATACCCTGCCCCTACGTGAGGAGCTGGCAGTTGACGGAGCTATGCTAGATAGGTGAAACCTCGTGTGGAAAAAAGAGAAGTCCACATTGCACGTTCTGTTTTTCCTTACCCGATACTCTGCCTTATTAATGTTTATAACTTACTGTTGCTTAGATAAGTTGAAGTTCATGTTTGCCAACCTAGTCCATATGTCTTCAGGGGTTCTGCGGCGCTTTGGTGGCTCCCAAAAGATAGATACCATACCTACAAAGGGGTTCTTTTACAAACCCCTAAACCAAAACACTTTTAATTACCAGTCATGTCACAATCTACAGATGGGAGTCACCTAAAGTTTGTCTCGTGGAATGTTAAGGGGCTGCGTTCTCCAAACAAACGCATGTCCATCCTCAGACACCTGCGGCGTCTCCGGACTGATGTGGCTCTACTTCAGGAGACACATCTGGCCGCAGACGATCTGCAACGTCTTCGTAGAATGTGGGTGGGTTCTGTCTATGGTTCACCGGCAGTAGGCCGTAAAGCGGGTGTCGCTATCCTTCTGCACAAAAATCTACAACACACTGTTAGAGACGTTAAGGTTGATTCGGAAGGCAGGAAAATAACCCTACATCTGACTATAGATGATAAACCTGTAGCACTCACCAACATCTATGCTCCTAACTCACCTGACGCCTCCTTCTTTCAGGAGTTAGTGAAATGGGTGCTAACTACCCCAGAGACGTTACACCTGATGGTTGGGTATTTTAATTCAGTCATGTCCACCCTGTCTGATCGCACAGGCCCCCCAACACATAGACCACATACACGTACCCCCCCCCCCATCATCTGCATCTACCCTCTTGGCGCAATCCGTCGCCTCCATGCAATTTGTGGACGTATGGCGCTTAACGCACCCGACGGATCGGGAATACACTTTTTTTTCGCCCCCACACAATACGTTTTCACGAATAGATTACTTTTTTGCCTCCCCAGCTCTAAGCTCCTTAATCAATGCCCCAGACATACAAGACGCAGTGATCTCAGACCACAGCCCTATCGTTGTACACCTATCCCAAACGGCTCGTACATCCCCCTCCCCTACTTGGCGCTTCCCCTCTTATCTAGCAGAAAATGAAGACTTCCAACATACACTATACGGTGCCTGGGAGGACTACATCTCCACTAATGGGGCCCACATCACTGACCCTAACCTTTTTTGGGAAGCAGGTAAGGCCTTCTTACGGGGTAAAATAATTTCATACACCGCCCAGTTTAAAAAAAGAACCAGACAACAATATAGTCAGTCAAGCGAAGCCTTACGCTTGGCACATGAACGGCTCACGTTAAACCGTACCATAGAGAACATACAGGAATGGAGACAGGCTAAAAGCACCTTTGACCTTTGGGCAGAACAACATGAAGCGGCCAAAACGTTGTACTCTCAGTTACATTTCCATAGATTCGGCAACAAGGCTGGCAGGCTCCTGGCCAAGTTGTGCTCAGGACCTAGACATCCTACCCGTATCTCCGCTCTTAGAGCTGCGACAGGCTCTCTGGTCACTTCCCCCGCTGAGATTAGCAACTTACTTGCGGAATACTACACTAATCTATATAAACCTGACCCGACTGACCTACCTACTACTGACTCTCTGCTTGATAAAATAGGCTTACCTAAACTTCACCACACACAATTGGAGACACTTAATGCCCCCATTACGATAGATGACATCCGACTTACGATCAAATCCATGGCCTCGGCCAAAGCCCCGGGACCCGACGGATACACCGCAGAATTCTATAAAAATGACCGGGGAATTTATTCCCGATAACTTAAAACATGTATACGCAGCCATGTGGGACGGAGGGCCCTATCTTCCTACGGGAACACAGGCCCACATCAAATTAATTTCTAAGAAAGGGAAAGATTCCCTATTACCGGGATCAGGGGTGGACTGATAACTCATGGGGCCCCCGGGCAATAGGAGATTATGGGGCCCCCGGGCAATAGGAGATTATGGGGCCCCCAGGCAATCAGAGATTATGGGGCCACACAGTATAAACACACACAGTATACAATCACACAGTATACACATACATGTACACACAGTATACACAGACAGATGTAAAAAAAACACAGATTTATACATACTGTCCCTGGTTTTACTGAGGCTGGCAACCCTGATGGGGCCCCCTAGTGGCCCAGGGCCCTCGGGCAGTGCCCGAGTGGCTCAATGGTCAGTCCGCCCCTGACCGGGATCCTATCCAAAATAATTGCGTCGCGTCTAGCTCTCCTACTACCATCTTTATTACACCCAGCCCAATCTGGCTTTGTTTGTTTCGGGGAGATCAGCTACCCTAAACATTCGCAAAGTATTAATGGCTCTGGAATATGCTAAAACTCACCCTAACCAAGACGTTGCCATCATGTCCCTAGACGCGGAAAAAGCCTTTGACAACATCAGTTTCTCAAGGCTTTTTAGAGTGATGGCACAGTTTGGATTTTCAGGCCAGATTATGCGATTTCTTCTACAAATGTACGCATCCCCTACCACGCGTCTTGTTACCCCTGATTTTATCTCTGACACAATCCCATTAACAAGCAATCAAACCCCTATCTAGAATATTAAACTCAGTTGATGGAATTAGTGGCATCACTCTAAATAACCACACTCTCCGCTCGGCACTATTTGCAGATGACATACTATTATTCTCCACCGACCCTATAGCAGACTTTGACAGACTTAAACAACTTTTCACAGACTTCCGACTTTGCTCGGGATTCAGAATTAATTTTGACAAGAGTGAGATCCTACCATTACACCCCCATCTCTCCATTAAATGGAAACACCTATCCCCCCTAGCCATAGCCAACCAACATATCACATACTTGGGTATCAAAATAGGGCGTGAACCATCCTCTCTATATTCACTGAACTACCCCCCTTTAATAACCAAAATTGTAAAGGAGTTGGAGGCTTGGGGGACCCTACCTCTCTCGCTGTTTGGGAGATGCCACCTTTTTAAAATGATATCTTTTGCACGCTTGCTTTACCCAATGCAGACCATACCTCTTCTTCTAATAAAACATTCAGATATCCAAAAACTTCAGAAGAAACCTCGCATAGCGCTGCAGAAACTATGTCTCCCGAAGGGCGAGGGCAGGGCGGGACTGCCCAACATGCGTTTTTACAACCTGGCATGTTTACTTAGGCAGGGCCTAGACTGGTTAACTGGAGGTTCTAAATATTCTAACCTATCCCTAGAAGAGGCAATGGTGTACCCATATGACCTTTCGGCCATCCTCCATTCCAATCCCAATGCTCTACCCCCCCCACCTCAAAACAAGTGTACTTATTAAGGATACGGTCATTGCCTGGAGAGAAGTAAGAAAGCTGCTTAAACTGCCATCCAGCATCTCCAACTACCTCAAAATCCAAGGCAACCTTATGTTCCTTCCATCTATCATCCATAAAGCTTTTGGCCAATGGAAACTTAAAGGTCTTACTACTGTCTCGTCTTTTTATCTCAACAAGCCTGGCAAATTTAAACCCTTTCAAACCCTGATGCGGGAATACTCACTACTACCAACTCATGTTTTTTTCCATCACCAACTCATCAATTATCTCAAATCATGTTCTGGTCCCAACTCCAATCCTCTCGAAACATCCTGCATCGATACTCTTCTCAAAAGCAATAATTACTCCATCTCCAATATTTACTCCTGTCACATACAACATCAATCACGGAAATATGGTCTCAAACCTTTTCAAAAATGGTCACACATATTGGGAGACGAGACTCTGCCAGCAAAAAATCCTTGAGGGATACAAAACTATCCACAATCTTTCCACTTCCGAAACATGGAGGGAAACGCAATTCAAGATTATTCACAGGGCCTATTTTCCATTTCGTTTCAACAAGGCGGACCCCACCCAAGCGCAATGTTCCTGGTGTACCCTACCTCGCCCCACCTTGCTACATAGGCTCTGGGACTGTACCAAGATTGATGCTTATTGGGATAAGGTGATAACTTACATCAACGAGGTCCACAAAATCCAGTTGACCAAGGACTGTCTCTTATGCCTGTTTAGCATACCTCCTTCACCCTCATCGCCAACGAGGGTTCCACAAAATATTCCACAATGGGCTCACCTGTGTCTTCTAGTGGCTCGCAGGACTATTATGTCTCACTGGATCTCAGCGACTCCACCTACTTTAACAGTGTTTAAAAAGGCCTTGGCCTCACTCTTCCATCTGGAGAGACTAGATACCATCACCCTTAATTTTCGATCGACTTCCAGTTTTTTTAAGAGATGGAGAAAGTACATCGAAGCTACATTTGCTCCACAGGCACTAATGGATATAATGCACCCATTCCACTACACGAAATGGTACTTAACAAGAGATCTCACCAACTCACTTGGTTGCCTTAAAATACCCCCCCACCCCGGATTCCTTTACTTTTAAGCCGCCGTAGGATACCCACAAATCCATTTTGCTCCTTAGCATCCACTCTTCCACATTTATTACTTTCTATTTTTGTGTATAGTAAGTTTACTCAGGTTATTTAATATTCCCTGACCAATATATCTCATGCCCAGCCGGGTATGTACAGACGCTGCCTCCACTCCTGAAGGTATCTAGATGTTAAGATTTCATGTTCCGAGCGAAGCTATGCTCAATAGTGTTGATAAGATGGCAAACGTGAACTTCCCTGACCTCCCCTCTGTCTACCCTCCCCCCTTTTTTCTTTTTCTTTCTTTATTTTAATTGATATGAGAATTCTTTGTTATCTGAAGATTCTGATTGTAAATGCTCTGTAACCATTGTTACAGCATACAATAGTATACAACTGAGTGTAAAACCCAATAAACATTTTTCAAAGAAAAAAAAAAAGAAAGTAAATGACATCTATAACGACTGATTTACATTTCATATTTTCAATCCTTTGTCTGTTCATAATTTCATATGTTCATATTTTCATTCGTGTGTCCGTAATTTCGTTTCTTCGTGTTCATGAATCGTTTTTTTGAATGGACAGTGTAAGCGTATCCTAATATGTATGTTCGTAATTTTGTGTTCTCGAATCGTTCTTTCGAATGGGCAGTGTATTAGTGAGTGAGTGTATCTTACGTAATATCTTAGCCAATCAGTTTATCCCTTTTATGTCTGAGTCACATGGCATTCCTGAATCTTTTTAGATTCAGTTGAGGAGGAGGCCGAGTCCGGTCTGGTGACTGAGGGAGTGGACTGGGAGTAAGTACAGGACTTATTAGAAAAGCAAGCATAGGATTATTATTCTTTATTTCCTACCAAAGTACGAATCAACGGAAAAGGCAATCTCACAAAAGTAACAATTACTAAATTACGAGCAGTGTACCGAATAAACGAAAATTATTATTTAACAAAATTACAAATTTTGAAGCAAAGAAAATTAGACTTACGGAATTACGAATCATTTCGTATCAACGAAAATATAACTGTTACAAAAATACGAACGAGTCCGAATATGAAACCTCGGGTCTTACGAAATTATGAATCGTTACGAATCAACCGATACGTAAAGAAACTAAAGAAAACAATTTTTTTGTTGTGCATATGTGCAAGGATGGGAAGTGTTATCATAATGGGGGATTTTAATTATCCAGACATAGACTGGGCGGAGGGAACCGCGCATTCATTTAAGGCTCGCCAGTTCCCTAGTGTCTTGCAGGACAATTTTATGGGTCAGATGGTAGACGCACCAACTAGAAATAAAACAATACTGGATCTACTGATTACCAACAATACAGACCTGATCACAGATGTGGAAATACGGGGCAATTTAGGTAACAGCGATCACAGGTCAATTAGTTTCAGTATAAATCACACAAATAGGAAACATAAAGGGAATACAAAGACACTGAATTTCAAAAGAGCCAACTTCCCTAAACTACAAACCTTGCTAAAAGGCATAAATTGGGATAAAATATTAGGAACAAAGAATACGGAGGAGAGATGGGTTTGCTTTAAGAGCATATTAAATAAGGGCATTAGCCAATGTATCCCATTGGGTAATAAATTTAAAAGAGCGAACAAAAATCCTGGATGGCTTAACTCCAATGTAAAAATGCATATAAAAGCAAAGGGGAAGGCTTTCAAAAAATACAAGGTTGAGGGATCATCCTCAGCATTCAGACTTTATAAAGAATGCAATAAGAAATGTAAGGGTGCAATTAGGACGGCTAAGATAGAACATGAAAGACACATAGCGGAGGAGAGCAAAAAAAATCCCAAGAAATTCTTTAAGTATGTAAACTGTAAAAAAGGGAGGACAGACTATATTGGCCCCATAAAGAATGAGGAAGGACATCTGGTTACAAAGGATGGGGAGATGGCAAAGGTATTGAATTTATTCTTCTCCTCAGTCTTCACGAGTGAATCGGGGGGCTTCAGTAACCAAAATTGCAGTGTTTATCCTCATGACACAACGCAGGAAGCACCTCCATGGTTAACAGAGGACGGAATTAAAATTAGACTTGAGAAACTTAACATTAATAAATCACCGGGACCAGATGGCTTGCATCCGAGGGTACTTAGGGAACTCAGTCAGGTGATTGCCAGACCGTTGTTCCTAATTTTTACAGACAGTCTATTGACTGGAATGGTACCAGCTGATTGGAGAAAAGCCAATGTAGCCCCAATATTTAAAAAGGGCCCAAAAAACATCCCTGGGAATTACAGACCAGTTAGCCTAACATCAATAGTATGTAAACTCTTGGAGGGGATGATAAGGGACTATATACAAGATTTTAGTAATAAGAACGATATCATTAGCAGTAATCAGCATGGATTCATGAAGAATCGTTCTTGCCAAACCAATCTATTAACCTTCTATGAGGAGGTGAGTTGCCATCTAGATAAAGGAAGGCCCGTAGACGTGGTGTATCTGGATTTTGCAAAAGCATTTGACACAGTTCCCCATAAACGTTTACTGTACAAAATAAGGTGCGTTGGCATGGACCATAGGGTGAGTACCTGGATTGAAAACTGGCTACAAGGGCGTGTTCAGAGGGTGGTGATAAATGGGGAGGACTCAGAATGGTCAGGGGTGGGTAGTGGGGTTCCCCAGGGTTCTGTGCTGGGACCAATCCTATTTAATTTGTTTATAAACGATCTGGAGGATGGGATAAACAGTTCAATCTCTGTATTTGCAGACAATACTAAGCTAAGCAGGGCAATAACTTCTCCGCAGGATGTGGAAACCTTGCAAAAAGACCTGAACAAATTAATGGGGTGGGCGACTACATGGCAAATGAGGTTCAATGTAGAAAAATGTAAAATAATGCATTTGGGTGGCAAAAATATGAATGCAATCTATACACTGGGGGGAGAACCTCTGGGGGAATCTAGCATGGAAAAGGACCTGGGGGTCCTAGTAGATGATAGGCTCAGCAATGGCATGCAATGCCAAGCTGCTGCTAATAAGGCAAACAGAATATTGGCATGTATTAAAAGGGGGATCAACTCCAGAGATAAAACGATAATTCTCCCGCTCTACAAGACTCTGGTCCGGCCACACCTGGAGAATGCTGTCCAGTTCTGGGCACCAGTCCTCAGGAAGGATGTACTGGAAATGGAGCGAGTACAAAGAAGGGCAACAAAGCTAATAAAGGGTCTGGAGGATATTAGTTATGAGGAAAGGTTGCGAGCACTGAACTTATTCTCTCTGGAGAAGAGACGCTTGAGAGGGGATATGATTTCAATTTACAATTACTGTACTGGTGACCCCACAATAGGGATAAAACTTTTTCGCAGAAGAGAGTTTAATAAGACTCGGGGCCACTCATTACAATTAGAAGAAAAGAGGTTTAACCTTAAACTACATAGAGGGTTCTTTACTGTAAGAGCGGTAAGGATGTGGAATTCCCTTCCACAGGCGGTGGTCTCAGCGGGGAGCATTGATAGCTTCAAGAAACTATTAGATAAGCACCTGAATGACCGCAACATACAGGGATATGTAAGGTAATACTGACACATAATCACACACATAGGTTGGACTTGATGGACTTGTGTCTTTTTTCAACCTCACCTACTATGTACTTGGCAGAGCCATGTGCATACCTCCCAACTGTCCCGGATTTCGAGGCACTGTCCCTGATTTGGAGCAATGTCCCTCTGTCCCTCATTCCTCCTCATTTGTCCCTCATTTTGGTCTGATCTATATAGTTGTATATAAAATGCACTTTTTATCTTTCAAAAAGTGTTCCCCAGTGCTAAACCTTTTATTCAATTTCTAAATTGCTGCATTTGTACATTTTAAAAGCCAATATAAAGGAATATTAGTGGTAAAAAAAAGCACTTGTGGATTTAATTAACCTTTTTTGGGGGGGTTATTTCTCCTTTAAGGGGGTGTGGCAGGGGGCGTGTCCTATGTCTACATACATTTACTAGTAGGTGTCCCTCATTCCCATCTCAAAATGTTGGCAGGTATGGGAGTGGCATGTCTGCAGAAATGCAAAATCACTTGGAACCTGTGCATGTGTGCAGAAAGCAACAGGTCTTTGCCAGTCAATAAGAGCAGTGTAGCATGCCTGCACATGCACGGGGGGGGGGGGGATTCATGAGCTTCTGCGTATGCTCAGGCATACTGTACAGCTCTTCCAGCACCATAAGATTTGCAGGGACCTGCAGTGTGTATGTGCATGTGTGAAATGCTGGGCTAAGATGGTGGTGTGGGTGCAGCGACACAAAAAGGCATTAGGCTGAAAGGAAGACAACACAGGACTCTATGAACAAGTATGTATTTTATTTTTATTTTTTACATACAGTAAAAATTACGGGCTAATTAAAAAAAAAAAAAGAATTGTTAGATATGGAGTGAAGTGATTTGGGAGTCACACTCGACCTTAAATTCTTTATATTGTTTTATTCCATGAAAGCCAAAGTGAAAGTGTAATTTTGTATCTCTCTATCTCCTGCCTGATCAATGTTTATAAACAATGTTACTATGTATCTCTCTATCTCCAGTCTGATCAATGTTTATATACAATATTACCTTGTCTCCAGGGGCAGCCTGTCCATTAGGCATGCACGGGTAGGGTTGCCACATCATCCCTTTAATCCAGGACACACATTAATTACACAGGTTCTGTGGCTGATTAAGGTGGTAATTAAATTCACTTGGTGCCTCATCTGCATTAAATCAGCCTCAGAACCTGTGGAATTCATATGTGTCCTGGATTAAAGGGATGATGTGGCAACCCTATGCACGGGCCCCCCCCCCATCCATGCGTCCGGCCCCATGCAGGATGCCGGATTCATAAATTCCATTTGGGGGTTGTGTTTTGTTTAAGCATGTGATTAGAGCCAGAGGCTTGGGGCGCACAGTACTGCAAACCAAGCCCACCCAGTTGTGTGATAATACGGAATGAATATTGGCTGTTTTCACACTGATTCTCCTCCTGGCCAATCGGGAAGCAGGTCTGAGACCTGTTTCCTGATTAGCCGAAAGGAGAAGCGTTCCAATCGGCCGCCATTGGGGAGGAAGGAGGAGGGAGGAGACGGAAGCCACCGTGATGCCCGCAGAGGAGAGCAGGGGAAAGGGAAGCCACCTTCCTGTCCGTCTCCCGTGGGGGGGTGGCGATAGTTTTCCGCCCCCACAAAATATTGAGCACCGGCCGCCACTGGTTGGGTGGGGGGTCTGCAGCCTGTTACCCCAAGTGCCACTCATATCTTTATTTGCATTTGTATTTATTATGATAATGAGAAATTATTATCCCTTTCATGGCTAAGGCCACGTACACACGGGCGGACTTTTCGGCAACAAAAGTCCAATGGCCATTCCGGCGGACTTTCGTCAGACTTTTGACGGACTTCCGATGGACTTTTGAACGAACGGACTTGCCTACACAGGATCACACCAAAGTCCGACGGATTCGTACGTGATGACGTATGACTGGGCTAAAATAAGGAAGTTCATAGCCATTAGCCAATAGCTGCCCTGGCGTCGGTTTTCGTCCATCGGACTAGCATACAGATGAGCGGATTTTTCGACCGGACTCGAGTCCGTCGGAAAGATTTGAAGCATGTTTCAAATCTAAAGTCCGTCAGATTTTCGACTGGAAAAGTCCGCTGAAGGTCTGATGAAGCCCATACATGATCGGATTGTCCGCCGGACTCGGTCCGTCGGACCAGTCCGGTCATAGAGTCCGCTCGTGTGTACACTGCATAAGCCTATTTCTGACATTTGGTGCTTACAAGTTAAAATCCGTATTTTTTTGCTAGAAAATTACTTGGAGCCCCCAAACATTATATATATATATATATATATATATATATATATATATATATATATATATATATATATATATATATATATATATATATATATATATATATATATATAAATTTAGCAGAGAATCTAGAGAATAAAATGGCGATTGTTGTGCAGCGGTGTTTTAAACGCAACTTTTTGGGAAAAGGGACACTTTCATGAATTTTAAAAAAACGAAACAGTAAAGTTAGCCCAATTTTTTCATATAATGTGAAAGATGATGTTACACAGAGTAAATAGACACCAAACATTTCACGCTTTATAATTGCACGTACTCGTGGAATGGCGACAAACTACGGTACCTAAAAATCTCAATAGGCGACGCTTTACTTTTTTTTTTTTTTTACGGTTACCAGGTTAGAGTTACAGAGGAGGTCTAGTGCTAGAATTATTGCTCTCACTCTGACAATAGTGGCGATAACACTCATGTGTGATTTTAACACTGTTTACATATGCGGGCGCAACTTCCATATGCATTTTCTTTGCTGCGCAAGCTCGTGGGGAAAGGGCGCAATTTTTTTTCTTATTTACTTTATTTATTTTTATATTATTAAATTGTGTTTAAAAAAATTTTTTTGGTCACTTTTATTGCTGTCACAAGGAATGTAAACACCCCTTGTGACAGTAATAGGTGGTGACAGGTACTCTTTATGGATCCCTCCTTTGCACTTCAAAGTATTCAGATCGCCAATTTAGGTGATTCTGAATACTGTATATTTTTTTTTTTTAAACCGGCGCCATTGGCAGCTGAATAAACAGGAAGTGACGTCACTTCCGTGTTTACAATCGGGAGACTGGAACGAAGCCGCGTCCGGCTTCGTGCCAGTCTGTCCCTAGCCGCCGGAAGTGGCGGATCGTCGATCGGGTCTCCCGGTGGGATGGGAGGCCCGTTTAAGAGCGGCGGGAGGTGGCGGGAGGGGGGACATCCCCTCCCGCTCCTCCGGGATAACAGCCGAGCGGCTTTAGGGCCGCATCGGTTGTTATACCTGGAAAGCCGATCGCCGGCTCTAAAAAACAGTACCGGGATGATGCCTGCAGCTGCGGACATCATCCCGGTATAACCCCCGAAAGCCGAGGCCACACATCTGCGTACGCTCGGCGGGAAGGGGATTTATTTATTATTATTAAATAATGTATATTTTTTAAATATTTATTTCTATTTGTTTGCTCAAATGAGCCCTATTTAATATTGTAAATTGATAATCAATGCAAATTAATATTGAATCGAGTTCATGTAATCAGCCAACTATATACAAATAAAAGATAAAAAAAATGTTTTTTTGCAAAACTAACATCTTTTCATAATATTTTTTTTCATAATAATAAATAGTAGATTAGTAGTAGAGCTCATGTTGTCAACCAAACAGATACAAATATATACTGTATATACAGTGGTTATAGAAAAGAATCACCCCCCCCTTGAAATAATCAAATTTTGTTGCTTTGCAGCCTGAAATGAAGACAGACACAGTTTTTGTATTAGCCAGCTGTATTTACTCAGTGCAACTTATAACATCCAATTGAAAGATGTAACACCAACATGTCAGAAAAAGGTAAACAAAATTCAAAAACAGAATCGATGAGTTGGAAAAAGGATCACACCCCCCCTCCTAAAATTACTTGTAAACTCAATCAGGTGTAGCTAATAACCTTCTTAATGGCACACAAAGCCATTTGACCTTCAACTGTGATCAGCTGTGGTCATTTTGATTAGCTCAGCATGAAAAGAGCTTTCCTGGAGCATTGGTAGTGCAACTGAAGCTAACAATCAACAATGTGTGGGAAGGCACTGTCACTGTGATCTCCGGGATAAAGTTGTGGACAGGCACAAGTCTGAAGATGGAGACAAAGGCTTTATCAATGACTAGAAGCAGAGTGGAGTCTATTATTAAGAAGTGGAAAGTATTTGGTACAACACAGACCCTCCCTGGATCAGGACGTCACTCCAAATTGGATGAGAGAGCCGGGAGGAGACTGGGCAGAGAGGCTACCAAGAGGCCTACAGCAACTCTGAAGAAGTTGCAGGAATTTATGACAGAGTGGTCATTGTGTGGATGTGACAACAATATCACTAATTCTCCACAAATGTGGCTTGTACGGGAGGATTGCAAATAAAAAGTCACTCCTCCAAAAAAGGCCACATGCAGTCACCACTGAGCTTTGCCAAAACGCACCTTAAAGATTCTGAGGCCACATGGAAAAAGGTATTATGGTCAGACGAGAATAAAATTGAATTACCGTATATACTCAAGTATAAGTCGATCCGAGTATAAGTCGAGGCCCTAATTTACCACAAAAAAATGGGAAAAACTTATTGACCAGAGTATAAGACGAGGGTGAGAAATGCACAGCTACTGTAAGTGGAAAAGAGGGTCAACAATGCCCATTTGCAGACTCACTGTGCCCATTTGCACGCCTCACTGTGCCCATTTTCAGCCATAGGTCCCCTGAACTTCAAACTCGGTAGTTAAGGGTTCCTAGATGCCCCCTAGCTGCAGCCAAAATTTGGGGTCTCTGAACCCAAAGGGTCCCGAAATTACATTGCTGCAGATGGACACATTTGACCGAATTTGGGGCCCCGTATCTTGGGGCCACTTAGTGCTAAGAACCCCAAATTTGGTGTGCAAACCCAGTGGAACAAGCATCATAAAATACCCAAAGCTGGGGTTTCTAGCACCAAGTGGCCCCGAGATACAGGGCCCCCAAAAATCGGTTCAGAAAAGAGAATGACATTTTCTGAACCGATTTTGGGGCCCCGTATCTCGGGGCCACTTAGTGCTAGGAACTTCATCTTTGGATATGTTATTGAACCAGTTCCATTGGGTTTGCACACCAAATTTGGGGTTCCTAGCACCAAGTGGCCCTGAGATACAGGGCCCCAAAATCGGTTCGGAAAATGAAATTTTTTGCTGCAGAAAAGTGCTTGACTCCAGTACAAGTCACTTTCAGCACAAAAAAATGTGCTGAAAAACTCGACTTATACTCGAGTATATACGGTATTTGGCCTCAACACCAAACGATATGTCTGGTAGAAATCCAATACAGCTCACCTTCCAAATAACACCATTTCTATAGTAAAGCATGGAGGTTGTGATAATATCCTGTTATGGGGGGGGGGGGGGGGTGTTTCTCTGCAGCAGGGACTGGCGCTTGTGGGGATAGTAAGAAAATGGATGGGGCAAAATACCTTCAAATTCTTGAGGAAAATCTGCTGCCCTCTGCCAGAAAGTTGTCAATGAGAAGAAGGTTTACCTTCCAACATGACAATGACCCAAAGCACACAGCAAAAATGAGCACACGGTGGTTGGAGTAGAAAAGTTGAATGTGCTTGCAAGGCCTAGTCAGAGACCAGACTTAAACCCCATTGAAAATCTGTGGATTGGCTTGAAGACTGCAGTCCACAAACGGTCACCATCAAATGTAACTTGAGCAGTTCTGAAGAAGAGCGGGCAAATATTGCAAAGTCTAGTAGTGCAAAGTTAGCAGAGACAAATCCCAACAGACTAAAGGCTGGAATTAAAGCAAAGGGTGGTTCAACAAAATACTAACATAAGGGAGTGATCCTTTTTCCAACTCAGCGATTCTGTTTTTTTTTTTTTTGTTTGTTTGTTTTTTTGTTTTTTTTCAACTGTGTCTGGCTGCAAAGCAACGCAATGGGATTATTAGGGGAGTTATCCTTTTCTATACTCATTGTATATACCCTATATTGTCAAAAAGTATTGGGACACCTGCCTTTACAAGAGATGGGGTGAGAACATGAACAGAGGGAGTGAGCGAAGGAGGAAAGTATCATTCCACTTGGATCTCAGCTATGGAAACTGTTTAACTGTTTTATTATTATACTGTAGTTGAAAAGGTAATAATTGCATTAGTTCATATGGTAAACTGCACACTTCTCCTTTTTATGTGTTTTTTTTTTTCCTATTACACGCCCTTTATTCTTTGTTTTATTTCCACTTACAGTACATTTCTAATTTAGTAGCAGCTTTGTGCTAAATATATATATATATATATATATATATATATATATATATATATATATATATATATATATATATATATATAATGTATATGTGTGTGTATCTCACAAAAGTGAGTACACCCCTCACATTTTTGTAAATATTTTCTTCTATCTTTTCATGTGACAACACTGAAGAAATGACACTTTCCTACAATGTAAAGTAGTGAGTGTACAGCTTGTATAACAGTGTAAATTTGCTGCCCCCTCAAAATAACTCAACACACAGCCATTAATGTCTAAACCGCTGGCAACAAAAGTAAGTTAAAATGTTAAAATTGGGCTCAATTAGCGATTTCATGTCACTCATTAGAGTTACAAGGTCTCAGGTGTGAATGGGGAGCAGGTGTGTTAAATTTGGTGTTATAATCGCTCTCACTCTCTCATACTGGTCACTGGAAGTTCAACATGGCACCTCATGGCAAAGAACTCTGAAGATCTAAAAAAAAGAATTGTTGCTCTACATAAAGATGGCCTAGGCTATAAAAAGAATGCCAAGACCCTGAAACTGAGCTGCAGCACGGTGGCCAAGACCATACAGCGATTTAACAGGACAGGTTGCACTCAGAACAGGCCTCGCCATGGTCAATCAAAGAAGTTGAGGTCACGTGCTCAGCGTCATATCCAGAGGTTGTCTTTGGGAAATAGACGTATGAGTGCTGCCAGCATTGCTGCAGAGGTTGAAGGGGTGGAGGGTCAGCCTGTCAGTACTCAGACCATACGCCGCACACTGCATCAAATTGGTCTGCATGGCTGTTGTCCCAGAAGGAAGCCTCTTCTAAAGATGATTCACAAGAAAGCCTGCAAACAGTTTGCTGAACATTACAGCCGCGAGCAGTTTTAAATTACTTTTCCTGTTCTAAACACGGGAAATATGTGCTACTTTACAGACATACCAAGGACACCCCCAGGCACGATATTTAAAGTAATATTTCATTTTTGTTTCACTTTAAGCATTATTAAAATCACTGCTCCTGAAAAAACGTCCGCTTTTAAAACTTTTTTTTGCATTGATACATGTCCCCTGGGGCAGGACCCAGGTCCCCAAACACTTTTTTATGGCAATAACTTGCATATAAGCCTTTAAAAGTATCACTTGTGGTTTTTCATGTTAGTGTCCCATAGACTTTAATGGCGTTCTGCGTATTTCGAATTTTCCGCGGACGCCGCATATTGTTCGCTGTTTGGCATAAGTTTGACTCGAACATCGGGCTCACCCCTACCTGTCAGTGCTCAGACCATACGCTACACACTGCATCAAATTGGTCTGCATGGCTGTTGTCCCAGAAGGAAGCCTCTTCTAAAGATGATGCACAATAAAACCCACAAACAGTTTGCTGAAGACAAGCAGACTAAGGACATGGATTACTGGAACCATGTCCTGTGGTCTTATGAGACCAAGATAAACGTATTTTGTTCAGATGGTGTCAAGCGTGTGTGGTGGCAACCAAGTGAGGAGTACAAAGACAAGTGTGACTTGCCGACAGTCAAGCATGGTGGTGGGAGTGTCATGGTCTGGGGCTGCATGAGTGCTGCCGGCACTGGGGAGCTACAGATCATTGAGGGAACCATGAATGCCAACATGTACTGTGACATACTGAAGCAGAGCATGATCCCCTCCCTTCGGAGACTGGGCCGCAGGGCAGTATTCCAACATAACGACCCCAAACACACCACCAAGATGACCACTGCCTTGCTAAAGAAGCTGAGGGTAAAGGTAATGGATTGGCCAAGCATGTCTCCAGACCTAAACCCTATTGAGCATCTGTGGGGCATCCTGAAACGGAAGGTGGAGGAGCGCAAGGTCTCTAACATCCACCAGCTCTGTGATGTCATCATGGAGGAGTGGAAGAGGACTCCAGTGGCAACCTGTGAAGCTCTGGTGAACTCCATGCCCAAGTGGGTTAAGGCAGTGCTGGAAAATAATGGTGGCCACACAAACTATTGACACTTTGGGCCCAACTTGGACATTTTCACTTAGGGGTGTACTCACTTTTGTTGCCAGCGGTTTAGACATTATTGGCTGTGTGTTGAGTTATTTTGAGGGGACAGCAAATTTACACTGTTATACAAGTTGTATACTCACTACTTTACGTTGTAGCAAAGTGTCATTTCTTCAGTGTTGTCACATGAAAAGATAGAATATAATATTTAAAAAAAATGTGAGGGGTGTACTTACTTTTGTGAGATACTGTGATTATATATATATATACACATACACACACACACACACACACACACACACACACACACACACATATATAAATTATATACTGTGTATATATAATATCTAAGGGAAGGAAAACACTTTTTTATTATTATTGATTAAAAGAATATCTTTTTTTTGCTCCCTTTAGTTGCCTAACCTCACTCGTGACCCTGATACCAACTAGAGCCCTTCCAATTATCCTTGCTCTGGAGCAGCTTTTAAATAAATCGGAGGACCTCAGTATCATTTGTTGCTGTTTAGCTTTTGTATGACTTGCCGCTTCTTCCAGAGGAGCCCAGGGGGTTCTCAGAATTCATTGTTCAGGAAGAATGGCACAGGCCAGGAGGCAGGTCACTGATCTCGCTGTTGGCAGGGCAGTGACTACAATAAAATGTCACCACAAAATTGGCTGTGTCCGCAAAATACATGTGATCCGGTGTTACTATTTAAAGAAGAATTCTAACTTCAATCGAACACCAGAGACAAATATGCTGTTATCTGCAACTTTGAGACCATCGCTTCCATCTCAGCAGTGCAATGTCTTCTACAGCCGTGTTGTCTGAAAGAAACGTTTATAGTATATGCAATGGTCAGTCTATGATGAGTTCAGTATTTGGATAGATGTTGGAGTGTTAAACTCCCTGACAGTTTCTTCTATCTCTCGGGAATGGTATTGGTGGGATCTCTGAATGGAGATCTGCACACCTGCTTTGTCAATTATGAAAGGTTTCAACCATCACTGCTGGATACATTTTTATTGAAAATTATGGATAATGTAACAGGAGGAACTGGAAGAAAACACACAAAGGTGGGCAGGAACACCCAAAAATTCAAGGTGGGCAGGAACAAAGTTGGGGATTGTTGGTGGGTTCTCACTGTTGGAGCGTTCAAGACACGTAAGAACCAAAGATTATTTAGCCCACCAGACTCTACCTATAACTGAAATATCACTTTTGGATAGACTTAGGCTTTGGACACGCTTTGTTAAAGCTCTCTGAACGCTAGTCAAAGCTGCTGTCACTAAATAAAATGGTTACAGTCCCCTTTACACCTTGCTTTTGCTTGGTGCTTTGATTAGGCTTTGGTGGTGCTTTGATGGACCTTTGATGGCGTTTCGATGAGGCTTTGAGCGAGCTTTGCCATAGACTTCTATGGAGGCTTTGAAGATGCTTTGATGCCCCACTAAGGCGACATGGGGTATAATTTTTGAAGCAAAGCTGAAGCGAAGCCAAAGCAAAGCAAAAGCAAGGTGTAAACAGGACTGTAAGCTAACCATTTTATTTAGTGAAAGGAGCTTTGACTGGGAGTTCATTCAGAGAACTTTAACAAAGCGTGTCCGAAGCCTTGTTTTGAAGCAAGTGTAAACTAGCCGTTAATGTGTGTTGAAGCCAAAGCAAGTGTAAATGAGCCCTTACAGACCCTTAAATAAGAAAACTTTGGTTCATTTTTGGGCATTACATGCATCTGTGCAGCTGCTCACCAAGTCCTATTCCATATGGTGTCTATAGCTTACACTGGTATTGGTTAACTAGGCTGAAAGACCAGTATATACACTATATGACACGGAAAGGACTGACAGATTGATAGCTCTTTCTCGATTCTGTGGGTGGTGGTGCATAGTCGTTTTTAGTGGATGGTGCGATTTGTCTGGTTAATTCCAATAACGAACGAGACTCCTTCATACTAACTAGTTACGTGACCCCCAGCTCCTGCTGCATAATGTTTGCCATTTCATGACTGCCTAATTTCTCAGCATCAGGTCATCTCAGTGCTGGTTTATTCATATCGAATAGGGATGAGCCAAACACCCCCCTGTTCGGTTCGCACCAGAACATGCGAACAGGAAAAAAGTTTGTTCGAACATGCAAACACCGTTAAAGTCTATGGGACACGAACATGAATAATCAAAAGTGCTAAATTTAAAGGCTTATAGGCAAGTTATTGTCATAAAAAGTGTTTGGGGACCTGGGTCCTGCCCCAGGGGACATGGATCAATGCAAAAAAAAGTTTTAAAAACGGCTGTTTTTTTCAGGAGCAGTGATTTTAATAATGCTTAAAGCCAAACAATAAAAGTGTAATATCCCTCTAAATTTCGTACCTGGGGGGTGTCTATAGTATGCCTGTAAAGGGGCGCATGTTTCCCGTGTTTAGAACAGTCTGACAGCAAAATGACATCTCGAAGGAAAAAACCCATTTAAAACTACCTGCGGCTATTGCATTGCCGACAATACACATAGAAGTTCATTGATAAAAACGGCATGGGAATTCCCCACAGGGGAACCCCGTGCCAAAAAAAAAAAAAAAAACGGCGTGGGGTCCCCCTAAAAATCCATACCAGACCCTTATCCGAGCACGCAACCTGGCAGGCCGCAGGAAAAGAGGGGGGGATGAGAGTGCGCCCCCTCCTGAACCGTACCAGGCCACATGCCCTCAACATTGGGAGGGTGCTTTGGGGTAGCCCCCCAAAACACCTTGTCCCCATGTTGATGAGGACAAGGGCCTCATCCCCACAACCCTGGCCGGTGGTTGTGGGGGTCTGCGGGCGGGGGGCTTATCGGAATCTGTAAGCCCCCTTTAACAAGGGGACCCCCAGATCCTGCCCCCCCCTGTGTGAAATGATAAGGGGGTACTTACCCCTACCATTTCACTAAAAAACTGTCAACAATGTTAAAAATGACAAGAGACAGTTTTTGACAATTCCTTTATTTAAATGCTTCTTCTTTCTTCTATCTTCCTTCATCTTCTTCTGGCTCTTCTGGTTCTTCCTCTGCGTTCTCGTCCAGCATCTCCTCCGTGGCGTCTTCTGTCTTCTTCTCCTCGGGCCGCTCCGCACCCATGGCATGGGGGGAGGCTCCCTCTCTTCTCTTCTTCTTTTCTTCTCTTCTTCATTTTCTTCTCCGGGCCGCTCCGCACCCATGCTGGCATGGAGGGAGGCTCCCGCTGTGTGACGGCGTCTCCTCGTCTGACGGTTCTTAAATAACGGGGGGCGGGGCCACCCGGTGACCCCACCCCCTCTGACGCATGGTGACTTGACGGGACTTCCCTGTGACGTCACGGGGAATGGCACAGGGAAGTCCTGTCATGTCCCGTGCGTCAGAGGGGGGCTCCCGTTATTTAAGAACCGTCAGACGAGGAGACGCCGTCACACAGCGGGAGCCTCCCTCCATGCCAGCATGGATGCGGAGCGGGCCGGAGAAGAAAATGAAGAAGAGAAAAAGAGAAAAGAAGAGGGAAGAAGAAGAGGGAAGAAGAAGAGGGAAGAAGAAGAGGGAAGAAGAAGAGGGAAGAAGAAGAGGGAAGAAGAAGAGGGAAGAAGAAGAGGGAAGAAGAAGAGGGAAGAAGAAGAGGGAAGAAGAAGAGGGAAGAAGAAGAGGGAAGAAGAAGAGGAGGAAAGAAGAAGAGGGAGAAGAAGATGAGGAGAAGAGCGGGAGCCTCCCCCCATGCCATGGGTGCGGAGCGGCCCGAGGAGAAGAAGATAGAAGACACCGCGGAGGAGATGCTGGACGAGAACGCCGGAGGAAGAACCAGAAGAACCAGAAGATGAAGGAAGAAAGAAGAAGCATTTAAATAAAGGAATTGTCAAAAACTGTCTCTTGTCATTTTTAACATTGACAGTTTTTTAGTGAAATGGTAGGGGTAAGTACCCCCTTACCATTTCACACGGGGGGGGGCGGGATCTGGGGTCCCCTTGTTAAACGGGGCTTCCAGATTCCGATAAGCCCCCCGCCCGCAGACCCCCACAACCACCGGCCAGGGTTGTGGGGATGAGGCCCTTGTCCTCATCAACATGGGGACAAGGTATTTTGGGGGGCTACCCCAAATCACCCTCCCAATGTTGAGGCCTGGTATGGTTCAGGAGGGGGGGGGGCGCACTCTCGTCCCCCCCTCTTTTCCTGCGGCCTGCCAGGTTGCATGCTCGGATAAGGGTCTGGTATGGATTTTTGGGGGGACCCCACGCCGTTTTTTTTTTTTTTTTTTTTTTTTTTTTGCCGGGGTTCCCCTTAATATCCATACCAGACCTGAAGGGCCTGGTATGGAATTTAGGGGGAACCCCACGTCATTTTTTTTTTTTTTTTGGTTCGGGGTTCCCCTGTGGGGAATTCCCGTGCCGTTTTTATCAATGAACTTCTATGTGTATTGTCGGCAATGCAATAGCCGCGGGTAGTTTTAAATGGGTTTTTCCTTCGAAAGGTAATTTTGCTGTCAGATTGTTCTAAACACGGGAAACATGCGCCCCTTTACAGGCATACTATAGACACCCCCAGCTACGAAATTTAAAGGGATATTACACTTTTATTGTTTGACTTTAAGCATTATTAAAATCACTGCTCCTGAAAAAACGGCCATTTTTAAAACTTTTTTTTGCATTGATCCATGTCCCCTGGGGCAGGACCCAGGTCCCCAAACACTTTTTATGACAATAACTTGCATATAAGCCTTTAAAATTAGCACTTTTGATTTCTCCCATAGACTTTTAAAGGGTGTTCCGCGGCATTCGAATTTGCCGCGAACACCCCAAATTGTTCGCTGTTCGGCGAACTTGCGAACAGCCAATGTTCGAGTCGAACATGAGTTCGACTCGAACTCGAAGCTCATCCCTAATATCGAACGATCATCAAATGATTTTGATTACATCTGCAGCTTGTTACTATTGGCCCTGTGGCCCCTGCTACATCTACTGGCCATCAGTGACACATCTTGACAGCTGATTTTTCTCCCATTATTGTGCAATTTAGTGCCCCTTTTGCTATGATCGGATGAATGTCTGTGAGCCCAGGTTGTTTTTAATTGTTGTTCTTGACAACGTTGTCATGAATATTTTTAATAGGGTGTGGAGAAGGTTTGAAAATGATCTATTTTTGTATTAATAAAATTTAGATGCATACATATGCTATATCCATTTGGAGCCCCTTCTTGTCTGACCCCGGTTCTCTTACCTGGGTCACTACTTTTTTAGTATTCTATACACTACAGTATATTACCTAAATGAGGGGGGTGCAGATCTGCTGGGAGTGAAGATGGCCGAAAAGTTAGAGGGGTTTTTAAACTAGGCGACGGGTCCAGAGGTAGAGATAGTCAGCAATGAACATATTCTAGAGGGTAGTATTGGGGGCATTAGTAGTAGGTTGACTAAAGCACATAGACCCAAGGTAAGTATAGTAACAAGTCCTATTTGCAATCTCGGAACACCCAATGAGAGGACAGTATGTGACCGGTCTAAACTACGTGGCATGTTCACCAATGCCAGGAGCTTGGCGGACAAGATGGGTGAACTAGAGATACTGTTGAACAAGGAGGATTTTGATTTTGTGGTAATTTCAGAGACCTGGTTCAACAGCTCTCATGATTAGCTGGGGTAGTCCCTTTATTGCAGGGATAGAGAGGATAGAAAAAGGGGGGGGGGGGGTATGCCTATATATTAAGAATAATGTACAAGTGAATGTGAGAGATGACATCAATAAGGGAGCTAGGGAGGAGGTGGAATCCTTATGGGTAGAGCTTCAAAAGGATGAAGCTAAGGGGAAAATAATACTGGGAGTATGCTTTAGGCCCCCTAACCTGAGGGAGGAGGTGGAGATGGACCTCCTATCACAATTTGGATTAGCAGCAAGGATGGGAAGTGTTATCATAATGGGGGATTTTAATTATCCAGACATAGACTGGGCAGAGGGAAGCAAGCATTCGTCTAATGCCGCGTACACACGAGCGGACATTACGGCGGACTTTGCCCGGCGGACTTTTCGACGTACTTTCCGACGGACTTTGTGAATGAACGGACTTGCCTACACACAATCCACCAAAGTCCGTCGAATTCGTACGTGATGACGTACGACCGGACTAAAACAAGGAAGTTCATAGCCAGTAGCCAATAGCTGCCCTAGCGTGGCTTTTTGTCCGTCGAACTAGCATACAGACGGCGGACTTTTCGACCGGACTCTATTTCAACGGATAAATTTAAAACAAGTTTCAAATCTAATTCCGTCCAACTTTTGAGAAAACAAAGTCCGCTGGAGCCCACACACATCGAATTGTCCGACGAAATCCAGTCCGCCGGGCAAAGTCCGCCGTAATGTCCGCTCGTGTGTACGCGGCATTAGGCTCGCCAGTTCCTAAATGTCTTGCAGGACACTTTCATGGGTCACATAGATGGTAGACGCACCAACTAGAAACAAGGCGTTACTAGATCTACTGATTACCAACAATACAGACGTGATCAGATGTGGAAATACGGAGTAATTTAGGAAACCGCGATCACGGGTCAATTGGCTTCAGTATAAATCTCACAAATAGGAAACACAAGGGGAACACAAAGACACTGAATTTCAAAAGAGCCAACTTCCCTAAACTACGAACCTTGCTAGAAGATATAAATTGGGATAAAATCTTAGAAACAATATTAAATAAGGGCATTCGCCAGTGCATCCCATTGGGAAATAAATTTAAAAGAGCGAACGAAAGTCCTGGATGGCTTAACTCTAATGTAAAAATGCATATAAAAGCAAAGGAGAAGGCCTTCAAAAAATACAAGGCTGAGGGATCATCATCAGCATTCAGACTTTACAAAGAATGCAACAAGATATGTAAGGGTGCAATTAGGGTGGCTAAGTTAGAAGGCAAAAGACACATAGCGGAGAAGAGCAAAAAATAAATCCCAAGAAATTCTTTAAGTATATAAACAGTAAAAAAGTGAGGACAGACCATATTGGCCCCATAAAGAATGAGGAAGGACATCTGGTTACAAAGGATGGGGAGATGGTAAAGGTATTGAATTTATTCTTCTTCTCAGTCTTCACAAGGGAATCGGGGGCTTAAGTAACCAAAACTGCAGTGTTTATCCTCATGACACATCACAGGAAGCACCCTCGTGGCTAAAAGAGGACAGAATTAGAAATAGACTTGGGAAACTTAACATTAATAAATCACCGGGACCAGATGGCTTGCACCCGAGGGTCCTTAGGTAACTCAGTCAAGTAATTGCCAGACCATTGTTCCTAATTCTTACTGACAGTCTATTGACTGGAATGGTACCAGCTGATTGGAGAAAAGCCAATGTAGCACCAATATTTAAAAAAGGGCCAAAATACATCCCTGGGAATTACAGACCAGTTAGCCTAACATCAATAGTATGTAAATTCTTGAAGGGGATGATAAGGGACTATATACAAGATTTTAGTAATGAAAATGGTATCATTAGCAGTAATCAGCATGGAATCATGAAGAATCGTTCTTGCCAAACCAATCTATTAACCTTCTAAGAGGAGGTGAGCTGCCATCTAGATAAAGGAAGGCCTGTAGACGTGGTGTATCTGGATTTTGCAAAAGCATTTGACACAGTTCCCCATAAACGTTTACTGTACAAAATAAGGTTAGTTGGCATGGACCATAGGGTGAGTACATGGATTGAAAACTGGCTACAAGGGCAGAGGGTGGTGATAAATGGGTGAGTTCAGAGGGTGGTGATAAATGGGGAGTACTCGCCATGGTCAAGGGTGGGAAGTGGGGTCCCACAGGGTTCTGTGCTGGGACCAATCCTGTTTAATTTGTTCATAAATGACCTGGAGGATGGGGTAAACAGCTCAATCTCTGTATTTGCGGACAACACTAAGCTAAGCAGGGCAATAACTTCTCCGCAGGATGTGGAAACTATGCAAAAAAAGATCTGAACAAATTAATGGGGAGGGCAACTACATGGCAAATGAGATTTAATGTAGAAAAATGTAAAATAATGCATTTGGGTGGCAAAAATATGAATGCAATCTACTCACTAGGGCAGGGATATGCAATTAGCGGACCTGCAGCTGTTGCAAAACTACAAGTCCCATCATGCCTCTGGGTGTCATGCTTGTGGCTGTCAGAGTCTTGCTATGCCTCATGGGACTTGTAGTTCTGCAACAGCTGGAGGTCCGCTAATTGCATATCCCTGCACTAGGGGGTGAACCTCTGGGGTAATCTGGAATGGAAAAGGACCTGGGGGTCCTAGTAGACGATAGGCTCAGCAATGGCATGCAATGCCAAGCTGCTGCTAACAAATCAAACAGTATATTGGCATGCATTAAAAAGGGGATCAACTCCAGAGATAAAACGATAATTCTCCTGCTCCACAAGACTCTGGTCTGGCCGCACCTGGAGTATGCTGTCCAGTTCTGGGCACCAGTCCTCAGGAAGGATGTACTGGAAATGAAGCGAGTACAAAGAAGGGCAACAAAGCTAATAAAGGGTCTGGAGTAGGGATGAGCCGAACACCCCCCGGTTCGGTTCGCACCAGAACCCGCGAACGGACCGCAAGTTCGCACGAACGTTAGAACCCCATTGACGTCTATGGGACTCGAACGTTCGAAATCAAAAGTGCTCATTTTAAAGGCTAATTTGCATGGTATTGTCCTAAAAAGGGTTTGGGGACCCGGGTCCTACCCCAGGGGACATGTATCAATGCAAAAAAAACTTTTAAAAACGGCCGTTTTTTCGGGAGCAGTGATTTTAATGATGCTTAAAGTAAAAAAAAAAAAGTGAAATATTCCTTTAAATATCGTACCTGGGGGGTGTCTATAGTATGCCTGTAAAGTGACGCGTGTTTCCCATGTTTAGAACAGTCCCTGCACCAAATGTCATTTTTAAAGGAAAAAATCTCATTTAAAACTGCTTGCGGGTTTAATGTCATGTCGGGTCATGGCAATATGGATGAAAATCAGTGAGACAAACGGCATGGGTACCCCCCAGTCCATTACCAGGCCCTTTGGGTCTTGTATGGATATTAAGGGGAACCCCACACCCAAATTAAAATAAGGAAAGGTGTGGGGCCACCAGGCCCTATATACTCTGAACAGCAGTATACAGGCGGTGCAAACAAGACAGGGACTGTAGGTTTGTTGTTAAGTAGAATCTGTTTGTAATTTTGAACATTTTTAATGTGTTTAGCTCCAGCCAAAAATTCTTTTCTAAGCTTTTTGGAAAACATAGGGAAGGGTTATCACCCCTGTGACATTTGTTTTGCGTCTTTCCTCCTCTTCAGAAGATTTCACCTCACTTTTTTGTCCCAATGAAAAATGTTTTTTGAAAATTTGGGTTTTTTTGTGGAACAAGGATTGGAAAGCATCAGTGGAAAGGAGAAATTGTTTTCCCATATTAACTCTTACAGGAGAGAATTTCCCTTCCTTAGGGGTAGATTTCATCTCACTTCCTGTTGTCTCCTACCGTTTGCAAGTAGGAGTCGTTTGTAAGTTAGATGTTTGAAGGTAGGGTCCTGCCCTATATACTCAGCAGAAATTTGGGCCTTAGGTGTTGCTGTGGCCAAAACACTGTAAGCCCTCACAGGGCCCTGCTGTGAAATATTAGATCAAGAATTGTAATTACATGCCCCTGTTGAACAGGAGCTGAAAAATTAGGCCTTAGGCACTGGTGCTGGTGCCACAACACTGCAACCCCTCACAGACACTCTAGTTGGAACGCAGGAACGAGCCCTGCTGCAAAGTATTGCATCAAAAATTGTAATTACACGCCCCTGTTAGACAGGGGCAGAAAAATTGGGTCTTAGGCACTGGTGCTGGTGCCACAACACTGCAACCCCTCACAGACACTCTAGTTGAAACGCAGGAACAAGCCCTGCTGCAAAGTATTGCATCAAAAATTGTAATTACACGCCCCTGTTAAACAGGGGCTGAAAAATTGTGCCTTAGGCACTGGTGGTGGCGCCCAGAACCAAAAATGTTCTTACAAGCTATCAGCGTGATGATTGAGGAGGAAGAGGATAATTACTCAGGGATAGTCACTCAGCATCAGCATAGGCAGTCTTTGAAGGGATCTGAGATTTCAAAAAAAATTATTCGGTTACATCTGCATCAGGTGCTTGGTAGCTGGTGGTGATCCAAGACTGATTCATTTTTATGAAGGTCAGCCGATCGACCGAGTCGGTGGACAGACGCACCCTGTGATCGGTTACCACGCCTCCAGCAGCACTGAATGTGCGTTCCGAAAGAACGCTGGATGCAGGACAGGCCAGTAGCTCAATTGCATACTGTGCAAGCTCTGGCCAGTGATCCATCCTCAAGACCCAGTAACCCAGAGGATTTTCGGTGGGAAAGGTGTCCAAGTCTGATCTTGCCCCTAGGTATTCCTGCACCATGTAAAACAGACGCTGGCGATGGTTGCTGGAACCGATCATACCTTGGGGCTGCGGACCAAAAAATTGTCTGAACGCATCGGTCAGACGGCCACCTTCTCCACCGCTCCTTCTTTGACTGACCGAAGCCTCAGCAACACGTTGTCCAGAAACAGGAGTTTGTAACCTCCCAGTCTCTGGGAACGCGTTGCACAGACCTTTCTGCAAGGCCTCCCGAAGATGTTTCATCCTCTGCTCCCTCTGCGATGGCAAGATAAGGTCCGCAACCTTACCCTTGTAACGTGGATCAAGGAGGGTTGCCAGCCAGTATTGGTCCTTCTCCTTGATACCACGAATACGAGGATCCTTACGCAGGCTTTGCAGGATCAGGGAGGCCATGCAGCGTAGGTTTGCTGAGGCATTCGGTCCGGAGTCCTCTGGGTCACTAAGGACAACAACGTCCGCAGCCACCTCCTCCCAGCCACGTACAAGTCCATGTGTTCCTTGGGACTGATCCCTTAAAGACTGCTGATGCTGAGTGCCAGGCTCCACCTCCATACTGACACAATCTTCCTCCTCCTCCTCCTCCTCCTCCTCGTCCTCTTCCTGTGTGATCGGCGGGCACGCAGGAACATTGTCTGGATAAAGGGGGCCTTGAGAGCTAAGGAAGTCCTCCTCTTCCTGCCTCTGTTCTGCCTCAAGTGCCCTGTCCATTATTCCACGCAGCGTGTGCTCCAACAGGTGGACAAGGGGGACAGTGTCACTGATGCATGCACTGTCAGTGCTCACCATCCTCGTGGCCTCCTCGAATGGTGACAGGACAGTGCATGCATCCCTGATCATGGCCCACTGGCGTGGGGAAAAAAAACCAAGGTCCCCTGACCCTGTCCTGGTGCCATAGTCGCACAGGTACTCATTGATGGCCCTCTGCTGCGTGTGCAGCCGCTGCAGCATGGCCAACGTCGAGTTCCACCTGGTGGGCATGTCACAGATTAGGCGGTTCTTGGGCAGGTTAAACTCCTTTTGGAGGTCCGTCAGCCGAGCACTGGCATTATATGACCGGCGGAAATGCACAGAGACTTTCCTGGCCTGCCTCAGGACATCCTGTAAGCCCGGGTACCTGCCCAAGAACCGCTGCACCACCAAGTTAAGGACGTGAGCCAAACAGGGCACATGGGTCAGTTGTCCCTGTCGGAGGGCAGAGAGGAGGTTGGTGCCATTGTCGCAAACCACCATTCCTGCCTTAAGTTGGCGTGGCGTCAACCACCTCTGAACCTGCCCCTGCAGAGCTGACAGAACCTCTGCCCCAGTGTGGCTCCTGTCCCCCAAGCACACCAGCTCAAGCACCGCATGGCATCTTTTGGCCTGCGTACTTGCGTAGCCCCTTGAACGCCTACGGAGCACCGCTGGTTCCGAGGAAGAGGCCATGGAGGAAGAAGAAGAGGAGGGGGTGGAGGAGAGAGGTGTGTCACAATCAGCATTTTGGAGGCGTGGTGGCGGAACAACCTCCAACACTACTGCACCTTGTCCTGCATCCTTCCCAGCTGCCAGCAGAGTCACCCAATGCGCCGTGAAACTTAAGTAACGTCCCTGTCCATGCCTGCTGGACCATGAGTCAGCGGTAATATGCACCTTACCGCTGACCGCCCTGTCCAGCGAGGCATGGACATTGCCTTCCACATGCCGGTAGAGAGCCGGAATCGCCTTCCGTGAGAAAAAGTGGCGTTTGGGTACCTGCCACTGAGGAACCGCACATTCCACAAACTCACGGAAGGGGGCAGAGTCTACCAACTGAAAAGGCAGCAGTTGAAGTGCTAGCAATTTTGCCAAGCTAGCATTCAACCGCTGGGCATGTGGATGGCTGGGAGCAAACTTCTTTCGGCGGTGCAGCAGCTGGGGCAGGGAAATTTGCCTGGTACAATCTGACGTCGGTGTACCAAAAGCAGATTGCCCACAAGTACTTGGCTGTGACACACCTAATTCTACACCTTCATTCCTCTCACTGCAGGTCTCAGAGAGGACTGAAGGTCTAGTGGGGTTGGAAATCTCAGCTGATGAGGAGCAAGGAGAGATCGTCTTTGTTCTTTGGTGTGGGTCTTTCAGATACGCTTGCCAACGAACTGCATGGCAGGTCAACATATGTCTGGTCAAGCATGTGGTACCCAAGCGGGAGATGTTTTGGCCACGCGAGATACGCTTGAGACATATGTTGCAAATAGCAGCGGTGCGATCTGATGCACTCATCTCAAAAAAGGCCCACACCAAAGAACTTTTTGAATAACGCGCAGAGACTGCAGCGCCCTGCACATGTGGAGCTTTGGGGTGTGATGCAGTCAATGTGCTGCCCTTAGGCTGGCCCCTGGAGGGCATCCTGCCTAGTTGGTGATGTGCCACCTCCTCCTCCTCCTCCTCCTCCTCCTCTCTCCTATCAGGCACCCACGTTGAGTCAGTGACCTCATCATCCCCTCCCTCCTCATCACTGGAGCAAACCTGGCAGTATGCTGCAGCAGGGGGAGCATGACTGCCAGATTGCTGTCCTTCTTGGGCACCCCCTCTGTCCGTGCTCATGTTACTGCCTTCATTGAGCTCAGTATCATCATCAGAGCCTTCCAAACGCTGGGCATCCTCCTGGAGCATGTACCCAACACTGTGGTCAAACAGTTCGAGGGAATCCTCATGAGGACATGGTGGAGCTAGGGAAGGAGTCACTGATGACATTGAGCTGAGGGAAGAGGCCGCTGCTTTGCCAGACAAAGCACCCTGGGCATGGGTGAGAGAGGATGAGGAGGATGAGGACGGCTTGGTCATCCACTCGACCAAGTCTTCCGCATGTTGCGGCTCAACACGGCCAGCTGCCGAAAAAAAGGCCAAGCGTGTCCCATGGCCACGTGCTGATGAGGATGCACCGTCTCCACGACCAGCACTAGACACAGAGCCTGCTTGCCCTCTCTTATTGGCTTGTGACTGTCTGCCTCTCCTTCTTGGCCTTCCAGACATACTAATGGCCTGTAGCTGCACTAAGCTGGGATAGAACACCTGTAATTTTCTTCAGGTAGCTTTATATACTGTAACCAGACAAGCCTGCCTGTCAGTAGGAAGATAACAGGAACGGATCTAGCTGAACACTGTGAGCAGGACGTACTGCACTAAATGTATATAGCAGGAACGGATCTAGCTGAACACTGTGAGCAGGACGCACTGTACTAAATGTAAATAGTCTAGCTGCCTGACCGTGGTACTAATAGGATCAAAAAGAACACCTGTAATTTTCTTAAGGTAGCTTTATATACTGTAACCAGACAAGCCTGC
Source organism: Lithobates septentrionalis (assembly GCA_037952835.1). Lineage (NCBI taxonomy): Eukaryota > Metazoa > Chordata > Amphibia > Anura > Ranidae > Lithobates > Lithobates septentrionalis. The sequence goes on from JBBDGP010002372.1 coordinate 896,412, forward strand.
CTGTCAGTAGGAAGATAACAGGAACGGATCTAGCTGAACACTGTGAGCAGGACACACTGTACTAAATGTAAATAGTCTAGCTGCCTGACCGTGGTACTAATAGGATCAAAAAGAACACCTGTAATTTTCTTAAGGTAGCTTTATATACTGTAACCAGACAAGCCTGCCTGTCAGTAGGAAGATAACAGGAACGGATATAGCTGAACACTGTGAGCAGGACACACTGTACTAAATGTAAATAGTCTAGCTGCCTGACCGTGGTACTAATAGGATCAAAAAGAACACCTGTAATTTTCTTAAGGTAGCTTTATATACTGTAACCAGACAAGCCTGCCTGTCAGTAGGAAGATAACAGGAACGGATCTAGCTGAACACTGTGAGCAGGACGTACTGCACTAAATGTATATAGCAGGAACGGATCTAGCTGAACACTGTGAGCAGGACGCACTGCACTGAATGTAAATAGCAGGAACGGATCTAGCTGAACACTGAGCAGGACGCACTGCACTGAATGTAAATAGCAGGAACGGATCTAGCTGAACACTGTGAGCAGGACGCACTGCACTGAATGTAAATAGCAGGAATGGATGTAGCTGAACACTGTGAGCAGGACGCACTGCACTAAATGTAAATACCAGGAACGGATCTAGCTGAACACTGTGAGCAGGACGCACTGCACTGAATGTAAATAGCAGGAACGGATCTAGCTGAACACTGTGAGCAGGACGCACTGCACTGAATGTAAATAGCAGGAACGGATCTAGCTGAACACTGTGAGCAGGACGCACTGCACTGAATGTAAATAGCAGGAACGGATGTAGCTGAACACTGTGAGCAGGACGCACTGCACTAAATGTAAATACCAGGAACGGATCTAGCTGAACACTGTGAGCAGGACGCACTGCACTGAATGTAAATAGCAGGAACGGATCTAGCTGAACACTGTGAGCAGGACGCACTGCACTAAATGTAAATACCAGGAACGGATCTAGCTGAACACTGTGAGCAGGACGCACTGCACTGAATGTAAATAGCAGGAACGGATCTAGCTGAACACTGTGAGCAGGACACACTGCACTAAATGTAAATAGTCTAGATAGAAGATAACAGGAACGGATCTAGCTAAACTGAATACAGTGTATATATATATATATGCAACACCTGGGATGCATATATATACACAATACACTGTAAGTGCAGCTAACTGACTGACTGTTCTGCCTAATCTATCTAACTCAAATCAAATGACACTGTCTCTCTCTCTCTCTATCTCTCAGCACACCGGAACACACACTACACAGGGCCGCCGTGCAGGCGGCCTTATATAGTGTGGGGTGTGTACTAAATCCCCTGAGCCATAATTGGCCAAAGCCACCCTGGCTTTGGCCAATTACAGCTCTCTCTACTGACGGCGCTGTGATTGGCCAAGCATGCGGGTCATAGTGCATGCTTGGCCAATCATCAGCCAGCAATGCACTGCGATGCCGCAGTGAATTATGGGCCGTGACGCGCCACACGAATTTGGCGCGAACGGCCCATATCGTTCGCAATTCGGCGAACGACCGAACAGCCGATGTTCGAGTCGAACATGGGTTCGACTCGAACACGAAGCTCATCCTTAGTCTGGAGGATATTGGTTATGAGGAAAGGTTACGAGCACTGAACTTATTCTCTTTGGAGAAGAGACGCTTGAGAGGGGATATGATTGCAATCTACAAATACCATGCTGGTGACTAGGGATGAGCTTCGAGTTCGACTCGAACATTGGCTGTTCGCAAGTTCGTCGAACAGCGAACAATTTGGGGTGTTCGCGGCAAATTTGAATGCCGAGGAACACCCTTTAAAAGTCTATGGGAGAAATCAAAAGTGCTAATTTTAAAGGCTAATATGCAAGTTATTGTCATAAAAAGTGTTTGGGGACCTGGGTCCTGCCCCAGGGGACATGGATCAATGCAAAAAAAAGTTTTAAAAACGGCCGTTTTTTTCAGGAGCAGTGATTTTAATAATACTTAATGTCAAACAACAAAAGTGTAATATCCCTTTAAATTTCGTACCTTGGGGGTGTCTATAGTAAGCCTTTAAACGGGCGCATGTTTCCCGTGTTTAGAACAGTCTGACAGCAAAATGACATTTTGAAGGAAAAAACTCATTTAAAACTACCCGCATTGCCGACAATACACATAGAAGTTCATTGATAAAAACGGCATGGGAATTCCCCAAAGGGGAACCCCGAACCAAAATTTAAAAAAAAAAGACGTGGGAGTACCCCTAAATTCCATACCAGGCCCTTCAGGTCTGATATGGATATTAAGGGGAACCCCGGCCAAAATTTTTTTTAAAAAATGACGTGGGGGTCCCCCTAAATTCCATACCAGACCCTTCAGGGAGTTTAACAAGACATGTGGCCACTCACTAAAATTAGAAGAAAAAAGGTTTAACCTTAAACTGCGTAGAGGGTTCTTTATTGTAAGAGCGGCAAGGATGTGGAATTCTCTTCCACAGGCGGTGGTTTCAACTGGGGACATGGATAGTTTCAAAAAACTCTTAGATAAGCACCTGAACATACAGGGATGTACATTGTAATACTGATATATAATCACACACATAGGTTGGACTTGATGGACTTGTGTCTTTTTTCAACCTCACCTACTATGTAACTATGTAAAAGTATTGGGACGCCTGCCTTTACACCCACATGAACTTTAATGGCATCCCAGTCTTATGCTGGCCATACACTATACAGAAAATCGGCCTAACCCCTTTTCGAAAAACGAACGTTCGACCGTGACCGCAAACGATCGTGCCATCATATAATGACCGATAATCTGTTCAGTGGACATGAATAAATAATTTTGTGTTTGTTTTTTTACATATACCTAGTGCAGGCAGTTCGGACGGGAAACACATTAACCTTGCAATTTATCGTACGTTCGGCAGAAATTTTCCAAACATGCCGTTCGTTTTTTTTCCACAAAAACGTAACAAACGATTATCGATTTGTGCCCACTAACTTGCCGAAAAACGAACGAAGTGTCCATACGAACGATTTTTCGGCCGATTTTTCGTATAGTGTATGGCCAGCATAAGTCTGTAGGGTTCCATATTGAGTTGGCCCACCCTTTGCAGCTATAACAGCTTCAACTCTTCTGGGAAGGCCGTCCACAAGGTTTAGGAGTGTGTCTATGGGAATGTTTGACCATTCTTCCAGAAGAACATTTGTGAGGTCAGGCACTCAAGTTGGACGGGAAGGCCTGGCTCGTAGTCTCCGCTCTAATTCATCCCAAAGATGTTCTATGGGGTTGAGGTCAGGACTCTGTGCTGGCCAGTCAAGTTTCTCCACCCCAAACTCGCTCATCCATGTCTTTATGGACCTTGCTTTGTGCACTGTTGCGCGGTCATGTTGGAACAGGAAGGGGCCATCTCCAAACTCTTCCCACAAAGTTGGGAGCATAAAATTGTCCAAAATGTCTTGGTATGCTGACGCCTTAAGATTTCCCTTCACTGGAACTAAGGGGCCAAGCCCAACCTCTAAAAAACAACCCCACACTATAATCCCCCCTCTTTAGTTGGAGTGCCATCATCCATTATATTGTGTACAATTGCATATCGCTATATGAAACACAATGATCAATAAATTTGAACAGCAAGCATATAATAATGTACAAATTACTGAAAAAGAAAATTCAGGTAATTACTTCTCTGATAATTAAAATTTACTGAAACAATGTATGATTTACTTTTATTTTTAACCATTTGCCAAAGTAACATTTGATATATTATCTTGCGTGTGATTTATGCTAAATTTTTAATTATTTCCACTAATCTGCTTTTGTGATCTATTGAAAGGACTGTAAAAAAAAAAAAAAAAATACTTTTCAGCTCTGTCTAATCGTCTTGCTGGGTTTATTTGTCATTTGACTGTGTTAATAAACATTTGTTGAGCGGTGTCAAAATATTTGAAGTGGTTGTAACCATGTAATTAGCCGACTAGAACATAACAGCAAATCCATTCAGATCAGAGGTAATAAAATAATATTTCACTGCCGCAAAGACCTAATATTTGTGGCTTTTGGCAAACGGCAAATAGACACACCACATTTAAACATGTTCTAATTAGTTCCCGTATTGATTGAAGAGATAATTTCTGTAATTAGGATCTGATAGAATTTTTCTCCGACATGTTTTGTTTTCTGGATTGAGAATGACAGCTGGGACGGAAAGCTTTTCCCTGAATTCCTAACTATTTTAATTGAAACAATAAAATATTAGGGGGGGGGGGGGGGTGGTTGTAAAAGGATTATTTCATGTTATTTAAAAAAATAATACCTTTTTTTATTTTAACCGCTTCAGCCCCGGAGGATTTTACCCCCTTTCCTGACCAGAGCACTTTTTGCGATTCGGCGCTGCGTCGCTTTAACTGACAATTGTGCGGTCGTGGGACATTACACCCAAACAAAATTGACGTCCTTTTTTTTTCCCCACAAATAGAGTTTTCTTTTGGTGGTATTTGATCACCTCTGCGATTTAAATTTTTTGCGCTATAAACAAAGAGCGACCATTTTGAAAAAAAGCAATATTTTTTACTTTTTGCTATAATAAATATCTCCAAAAATATATAAAAAAACTAACTTCAAATTAAAAAAAAACAAAAACAAATTTCTTCATCAGTTTAGGCCGATATGTATTCTTCTACATAATTTTGGTAAAAAAATAAAATAAATCGCAATAAGCATATATTGATTTGTTTGCGCAGAAGTTATAGCGTCTACAAAATAGGGGATAGTTTTATAGCATTTTTATTATAAATATTTTTAAAATTAGTAATGGCGGCGATCTGCGATGTTTATCATGACTGCGACTTTATGGCGGTCACATCAGACACTTTTGACACTATTTTGGGACCATTGCACTAATTACTGTGTAAATTACACTGGCAGGGAAGGGGTTAAACACTAGGGGGCGATCAAGGGGTTAAGTGTGTCCTAGGGAGTGATTCTAACTATAGGGGGGAGGGGCTTCCGCTCACATGGCAGCGATCACTGACTCCGATGACAGGGACCAGTAGATCTCTGTCATGTCACAAGGCGGAATGGGGAAATGCCTTGTTTACATAGGCATCTCCCCGTTCTGCGGCTCCGTGACATGATCTCCAGGACACCGGCGGACATCGAGTCTGCGGGTCCCGTGGGCATGGTCACGCTGTACGCGCGGGTGCACCCGCTAGCCCCACCAATTAAAGGGGACGTTCAGGTACGCCCATTTGCCCACCGCTGCCATTGTGCCGACGTATATCGGCGTGCAGCGGTCGGCAAGTGGTCCCCCTTTCTCTGTTTCCCCCCCCCCTCTTTTCCTCCCCTTTCCCTCCCCCCCTCTTTTCCATCCCCTTTCCCTTTCTTCCCTTTTCCCCTTCCTTCCCCTCCCCTCCCCACACTTTCCCCTCCCCTCTTTCCCTTCCCCCCCCCCCTTTTTTCTTTTTTCCTCCTTTTTTTTCCTCTTTTTCCTTCTTTCCCTCTCCCCCCCTCTCCCTTGTCCCCCCCCCCTCTTTTTCCCTCCCCCTTTCTTTTTCTTTTTCTCCCCTCCTTCCATCCCCTTGTTCACCACCTTTTTACCACAACTTCATGCACCTGGGTGTTTCTTTTATTTAATAGAACCCCATGTGCTTATATTACATTTTTTTATATTTTTTCATATTAGTACCATCTTAGTGCCCCCCTGGCCCGCCCCCGGGGGATCGCCCTTTTGTGGGCGTCTCACAGTATCGCTCCAAACCCCTTGTGGGTGTAGGTTGGTGAGTGCAACACTTAATAACGATTATCTTCTCCAAAATAAATGTTGTATTTCCTTGTATATGTTTTTTCCTTTTTCATATATTGCAATGTTGATATTTTTATGTTTTGCTATCTTGTAGAGTATGTACTAAAAAAACGCCTCCTGAAGAAGCGGCTTTTAACCGCGAAACTGTAGAGGTCACGTCTGCAAGTACCACATAACCTGCCTCTATGTGTCTGTGGAGGCACTATTTATATAATTCGATTGTCAATATTGCTGTAACAATTATTGTATGATTGTGTTATGTTGTTATTGTTCATATTGTGTCCTCTGTAGGACTTTTTATTCCCATTTTGAATAAACTATACAATTTTTTAATACTCTCGTCTATACCCCTTTGGTACCGCAATAGTCCTATTAATTTTGAAATAGATTGGATCCAATTGGAGAGGTCCTTATTGTCTGCTCTTTCAACCCAACATTGTTCTATTCATTCAAAGGATGATGGTACTAATTAATGATTCAACACCCCATTTTTCTAACCTTGTGGCAAACCATTGAACACGGCAAGTGGTTAAGAAATAAGCTATGACAACTGCAAAAATTCAAAGAATGGAAATTATGACAGCAGTTTGGTGTGCGTAAATTTAATTTCCTGCTTGTGTGATTGGCTCATTCGATTTTCTAAACATCTGCACAAGGCTTGAATTAAAATCTCAGACATTGCCCGCACTAGTCTGAGTTTTTCATCGAATCGATTCATTTCATCGATTTTAATATTCAAACAAATTTTTTGTTATTTGGGATTCGGATATATCCGAAAACCTGACGTAGGCTGGGTTTTTCACATCAAATTCGCAATAGCAGGAGATTTTCACCGTCTCTCTATGGAGCCGGTTCACATATCTCCGCTGCGGCTCCAGTGAGAAGGAGCACAGGAGGCCCTGTGCATCTTTTGGTCAGTTTCAGGTCCGAATTCAGCCAAAAAATCTGAAATCGTTCATAAAACGGTGAATGGGGACACACCGGACCCCTGCTGTGAGCCGCATGCAAAGATAGTGTGAATCCAGCCTCACAGTATAAACAAAGTTTACCGAATGCTCTGAGTAACTAAACAAAATTAGTCCGAAATTCAAACTGAAATTCGAATCGAGTTTTACATCGAATTCCACATTTCTGAAATCAAAGACATTTCAGACCATTTCAAAATACTGCGGTTTTTGTTTTGTTTTTTTTGGGGTTTTTTTTTTTTTTGTTTAGTTTTTTTTTTTTTTTGCTACTTCAGTTTTTGTTATTTTGAGGTACTTTAATCAACTTTTCCGTTCATAACTTTCCCTCACAATTACATCATAGTAGCTTTTTTTTTTGTTTTTTTTTTTTGTTTTTTTTTGTTTGCAATCTTCCCTTTCCCCCTTCTTTATACCTTACAAAGGTTTATGTCTTGTATAAACGTCCTTAATTTTCCCCGACCCACCTTACCCCATATCCCCCCCCCTCAGCTCCCCTCTCTACCAGTCGCTTTTCCGGGCCTTTCTCTCGGTTGCTCTTCTGAATTCCGGTTGGGTTATAGACTGCCCCTGTTTTTCTCCTCTTCCCTTGGTGCCTGCGTTCTACTACTCCCTAAGCTCCCATAGCTTCGGCATATCTCATCATTTGTTTGAATTTATCCCATTCTTGCCATTTTTCCTCATAGGTGACCAAGCCTTCCCCGTCACTATACCTCAAGTACTCTAATGCCGCGTACACACGGTCGTACTTTTCGTCTACAAAAGTCCAACGGACGCTGACGGACTAAAGCTGGCTGGTAATCCGATCGTGTGTGGGCTTCTCCGGACTTTCAACATACTTTTTTAGCCTCAAATCCGACGTACTTTAGATTTGAAACATGCTTCAAATCTTTACTTCGTAACTACGACGGACCCCGAAATCCGCTCGTCTGTGTGCTAGTCCAACGGACAAAAAGCCACGCTAGGGCACCTATTGGCTACTGGCTATGAACTTCCTTATTTCAGTCCGGTGTACGTCATCACGAATCCGTCGGACTTTTGTGTGGTCGTGTGTAGGCAAGTCCGTTCGTTAGAAAGTATGCCGCAAGTCCGCCGAAAGTCCGCCGAAAGTCTGCCGGAAGTCTGTCGGACAGGCTGTCTGACTTTTGTAGACGAAAAGTCCGACCGTGTGTACGCGGCATAAGTTTTGGATCTCATTAACTTTATTGCACCAACTGCTCATTGTGGGTCTCAATGATTCCTTCCAATGTCTGGGGATAAGACTTTTGGCTGCATTTCGGAGTGGCGGCAATAGACTTTTCAGGTATTGTTTGTTCGGGATATTTGTCCCATGGAATAGGCAACTCCATGGATCGTCTAGGAGCTTTATGTTAGTTATTTCTCCTATTATTATTTGCCTAATTTCTTCCCAAAATTTTTTAATTTCCGGGCATTGCCACCATATATGGGCCGTCGTCCCAATCTCTTTGCACCCTCGCCAACAGTATTGTGAGTTTTCCTTTTGAATTTTATGCGCTTTATCGGGGGTGATGTGCCATCTCACCAAACATTTGTAATTCATCTCCCTCATGTTGCTGTTTACTGTAGTTGTGTGTACCCTCCGCATTATTTGACTAATCTCTTCTTTCTTCAGGTAGGTTCCTAGTTCGTTTTCCCACATAGTAATATACTGTGGAATATCCGGACCAGACCTTTCTATGAGTGTTCTATATATTTTTGAGATCACCCTCTTTTTTCCCTTGGCCACGCATATTTTTTCTAAGGGAAGCAAATTTGCTTCCGATCTTATTGGCTGAGGCAGGTACTCAGTAAAATGTTTTAATTGATTGTATTGCCATTCATCTAACGATCTCCACTCCCTTTTGCACTTTAATTCGTGATACGTACATATTTTTCCTTGGTCCATAATATCTTTCAGTTGTGCGTTTTCTACTGTTATCCATTTCCCAAACCAGGCTTCAATTCCCGGTATGAAATATTCTGTGTTTGTTAGTGGTATTAGTGGTGAATTAAATTCCCATTTTTCCTGTCTGTGGATGTGATCCCATATTTTTAGTGCGTGTCTAGTAATATTGTTTGTGCCTTTATCTAATCTTCTAAAGTGTGGGGGTATCCAAATTATTTTACCTAAGTTTACTGTGCTTATTGTGCCCTCCATCTTCACCCATCTCTTTTCTTTATTTTATTTAGCCCATTCTACAACCCGTGCCAATATTACCGCATTATAGTAATTTCTAATATCAGGTGCACCCCAGCCCCCTCTTGTTCTATCTTTGATTAATTGTGCCATACTTATTCTTACTTTTTTCCTTTTCCAGATAAATCTTGTGAGGAGCTTTTGTATTGTTTTAAAAAAGGCGTCCGGGAGTGGGATCGGTAGCATCTGCATTTTTTTATATGATTTTGGGGAGGGTGACCATTTTGATAATGTTTATTCTGCCCCCCCACGATATGTTTCCTGTTGTTATTCTATTTAATTCATTTTTAATCTCATCTAGTAATGGAAGGAAGTTTATTTGATATAGACTTTCGTTGGTTTTGGTCAACTTAACCCCTAAGTAATTTATTTCTTTTTTATCCCAGACAAATGGGAAACTCTTTTTAAATACGAGTTCCTCACCTTTTGGGATATTGAACGTGAGGGTTTCAGACTTCGCTGGATTTAGCTTTAAAGTTTGAGATCTCACCGTACTCTTTTAAAGTTTTCATTATATTTGGGAGAGATGTCTTTGGCCTGGTTACATAGAACAGGATATCATCCGCGTACGCGGCTAACTTGTGTGTTTCCTCCCCCAGCTTTATCCCCCTTATGTCAGGATTCTGTCTTATCCTCGCTAAAAGTGGTTCCAGTGCCAACACGAAGAGCAAGGGGGATAGTGGACACCCCTGTCTTGTTCCATTGAACATTTCAAATGGGTCCGAGACTATCCCATTTACCCTTACCCTGGCAGTAGGTCTGATGTATAGGGCCTTTATGCGTTTTATCATTTTCACACCCAATCCTATTTCTTCCCATGTACCTTGCATGAGGCCCCAGTCTACCCTGTCGAATGCTTTCTCGGCATCTATCGACAGGAGTAGTCCTGGGGCCCCATTTCCTTTCATCTCCTGGATTGTTAGTAGGGTCCTGATACCATTTATCTTTCCCTTCCCTCCCTGCGATAAAGCCGACTTGGTCTGGGTGTATGATTTTTTGCATAACTTTTTTTCAGCCTATCCGCAAGGATTTTAGCGTAGACTTTGGTATCTAGATTTAGGAGGGAGATCGGTCTGTAACTTGAACATAACGTTCCATCTTTTCCTTCCTTAGGGATAACAATCATAGTAGCTTCTAAAGCCTCTTTGCGTAAATCCTCTTTATCCCCTATCCTGTTCATGAGATAGCACATTTTTGGGATCAGGATGTCTTCCAACTTTCTGTAATAGAGAATTGTCAGGCCATCCGGCCCCGGGCTTTTCCCCATCGGTGTTTCTCTTATGGTTTTTATTATTTCTTCCTCCGTGATGGGTGTCTCTAACTGACTGATTTGTTCCTCAGTAATTTTCTTTAGACCGCTCTCTCTCAGGTATGTTTTTATTTTAGCCCTTTTCTGTTCGTCCTCACTTTTAGTACATATATCGTATAAACTCGCATAGTATTCCTTAAAAGTCTTGGCGATTTCCGCTGATTTATGTGCGAATTCCCCGTTCCCTGTTTGTATTTTGTCTATGTAATTTGCTGATTTTTTTTTTTTTTGCTAGAGCCTGCGCTAGGTGTCTCCCCGGTTTGTTCCCATAAAGGTACCTTTCTTTTTTTACTTTGTTATACGTCCTTCTTGTTTCTTGCTCTATAAGTTCTCTCATCTCCTCCCTTTTTCTGCTGAGCTTTAACAAATTTTCGTTGTCGTTCTTATTCTTATGTAGCTGTTCTAGTGTGTTAATTTCCTTCCACAGGGCCCTGGTCTTCTCTCTAGTACACCTTCTTTTCACCGCCTCCTCTTTTACCATAATACCTCCTTATATAGGCCTTATGAGCCTCCCACACCATCATTATTGATACCCCTTCTGTATTGTTTTCTTTAAAATAAGTCTCTAATTCTTTTTTCAATCGTTCTTCTATTAATTTATCGTGCAGGAGTTCTTCATTTAGTCTCCAGCCCTTGTTCCTTTATATTTGCCTCTCCTATCTTTAGTTGTAACATTACCGGCGCATGATCAGAGAGTGTTATTATACCGATGTTTGTTTGTGCAAATTGCCGCCTCTAGCCACCTATGCTCTATTAAAAAGTAGTCAAGTCTAGAGTATGTCGAGTGGACAGGGGAGTGGAACGTGAAGTCTCTTGTTTTGGGATGTTGTAGCCTCCATACGTCTACCAGTTGATATTGGTGCAATTTCTGTTTTAATTTGTTCCTCCATCTCATCCCAGTCCCCTGTGCACTCGACGTACTATCCTCCTTTGGTTCCGGGCAGAAGTTGAAATCACTCCCCATTATAAGGCCCCCCTTCTTGAATTCCGCTAGATCGGCTAACCGCCTAAGGAGGTAACCGATAGGGTTCTTATTTGGGCCATAAATGTTTGCCAGGGTGCACTCTATTCCATTTAATTTTCCTCTCAGGAACAAGTATCGCCCATCGGGGTCCACTAGTCTCTCGTCTAGCTCAAATTTTACACCTCTGACAAACCCTATGGCTACTCCTTTTGCTTGGCTAAATGGGGAATCAGCATAATACCACATGGGGTAGTCTTTTGAGCTTATCTTATTGTTATTTGTTATTGCGAAATGAGTTTCCTGAAGAAGGACCACGTCCGCCTCCAGGGATCTCAGCTCACCCACAACATTCGCTCTTTTCCTGGGAGCATTTATGCCACGTACATTATAGGAAATAACCTTTAGAGACTCAGTTGTTATGTTTGGTCGCACCACTTTGTGAGAGAACGGACCACATTCTTGTTCTTTCTTATTGTTACTGGTAGATTCCTTATCCCTCCCACTTCCCTGCACCCCCCCGTCCCCTCCCTCTCTCCCCCTACCCCCCCCCACCCATTCCCCCCTACCCCCCAAACCCTCCCTCTTCCCCCACCCTCCCCTCCCACCGCTTCCTCTGCAATGGGGTAATCTGGTCTCCCGGTGACCTGAAAAACCATGAGCCCTATCTCCCCTCCTGGCCCACTGGTTATCCCCCTTGAGGTGAAGCTCGGCTTAGGCATCCCCAGAACCTATGCTCCCCCCTTAATTGGGGGTTGCCCGGGTCCTCACAATCCCCCCTCCCCTCCGCTCCCCCCCGACCCCCCCCCACGTGGCCGCACGGTATTTTCCTGTTGCCCCATGGGTGTAGTTCTGATTATCACAGTTTATCTCAATTTTATTTTGAGCACTGGTTGCCAGGCCTGCTGTTCTTTAGTGGGATCCCTATTTCCTATTCTTTCCCACCATCCTGGGACTTCGACTAAAGGGATCCCCAAGCGGTCACAAAATTTCGGAGTTTCTTCAGGGAATCTCAAAGTTGCCGAGTGGCCTTCCTTGAACCCGTTCAAGCAGGCAGGAAAACCCCAAGAATATTTAACTTCGTGCGCTTGAAGCTGGGCCAACAGCGGTTTCAACACTCTTCTCCTGGTCAGCGTCTCCGCCGCCAGGTCTGCAAAGATTTGTAAGTTCGTCTCGCCGTATCGCACAGCTTGGTTCTTTTTTATGCACGTCTTCACCAGTTCTTTATCCTGAAAGTTGTGAAATCTCGCAATCACGTCTCTTGGGACGTCCCCCTTGATCTCAGGGGGTTTGCGAATCCTATGCACTCTGTCAAATTTTATTTTACCATTTATGTTGGGTGGGGTAACCATTCCCCCAAAGATTGCATCCATTTTTCCTTGTAGGTCCTCCTTTTCTCCCTGAACCTCTGGGAGACCTCTTATTTGCAAGTTCCTTCTTCTGCTCCTGTTCTCCTGATCTTCCAATCTATACAGGATGCTTCTCTGTACTTTTATGACCTCCTCTATCTGTTTTTTAACACCTTCCAGCACTTCTCCATGTTGATCTAACCTTGTTTCTGCCTCTTCCACCCTTTTTAGTGTTTGATTCATGTCTTCTCGTAAGGAGTCGATTTTTCCGTTAATAGAGGTTTCCAGCTTTGCGAACATCTCCGCCATTTCGCTTTTAGTTGGTAGTTGTTTTTCTCAGGGGTCTTCTCTTTCTATCTCCTGAATCTCATCGCTTACTGCATGGATCTCTATCTCTGCTACTTGTCTTCTTGTACCCATCTTTGGCAAGCTCTCCGGGGCTTTACTTTTAGCTCCTATTTGTTTACCTGGGCTTTCTCTATTACTCTCCTGTACCATGTACTTCCTGATGGTTCCCGGGCTTGCGCTTGTTCTGGGTGGGTTAGCTGTCATCCCTTTTGTTGATTTTCCTCTCATTCCTCTCTTTTATTCACTAATATTAGTGAATAAGTGGTATTACCAGGTGTATCTATGGGTATAGGTTTACGCGTGTAAACTTTTCTATGAATTTGTAATTATGTACCTAGTGCAATCGGTTACTCCAGACCCCCTTACGTTCCTTGTGCCCTGTGAGTGTTATGGGTATTCAGGTATGTTAGATCAGTTTAGAGCACGATTTAGAGCAAAACCATACAGAGGTTCTACCAAGCAGCAGCATAAACCATTTACATAGACCACTTACATGAAACTGTATGGTAGACGAAGAAAGACCTTATATGATAGGATTTCAGAAAAAAAAAAAAAAAGGTCTGTGTTTATATGTCCATATGTATTGTTTTGTGGAGATGCTGCTCCTCTACAAGCAATATAGATGATGTATATGTTTGTATTGTTGTATCGTTCCCCTTACTGAGTCCCAGTCACTCCACCGCTGCCGGCACCAGCCAGATACCCTTAGGTTATAAGGTTATAAGGTTATAGATTATAAGGTTATAGATATACTAGATATGCATTCACTTGCTTATATTTGCTATTGCATATTTGCAGGTTTGCACAGCCATAGATTGAAATGTATATATATTGTTATATGGAGATACTGCTCCTCTGTTGATGATATAAGTAATATAAACAATATATATACATGTATTGTTGTGGATAGCACAGGGTGAGTACTTGTTTAAGATTTACCGGGGGAAAAAAAAACCCCAAGACTCTGTGGCTATACCTCGGACGTTCCAATTGCAAAGTCCTGATCACTCATTCCATATTTGCGGGTTTCACAGCCATGGGGCAAAGTGCACCGCTTCAAACAACATTCCAGGCAACTTTTTTGAGATTTGTATATATATATACACTTTTTTCTTTCTTTTCCCTCACTTACCCCACTGGCTGCTCTTGACGACTCCCACACCTTCCTTGTGTGTATATTTCTTTTCTCTCTTTTTTTTCTTTCCTTTCTCTCCTTTTCTCCTACCTCTGTTCCTTCAGTGTCCTTCCGTATCTCTGTGTCTGCATGTCCTTTTACTCACGGCCACACTGGATCTCTTTTCACCAAACAGGCTGTCACACTGCTTCTTCTGGGAAGCCTCCCTGCACGCTGTGTGTAGTATTGACTGGAGACTGGAGACAGAGCTCCTCCTTGCTCCTATATCACGCTCCTGCACCCGGTCTGGTTTCCCACACACAGCCCTCGCAAATGGGAGGAACAGAGACCCGGGTGGTGCGGGGAGGATGTTATCGCCCGTCAGAGTAAGCCAGAGTGAGATACAGATTACACGCCGCTATAGGGCTTTGCGGAGGTACTCACACTGACGGCACACACGCTGGAGCCCGCCGCTGCTGTCCATGTTTAAAAACCACAGGTAGTAAGATGCCAGAGAGCGCCGAGAGCGCCGCCGGGAACACCGCAAAGCTACACTCGCGTGATCCGTGCTGGTCCGTGCTGGTCCGTGGGGGGGGCGCCGGCAGGCGAGGGGGGCGAAGGGGCTGACACCTAGTCTCGCATCACAGGGGAGATGCGAACGACCTCACGGGCTTAGCCTCGGCATCTGCCAAACACCCACATCCGGCTCCTCCCTCTGGCGGTTTTTGTTAAGCCAAAAGGTGATTTAACCACTTGCCAACCAGCCGCCTATGTTATACGGCGGCAGGTCGTAGACATGTGCGATTTAGTTTTGTACGAATCGAAAATTCGTATGAATTTCCGTAAATTCGTACATTCGGGATGATCCAAAATACGAATTGCCCTGCTTCCGAATAAAAATCGCAGATCACTGCTATTACTAGTAAAAAAAAAAAATCAATATACGCTTATTGTGATGTATTTTTTTTTTACCAAAAAATATGTAGAAGAATACATATCGGCCTAAACTAATTTGGGATATTTTTTATAGCAAAGTTAAAAATATTAGTTTTTTTTTTAAATTGTCATAGTTACATAGTTAGTCAGGTTGAAAAAAGACACAAGTCCATCCAGTTCAACCATAAAAAAATAAATAAATGAAATAAAAATTATCATACAATCCCATATACCCAATCCTATACCCACAGTTGATCCAGAGAGAGTTTTTTTGTTCATAGCGCAAAAAATAAAAACCGCAGAGGTGATCAAATACCACCAAAAGAAAGCTCTATTTGGGGGAAAAAAAAAGGACGTTAATTTTGTTTGGGTGCAACGTCTCACAACCACGCAATTGTCAGTTAAAGCGCCGCAGTGCCGTATTGCAAAAATGGCCTGGTCATTAAGGGGGGCAAATCCTTCTGGTCCTTAAGTGGTTAAAGAGCCATTGTAACCATTCGGAGAAGATTTTTCTTTTCTTTGCTCACTTTGCCGCATTCGAATAAAAGAAAATATATAACATTTTCAATTCGGCCGATTCGAAATTTATCAATTTGAACGTTTAGAATCGAAAAAAAAATCGTTGAATTCGAAGAAAATTAGAAAGAAGACAAAACAAATTCCGAATACGAATCCCGGATATGAATTGAGCGAATCAACCAAATTTAACAAAACGAAATAACTAGATTAACGAATCGAAACAAAAAAATTTTTTTCGTCATGCACATGTCTATTGGTGAGATACTATTTACAGAGAAGTTCCCCTCCCCTCCAAAAATGAAAAGTCATCAGCTACAAATACTGTAGCTACTAACTTGTACTATTAGGAGATTTACTTGTCCAGGCATGCAGTGGTGTCCTCACCCGAGCAGATTCTTGATTCGGGGTTTTGGGTTCTGGCGTCGCCATCTTAGCTAAGGGATATCAGCAGTGAAGCCTTGCGGTTTCCTACTATGCATGCGCGGATTGCACTGTGCTGTGTGAATGGGCCAACTGTGGGGGGGGGGGGGCCTTTCTTGATCAATTTTCTGGGATGAACTGAGCCAGAAGTGGGAGCGGGACCTGTCAAAACCAGGTACCGGCTCCCCCATCCCCACAAAAAGCAGAGGGGGGGGGGGGGTTTAGACAAGCGGAGCTTCCATTTTTGGGTGGAGCTCTGCTTTGGCACTAACTATTTAAAGTGATTCTAAACTAACATTTTTTTTCGTTAAAATAACAGACTTACCTGTTGCACAGAGAAGCCCCGATCCTCCTCTTTTCATGTCCCCTGCCAGCATTCCTGGCTCCTCCCCCCTGGCGAGTGTCCCCAAAGCAACCCATTTTGGGGGCACTTGTGCGGGCTCACCCCCCTCCCCCGAGCCTCGCTGTCTGTATCTATTGACATAGGCAGTGGGACTAAGCCCTGCCCCTATCACTGGCTGTGATTGACATCAATGGGTAATGGCTCCTGCTGCTGTGTCTGAGCCAATGATGGAGAGAGCAGAGAGAGCTTCTGCTCTTGCATATCCTTGGATCAAGATCAGGCTCAAATAAGTATGGGGGGGCTGCATCCAGAAGGTGTTTTACCTTAACCACTTGCCGACCGCTGCACGCCGATATGCGTCAGCACAATGGCAATGGTGGGCAAATGGGTGTACCTGTACGCCCCCTTTAATTGGTGGGGCTAGCGGGCGCACCTGCCGCGTACAGTGTGACCATGCCCGCGGGACCCGGCGATCGTGTCACAGAGCCGCAGAACGAGGAGATGCCTATGTAAACAAGGCATTTCCCTGTTCTGCCTAGTGACATGACAGAGATCACTGCTCCCTGTCATCAGGAGCAGTGATCACGGTCATGTAAGTGGTAGCCCCTCCCCCCACAGTTAGAATCGCAAACTTAACCCTTTGATCGCCCCCCTAATGTTTAACCCTTTCCCTGCCAGTGTCATTTACACAGTAATCAGTGCATTTTTATAGCGCTGATCGCTGTATAAATGACAATGGTCCCAAAATAGTGTCAAAAGTGTCTGATGTGTCCGCCATAACATCACAGTCATAAAAGATCGCCGCCGCCTTTTTTTGGGAGGAGGGGGGGTAGCGAGTACCTTTTTTTTTTTTTTTTTTTTTTTTTTTTTTTTTTTGGGTACCCGTTCCCACATCCGTAATCCTCATCTAGGCAAGGATGATGTCGCTTGTCCCTGCCTGCAGCCACCTGGGACACATTACGGTCCCATGAGGACCACCTTGACAAAGAGGGTGGGGCCCCGGAAACGCGTAGTGGGCTGCCTTTCCAATTTGACTTTAACAGTACCTGTCGGGTACACAAGGGAGTATTGAGACACTGCTGGCTTCCCTCCATTGATGTGGGTCTGGTCTCACTGACAGCAGCCGAATACTAGAGCAGCTCCACTGCTGTCTTTCCATCCACTGCACCGTGTTCCCCTCATGCTCACCCTGGCTGGTATATAGTCATTTGACATGTAGGTGTGTTATTTAATTATGGCCACAAGATGGCGCTGACAATCATAGTAAATTAGTATTTAATTTCAATAATCATCAGCTCCACGTATTGTCCATAATACAATATTTTCCTGATCCACGCTGTTCTATATAAACATTCAACCTGTAGAGAAAATAGCCTGGTAACATTCAAATGTTGCCCCCATTTGCACAGAATGAATGTACATTCAGGTTCACAGGGTTAATAGCACTGCAAATGTTTTTATATATACACCCTTAAATCTCTACTGCAATAAATGTTTGATATCTGTCTGCTAGCAAACTTGTTAGCATGCCCAACTCAGTGTACAATCTTGCCATTCTTTGCGACCGGGAAAATCTCATGTACATGCATAGGAGTTATGCCACCCCAGGCTGGCCAGCCAGGATTGTTGAAGACCCAGAAAAAGACCAGGTGAAGATAGAAGTGCCACCAAGGGAACTAGCATCTCTTGAGGGCAGGCAGTTACTGCAGGTTTGGTCTCCACTTTAAGGAAATTAGTGAAGCAGCCAGATGAGTATTTAGAGAACTGAAGTAAGTGAGAGCTTCCCATGCCTCTACTCTACCATGGCTCAGTCCTGCCACCTGAGCCTTATCAATAAGCATTATCCATAAAAGCATTCGAAAACTTGGCTTGCCCCTCAGAAGCCTGATCGGTAGATGTTTGCAACATCCCTACACTGCCTCTGGACCTACACATGAACAGTTATCTGAAGCATGTAGGAGCCATCACTGGCCAGACGAGGTGCCTAAGGGTGGTTGTGCCTGCATGTCTATATAGATGTGTCTATAGATGTCTTGAAAAGACTGCTATCAATTTTAGAAATTGGTTAACTGGTTCACACATAAAACAAGGTTAGCCCCACTTCAGACCTCAGATAAGCCCCAATGCATAAACTTGACCTCAGATCAATGCATAAACTTCAGACCTCAAATCAACCCATTGCATGCATGTCAGACCACAGATAAGCCCCAATGCATACATTCAAGACCTCAGATCAACCCCAATGCATAAACTTCAGACATCACGTCAACCCCAATACATGAACTTCAGATCTCAGCAGTGCTGGGACAAGGCCATTTGGTGCCCAGGGCGAAGATGGCAAACTGCCCCCCCCCCCCCCCCCACCGTTTTTAAGAAAGAATCAATGTCGTTTCAAAACAAGAATATACTTAAAACAATACAAATTCAATTAGGTTTAATGCGATAGAAACAGAGTTCACTCACACATTACCATATATACTCGAGTATAAGCCGAGTTTTTCAGCACATTTTTTTTGTGCTGAAAATGCCCCCCTCGGCTTATACTCGAGTCAAGCACTTTTCTGCAGCAGAGAATTACATTTTCCGAACCAACTTTGGGGCCCCGAATCTCGGGGCCACTTGGTGTGCAAACCCAGGGGAACTAGCAGGGGAACTAGCAAACCCTGGGGTTCCTAGCACCAAGTGGCCCCGAGATACGGGGCCCCAAAGTCGGTTTGGAAAATGTCATTCTCTGCTGCAGAAAAGTGCTTGACATTTTCCGAACCGACTTTGGGGCTCCGTATCTCGGGGCCACTTGGTGCTAGGAACCCCAGATTTGAATATGTTGCAGTGCTAGTTCCACTGGGTTTGCACACCAAATTTGGGGTACCAAGTGGCCCTGAGATACAGGGCCCCAAAGTCGGTCAACTGTGTCCACCTGCAGGAATGTCATTTTGGGACCCTTTGGGTCCAAAAACCTCAAATTTTGGCAGCATCTAGGAACCCTTAACTACCAAGTTTGAAGTTCGGGGGACCTATGGCTGCAAATGGGCACATTGAGGCATGTAAATGGGAACAGTGAGGCTGAAAATGGGCATTGTTGACCCTCTTTTCCACTTACAGTAGCTGCGCATTTCTCACCCTAGGCTTATACTCGAGCCAGTTTTTTTCGGCTTATATTGGGGTCAGCTTATACTCGAGTATATACGGTATATGTATTTTTTTTGGAGGCACTTTGAAATAATAATGCAACAAATGCGCTTGTAGAAAGGCCTGTTAACTGTTTTTTCTGTCAAGGCCCATGTGAACATACTAACGTTTTCAGTTTTGCATTATTTTGGGTCAGGTAGTGCCCCAATACCAAATATTCACATAAATGGGAAAAAT
The DNA here is from genome assembly GCA_037952835.1 of Lithobates septentrionalis. NCBI lineage: Eukaryota > Metazoa > Chordata > Amphibia > Anura > Ranidae > Lithobates > Lithobates septentrionalis. The sequence goes on from JBBDGP010002372.1 coordinate 916,050, forward strand.
GCAAAATCAAAAAATATCACAAACTTCTCAACCAACATACATGGCCTTCAGCAAAAAAGAACCCTTGATACAAAATATTAATATATAAAAGTGCAAAATCAAGGGATTACACTAATATTTCTCACTGAAACATACAGTGGGGACGGAAAGTATTCAGACCCCCTTAAATTTTTCACTCTTGCTCCCCGAATCCTACAGGCCTATCTCTCTCCTCCAACTGGACGTCAAAATACTAGCCAAAATACTAGCCCTTCGCCTCAACAAAGTAATCTCCAGTTTAATACACCCCGACCAGACCGGATTCATGCCAGGGAAAAATACTGCCTTTTAACCTCAGACGGCTTCACATGAATCTCCAGTCCCAGCACCAGAGTGGTGGTCAGTTTGGACGCCGCTGAGGCGTTTGACTATGTGGAGTGGAGGTATCTGTGGGAAGGTCTCCATAGATTTTGATTTGGTCCAAAGTACATTAAATAGCTACAACTACTCTACCAAGCTCCCACGGCCCGAATTCAGGTAAACAGCAAAATTTCCACACCGATTCCGTTGTCCCGTGGTACGCGTCAGGGCTGCCCTCTCTCACCCCTGCTATACGCCCTGGCTGTTGAACCTTTGGCAACGGCCCTCAGAGATCACCCAGACATTAGGGGCCTCCGCTGCAATCAACTGACAGAAGTTATCAGCCTATACGCGGACGACATGCTCCTCTACTTGGCTGACGCCGGCCCCTCCCTCCAAACAGCTCTCCAAGTCATCACAAACTTCGGGTCTTTCTCAGGGCTACAAATAAACTGGTCCAAATCCCAAATCCTCCTATTAGACCCGGTTGCCCCCACCGCCAATCAGGCTGCACTTCCCCTGATCAGAGCCAGTAGCATAAAGTACTTGGGTATACACGTCTCCAGATCCCTGCTCGATTATGTTACTCTCAACATCGAGCCTTTGTACGTGGTCCTGAAAACCAAAACACAAGTGTGGTCCTGTCTCCCCCTAGGGATTATGGGCCCAATAAACCTGGTCAAAATGATCCTCCTTCCCAAACTTCTATATGTCTTCTGGCACGCCCCACTGTACCTCCCTACGTGCATATTTAAGTCCATGGAATCTATTCTCAACACCTTCGTTTGGGGCTCTTCGCGCCATAAACTGTTGTGGCGAGCCCTGAAATGCCCGACTGAATTGGGTAGCGCCGCACTTCCTACTTCCTGACCTTGCCCTGTATTACTTAGCATCCCAACTCTCCCACTTCTTTCACCTCAATAACACTGGCAGGGAACGATATTCCACCCTGGTCTGCTCGCAGACCCTTGGCCCACTGACCCACCCATTCCAGATCCTATTCTGCGCTCCCTGCGGCTCACCACAAACCGGGGATAAAAGACACATATTATTTCGTCACTGTAGAGTTTGGCAGCTTGCCATGCTCCTTGGAGAGGCACCCTCCCCTCACTCCCACACACCCCTCTGGGACAACCCGCACTTGCCCGAGCTCGCCTCAATCCCTGACCACGAAGTGTGGATTAGTAAAGGTATTATATATCTCTCACAAGTCGTGGCCAATGGAGTGGTCAAGACCTTTCAAACCCTCAAAGACAACTTTTCACTACCCAACCACATGTTTTTTCGCTACCTTCAACTTCGACATGCGCTAAATGCACAGTTTGGGGGCTCCTTCCGTGCCCTTGAAGTCCCACTGTTGGTGGACATTGTGTTGGGCAAAGACCCAAAAAAATGAATTTCCTACATTTACATGTATCTTCTAACACCTGCAGCTACTGCCACTGCTAACCAACTGAAAACCAGATGGGAGTCTGATTTGGGTGCGGTGTTGGGGGAGGACTGGGAGGAGGCCCTCACAAACTGTAAAACTGTATCTCCAAAACTTTCTGACCGCCTCACCCACCTCTACATTCTCCACAGATCATACTTAACGCCTCGCCGCATACACAAATACAGACCTGAACAGGACCCTACATGCCCTAGCTGTAGTCACCCCGACGCCTCCTTCTACCACTTGCTCTGGACTTGCCCGTCCATACAGGGATTCTGGACTCAGGTGGTCCAGTTCCTACATGACCGAATGGGCTCTCCGTTGTCCCTATGCCCCCGCGAATGTGTGTTGGGACTCCTTTCACTCTCTGAAATTGAGAAGTACCTCAATACCTTTCTACAGGAAACGCTGTTCCTTGCCAGATTACAGATAGCTAAAAAACGGATGAGGGGATCCCCCCCCCCACTTTACAACAATGGATTAGAGCAGTTAATAGCACCCTTCCTTATAAAAAACTACTTTGCATCCACAGGGGTTGCCCCAATAAATATCACAAGATCTGGGACAGATGGTTGGAAGACTCCCCCACCTGAGTTGCTGAGGATGAAGCATAAATCTTCGTAATAATCTCACTGCTCTCACTCAAGTTCCCCCGCACTCTCCTACACCTCTCACACAAGTTTACATTGTCATGCAGGCCGTCTCAAACAAGCTCCCCTATTGAACCATATAATACTATGCTGTTATGTATATCAATTGGAATGATCCGTAATTGTAGTGCCTGTTGTACTGTATACAAGCTTGTACAAATATTTTCATATGCTCAAAAAAAGTTTTTTGATTTAAAAAAAAGAATACTTACACAGTCAGCATTTACATATGTTGCTGCAACAACCAACACATCTCTGTGATGGCCTTTTTTCCCCAACCCCAATAAAAGATCTGTACCCTTAAATTTTTCACTCTTTGTTATATTGCAGCCATTTGCTAAAATCATTTAAGTTCATTTTTTTCCTCATTAATGTACACACAGCACCCCATATTGACAGAAAAACACAGAATTGTTGACATTTTTGCAGATTTATTAAAAAAGAAAAACTGAAATATCACATGGTCCTAAGTATTCAGACCCTTTGCTCAGTATTTAGTAGAAGCCCCTTTTGATCTAATACAGCCATGAGTCTTTTTGGGAAAGATGCAACAAGTTTTTCACACCTGGATTTGGGGATCCTCTGCCATTCCTCCTTGCAGATCCTCTCCAGTTCTGTCAGGTTGGATGGTAAATGTTGGTGGACGGCCATTTTTAGGTCTCTCCAGAGATGCTCAATTGGGTTTAAGTCAGGGCTCTGGCTGGGCCATTCAAGAACAGTCACAGAGTTGTTGTGAAGCCACTCCTTCTTTATTTTAGCTGTGTGCTTAGGCTCATTGTCTTGTTGGAAGGTAAACCTTTGGCCCAGTCTGAGGTCCTGAGCACTCTGGAGAAGGTTTTCGTCCAGGATATCCCTGTACTTGGCCGCATTCATCTTTCCCTCAATTGCAACCAGTCGTCCTGTCCCTGCAGCTGAAAAACACCCCCACAGCATGATGCTGCCACCACCATGCTTCACTGTTGGGACTGTATTGGACAGGTGATGAGCAGTGCCTGGTTTTCTCCACATATACCACTTAGAATTAAGGCCAAAAAGTTCTATCTTGGTCTCAACAGACCAAATAATCTTGTTTCTCACCATCTTGAAGTCCTTCAGGTGTTTTTTAGCAAACTCTATGCGTGCTTTCATGTGTCTTGCACTGAGGAGAGGCTTCCGTTGGGCCACTCTGCCATAAAGCCCAGACTGGTGGAGGGCTGCAGTGATGGTTGACTGACTTTCTACAACTTTCTCCCATCTCCCGACTGCATCTCTGGAGCTCAGCCACAGTGATCTTTGGGTTCTTCTTTACCTCTCTCACCAAGGCTCTTCTCCCCCGATAGCTCAGTTTGGCCAGACGGCCAGCTCTAGAAAGGGTTCTGGTCGTCCCAAACGTCTTCCATTTAAGGATTATGGAGGCCACTGTGCTCTTAGGAACCTTAAGTGCAGCAGAAATGTTTTTGTAACCTTGGCCAGATCTGTGCCTTGCCACAATTCTGTCTCTGAGCTCTTCAGGCAGTTCCTTTTGACCTCATGATTCTCATTTGCTCTGACATGCACTGTGAGCTGTAAGGTGTTATATAGACAGGTGTGTGGCTTTCCTAATCAAGTCCAATCAGTATAATCAAACACAGCTGGACTCAAATGAAGGTGTAGAACCATCTCAAAGATGATCAGAAGAAATGGACAGCACCTGAGTTAAATATATGAGATTCACAGCAAAGGGTCTGAATACTTAGGACCATGTGATATTTCAGTTTTTCTTTATTAATAAATGTAACATTTCTGTGTTTGTCTGTCAATATGGGGTGCTGTGTGTACATTAATGAGGAAAAAAAATGAACTTAAATGATTTTAGCAAATAGCTGCAATATAACAAAGAGTGAAAAATTTAAGGGGTTCTGAATACTTTCCGTCCCCACTGTATATAATATTCAACTGTAATCTTTCCTGAGGTAGTCAGTGCCCCAATACAAAATATTCATATAAATATGAAAAGTGCAAAAAACAACAAACATTTCTCAAACAACATACATGGCCTTCAGCAAAAAAGGAACCCTCAATACAAAATATTAATCTATAAAAATGCAAAATCAAGGGATTACACTATTTCTCACTGAAACATATAACATTCAACTGTAATCTTCCCTAAAGGTAGTCAGTGCCCCAATACAAAATATTCATATACATATGAAAAGTGCAAAAGAACAACAACAAACAGACATATTTTAAACAACATACAGGGCCTTCAGCCAAAAAGAACCCCTTAGTACAAAATATTCTTTTTAAAAAAGTGCAAAATAGAAATCAAGGGAATAAATGAAAAATTCTGTAAACTTGCTGAAAACAGTTGCAGAAATGTCAAGTATACTCCTATGGAAAAGTTAGTATTATGCCATAATCACAAAGACACCTTTCTTGCTTTTATAGAAGCAAAATCATCTATGGCACTATGAAAATGAATATCTTTTGCAGTTGCATACTCAATAGAAAGTATACTAAGGTTTGAAAGCCTGTCTCTTGACCCATAGTTGATCGTAAATAATTTTTAATGAGTTTCAGCTTGCTGAAGCTCGTATCACAAGATGCAACAGTAACAGGAAGAGTCAAAAAAATGTTCAATGCTGTTTCAATATTCAGATAACAAGCAGTAAGAGAATAGTCCTGTATTATCTGACACAGATCAAGAGGTGTTGCGGATTTTAAATTTGACGGTATAGACTCAATGAAAACACTGACACTGGTGCCATTTATGCAGCACAAAGGGGTTCATTTACTGGCACTGGTCATCTGAATGTGAATGAAGACTGTAGCTGAAATACTTTCAGGGGTAATATATTATCCATTAGGTAGAGAGTCAGAAAAGTAAATGTTCTAATTAGAATCCTCCTCCTCTCAGCCAGCGGCCAGCCAGACATCCCGCCAGCACCACCACACCCCCCTCCCACTGACTGACCCCCACCAACCCCCCCCCGCCCTTCCACTCAACCCCGAAACGAAGTAGTTGATTTACTAATATGTATTAATAGTATGGGCTTACTTGAGATCTTGCATGTTGCAGAGCTTAGTCCTCCTCCTCGGCTCCTCTAGGTTGCGGCTCAAGTTGCGCTCTCTACTCCTCCCATCACGCTGCTATCTTTGCTCCTCCCATCCCAGTGGGAGGTCTGATCTTCTGCTCCTCTGTGCCTCCTCCAGTCACGCTGCACTCTCTGCTCCTCCCATCATGGTGGGGGATCTGATCTCCTGCTCCTCTGTGCCGCCTCCCATCACGCTGCACTCTCTGCTCCTCCCATCCCGGTGGGAGGTCTGATCTTCTGCTCCTCTGCGCCTACTCCCATCACGCTGCGCTCTCTGCTCCTCCCATCATGGTGGGAGGTCTGATCTCCTTCCTTCCCATCACGGTGGGAGGAGATCTGCTCATCCCAGCTGGTGACGTCACACCGGGTCGGGACTATAGTAGAGCGCGCATGTCAGGGGGAGAATCTCCGCTGACAGGGCACAAGGCAAATGAAAAGCTTGTCTGTGTAGGCTTGTGTCAGACTCAGGTGTGCAGAACTTAACGCACTCGGCACATCGTTACAAGTGCAGGCTATAGCGGCTGAAGCCCCCGAGCAATTAGTCCAGTCCAGCCACCTTTTGGAAGAACACTTCACTGTGCCCCCCACCCCCAATAAATTGTACCACCCAGGGCATCCGCCCCTTCCGCCCCCCCCCCCTTTTGTACCAGCTCTGGATCTCAGATTAGCCCCAGTGTATACATTTAAGACCTCAGATCAGCCCCAATGATTGAAGTTCAGACATCAGGTTTACCCCAATGCATGCACTTTAAGACCTCACAACAGCCCCAGTGGTTGTAGATCAAGACCTTAGATCAGGCCCAATGAATGCAGTTCAGCTATATTTCCATACTTCAGATCAGCCCCAATGCATGCACTCCAGACCTCAGATCAACCCTAATGCATGCACTTTAAGACCTCAGTTAAGCCCTAATGGTTGCACCTCAGGACCTTAGATCAGCCCTAGTGCATGCACTTCAGACCTATTTCCAGACTTCAGATCAGCCCCAATGCATGCAATCCAGGCATCATATCAGGCTCAATCATGCAATCCAGACCTCGGATCAGGCCCAATGCATGCAATTAAGACCTCAGATCAGCACCAATGCATGCAATTCAGACCTCAGATCAGCACCAATGCATAAACTTCAAGACCTCAGATTAGCCCAGTGCTTGCATGTCAGACCTCAGATAAGCCCCAATGCATAAACTTCAGACATCAACACCAATGCTCAAACTTCAGATCTCAGATCAGCCCAGTGCATACACGTCAGGCCTCAGATCAGCCCCAGTGATTGAAGTTCAGACCTCAGGTTTACCCCAATGCATGCACTTTAAGACCTCACAACAGCCCCAATGTTAGTAGATCAAGATCTTAGATCAGTCCCAATTAATGCAGTTATATTTCCATATTTTTCCATATATTTCTGATCAGGCCCAATGTATGCAATTCAAACTTCATATCAGGCCCAATGCATGCACTCCAGACCTCAGATCAGCCCTAACGCATGCACTTCAAGACCTCAGTTGAGCCCCAATGGTTGCACCTCAGGACCTTAGATCAGCCCCAGTGCATGTACTTAAAACCTATTCCCAGACTTCAGATCAGGCCCAATGTATGCAATTAGGACCTCAGGTCAAGCCCAATGCATGCACTTCAAGACCTTAGATAAGCCCCAATGCATGCACTACAGACCTCAGATCAGCCCTAATGCATGCACTTCAAGACCTAAGTTGAGCCTCAATGGTTGCACCTTTAGATCAGCCCCAGTGTGTGAACTTCAGGCCTATTTGCAGACTTCAGATCATCCCCAATGCATGCAATCCAGAGGTCAGATTAGGCCCAGTGCATACAATTCAGACCTCAGGTGAGCCCTAATGCATGCAATCCAGACCTCAGGTCAAGCCCAATGCATGCACTTTAAGACCTCAGATGAGCCCCAATGCACTTATTTTATACCTCAGATCAGCCCCAATGCATGTATTACAGACCTCAGATCAGCCCCAGTGCATGTACTGCAGACCTCAGATCAGCCCTAATGCATGCACTTCAGACCTCAGATCAGTTGCAATGCATGCACTTCAGATTAACCCTAAACCCTGTACCTTTAGGGACGCAGGGTAAGACTGTAGGTATACAGGCTTTTTTCTACCAGCACACTGACATCCTCAGTCACTGGCAGGCTTAACATCAGGCAGGTGGGTGGGCCAGGCTTTGTAATTTGGCAGCCTAGTGAGCCGTCAATTGCAGCTAATGGTAAACAGCATTGCATGCCCACCTTGGCATGCGTGTTGGGAGTTGCCGAGGTCTGATCTAACAAATTACATTTAAACTAGTTTTGTCCATGTGTGACCAACTTTAGCATCTAAAAGAAACAAAATGAGCATAATGTTGAATACAGATCTCATTTTCTACTAAAGACCTGAAACGTACACCGAACAAACCAGATTTTCAGCCTGGCAACTAAAAAAACAAAAATCTTTCAGTTTCCTTACATTTTTCCGTTTATAAAAAAAATAACCAACAAAAACTATTTGTAATTCAGGACAGACATTTAATCTGCGGCCGTGTGTCATGCAGTTGACAAAGGCGAGGTGAAATTTCCAATCTAAAAGGACAATTTAAACATGTACTTTTAAAAACGACCATATGGTCTCCGAATACAGCTGTGCCGCCAGCATTACACGGCTGTTGATCATAAATTTCTCCTAATTTATAGAGCTCTTGACTGAATTATTTATCATTCAACCGTGGGACATTTTATGTAAATAGTTTTTTAGAAGTATTATAGCCACATTGTGTTTCCTGCTAATCAAAATGTCAAACATTACGTTGGAAAAAAATGACACTGATTATGTGCAATGATAAGGCTGTCAAAGCTAAGAAGTGCAAAAAAGTGCCACCAGTTGCTTCACAAACTTTTTTTTTCCTTCTTCTTTCCGGGTATCATGGCTCCGGCGTTGTGATTGGCCGGAGCCGCAATGACGTCACTCCCGCGCATATCGCCATTAGCAGCGGCATGCTCAGTACGCTTGCGCGCCACCTATGGCGCATGCGCCGTAGACATCGGTGCCTGTCTTTTTGCAAATATCTCCTAAACCGTGTAGGTTTAGGAGATATTTCTTGGACCTACATTTAAGCCTTAATCTAGGCTTAAGTGGTCTGTAAGGGTTTACAACCACTTTAACTTTACCTACGATTAACGAGACCACACTTGAAATGGAGTATAACTGGCCATAGCAGCCTCTTTATTCACAAATATTAAATATATAACATTCTTTAACACATAACAAAAACCCCAAATATCAGTTGCTCCACGAATTTTGGATCCAAATTCCGTTACAACGGAAATGTGACTGGTGTTTTGTTGACCAATCAGAGGTTTTCTTCTGCTGCTGAGTGAGTGTTGGGAAAATTACCTTTTTTAATAGGGGAGTGGGAGACTGGTACAGGTAGTCGGTGGGAGATTCAGAATCGGCCAAAATAAGAATGTTCATTAATATTGTTTTATTATTATCATAATAATTACGATTTTTTGTTATGATGAAGTTAAAAACCCAATAAGTCAGCACAGCACAGGGATGGTGGGAGCCCCTCATAATGAGCACAGCAGGGGTACAAACCCAGGAGGAAGTCAGCACAGCACAGGGATGGTGGGAGCCCCTCATAATGAGCATAATGAGTTGACAACTGCCATATTGAGACAGGTATTTTTTGCTTTTTAAATTCATCATAACGAACGTTCGTAATTGTTGCGAAAAGGTAACGAACCTAACGAAAATTCGTATTTCGTACGAATCCAAATTGAATTTCTGACACGAATTACGAAATATGAATTAACAGCTAATACGAAACGGAATGAAACGAATCAAATTTATTGACGGCGCACATGTCTACTCTGTTCCACTTCTACACCGCGGGCCTTTTTCCGTACTAGGCCTCCAGCCATGTAACACCAGCTCAGAGACAACCCATTACCCGCAGTGCAACCATTACCATCTTCCAGCTAAACCAAGTTAACTGGAATACACCAGAGGGGCCCATACCACCGATGAGTCCCCCACAATTCCATCTCGTAGGTTATCTTGCCACCACCAAAGACCACCACCATCAATTCTCTGCTGCCATGACATATCCTTCTCGCACTGCACCTGAAAGAAAGCCAACTGAACACACAAAAAACAGGGAGGATGGGTGGTTAACTGTTCCTGTCTAAACGTTCCCCCTGCAATGCTGCCCGGGGGCACCCCCTATCCCAATAAATAAACTAAACCCCTCCTCCCGTTCCTTTCCTCCAATCCATTGCTCCTACACTTCTACACTATTCTCCTTAACCCCTTGATGTCCCCCTTCTCACTCCTGTCATGCCGGCCCTGCTCACTTCTGCTAGCTCCTTTTCTTTCCACTCGCCCCGAGCCTCACTAGGTATGCAATCAATATGTTTTTGTTTCGAATGTTGTTTTCACTCTCTTTAAATTTTCTAATTTCTTTAAAATAATCTGTGGTGATCCTATCATTAAGGTTCTTGTTCAGACATTTCCTGTCTTCCAAATGTGCTTAGTGGTTTGTTACCCTAAAGCGCCCCCTGGTAGACATGTGCACCGTCAATAAATTCATTTAGTTTTGTTCCGTTCTGTTTCATATTAGAATTAATTCGTATTTCGTAATTCGTGTCCGAAATTCAATTTTGATTCGTACGAAATACGAATTTTCGTTAGGTTCGTTAACTTTTCGTAACAATTACAAATGTTCGTTATGATGAATTTATCATTATGAGGGGCTCCCACCATCCCTGTGCTGTGCTGACAACCAAAAAGGTTGGGGACCACTGACCTAGACAGACCATGCAGACCATCTTATGACACATATGTCACTTCCCTATGTCTGGTTTCAATTTCAACAAGTTCACTTCTTAACCACTTCCTTCCCCGCCCATAGTCAAATGACTTCCACAGGAGGGATCTCCCATCCTGGCCGGGCACCATATGACGTCCTCGGTTTCCCGGACATCCAATTTGGACCATTTGGGGGACCCCAAAGCATCCTCCCAATGTTGAGGGCATGTGACCTGGTACAACTCAGGACGGGGGGGCGCTCTTTCATCCCCCTTTTCCTGCAGCCTGCCAAGTTGTGTGCTCGGATAAGGGTCTGGTATGGATTTTGGGGGGCCCCTAAGCCATTTTTTTTTAAATATTTTGGTGCGGGGTTCCCCTTAATATTTATACTAGACCCAAAGGGCCTGGTAATGGACTGGGGGCGGGGGGGGGGGCATGCCATTTTTTTCAATGATTATTATCTATATTGCCGGGACCCGACAATACATTACAGCCGCGAGCAGTTTTAAATGACTTTTTTTCCATTAGAAATGTCATTTTGCTGTGGTACTGTTCTAAACATGAGAAAGATGTACTACTTTACAGACATACTTAATAATAATTTAAATTAATATTTAATTTTTTTTGTTTCACTTTAAGCATTATTAAAATCACTGCTCCTGAAAAAACGTCCTCTTTTAAAACTTTTTTTTTTGCATTGATACATGTCCCCTGGGGCAGGACCCAGGTCCCCAAACACTTTTTATGGCAATAACTTGCATATAATCCTTTAAAATTATCACTTTTGGTTTTTCATGTTAGTGTCCCATAGACTTTAATGGCATTCTGCGGATTTTGAATCTGCATATTGTTCGCTGTTTGGCGTAAGTTTGACTCGAACATCGGGCTCACCCCTACCTGTCAGTGCTCAGACCATACGCTACACACTGCATCAAATTGGTCTGCATGGCTGTTGTCCCAGAAGGAAGCCTCTTCTAAAGATGATGCACAATAAACCCCACAAACAGTTTGATGAAGACAAGCAGACTAAGGACATGGATTACTGGAACCATGTTCTATGGTCTGATGAGACCAAGATAAACTAATTTGGGTCAGATGGTGTCAGGCGTGTGTGGTGGCAACCAGGTGAGGAGTACAAAGACAAGTGTGTCTTGCCTACAGTCAAGCATGGTGGTGGGAGTGTCATGGTCTGGGGCTGCATGAGTGCTGCCGGCACTGGGGAGCTACAGATCATTGAGGGAACCATGAATGCCAACATGTACTGTGACATACTGAAGCAGAGCACGATCCCCTCCCTTCAGAGACTGGGCCGCAGAGCAGTATTCCAACATAATGACCCCAAATACACCTCCAAGATGACCACTGGCTTGCTAAAGAGTGGAAGAGGACTCCAGTGGCAACCTGTGAAGCTCTGGTGAACTCCATGCCCAAGAGGGTTAGGGCAGTGCTGGAAAATAATGGTGGCCACACAAAATATTGACAATTTGTGCCCAATTTGGACATTTTCACTTAGGGGTGTACTCACTTTTGTTGCCAGCAGTTTAGACATGAATGGCTGTGTGTTGAGTTATTTTGAGGGGACAGCAAATTTACACTGTTATACAAGCTGTACACTCACTACTTTACATTGTAGCAAAGTGTTTTTCTTCAGTGTTGTCACATGAAAAGATATAATAAAATATTTACAAAAATGTGAGGGGTGTACTCACTTTTGTGAGATACTGTATGTATATATATATTACACAGTGTATATATATATATATATATATATATATATATATGGTATATATTAATACACTGCCTGCACTGTATATATATTCTACTATATATATATATATATATATATATATATATATATATATATATATATATATATATATATATATACACTAAACTGCCTTCATGCCACTAACTAACCTGCCTCTAGCTAACGTTCTCTCAATCATTACACTATATACGACCGCCGTGTAAGCAGCCTTAATTAGTGTGGGGCGTGGACTTAGCCTCACTGCAGCGCTCTGATTAGCCAAAGCATGCAGGTCAGGTGCATGCTTTGGCCAATCATCAGACATTAATACACTGCGATCTTGTAGTGCATTATGGGGCATTCTGCGGCACGCAAGTTTGCCGCGAACGCCCTATAATGTTTGGAATTTGGCGAACGGGCAAACACCTGATGTTCGACTCGAACCGCTGGACCATCCCTACTGGTGACCTCTCTAGTGATATAAAGATCTATATAGAGCAGGGGTCTCAAACTGGCGGCCCTCCAGCTGTTGCGAAACTACAAGTCCCATCATGCCTCTGACTGAGGGAGTTATGCTTGTAACTGTCAGCCTTGCAATGCCTCATGGGACTTGTAGTTTCTCAACAGCTGGAGGGCCGCTAGTTTGAGACCCCTGATATAGAGGGATCAGCACCTCCTTCCTCCTGTTGGTGATCCCTCTAGTGAAGCATCCTAGAATTCTATTCACTTTTCCCACTGCCTCGTAACACAGTTTGCTCATTTTGCAATAATCTAAAATAAGTACCCCAAAATCTTTTTCTTCTGTAGTGCTGGCTAACACTATATCTCCAATGTTCTACTCTCTCAGGGGATTCTTTTTCCCTAGGTGCATTATTTTACATTTAGAAACAATGAACTGCAGTCCAGGGGCGGAACCAGAGTCTAGTCTCGGGAGGGGCACTGCCAGAAAATAAGTTTTTTTGTGGGCAATTTATCGAGGAAATGGCTGGTGTTGGCGTTTCAATTATCCCAGCACCATGGTTGTTATTTCTATTAATATATTGTAATATAAAATTTAATGGTTCAACTCACCATAGTGCAGAATCAGTGGGAGCCCTGAGCGTGTCACTTGCCACCATCGCCTGGCACACATTGCGGATTATCACTTGCCACGTCACCTGCCACATGTTGCAGATTGTTACTTGCCTGCCACCAGATGCGGATTGTCACCTGCCACATGTTGCGGATTGTCACTTGCCACGTCACCTGCCACACGTTGCAGATTGTCACTTGCCACATTACTGGCCACACATTGCGGATTGTCACTTGCCATGTCAACTGCCACCAGATGCAGATTGTCACTTGCCATGTCACCGGCCACACATTGCGGATTGCCACTTGCCTGCCACCAGATGCAGATGGTCACCTGCCACATGTTGCGGATTGTCACTTGCCACGTCACCTGCCACCAGATGTGGATTGTCACTTGCCACGTCACCTGCCACACCTTGCACATTGTCACTTGCCACGTCACCTGCCACACATTGCAGATTGTCACATCACCTGCCACCAGATGCGGATTGTCACTTGCCACACATTGAGGATTGTCACTTGCCACGTCACCTGACACCTTGCGGATTGTCACATAGCTGCTAAGGTGGTGTTTTGCTTGCCTCTTTCTTCTTTGTCCCAGATCAGGCAGCAGAGAGATAATGTAATCTCTCTGCTGCCCACACTGCCTGAACAGTGAGGGCATAAGTTACTGCAGGGATGCGGGGCAGTGAGAGATGGTGTCATCTCTCTGCTCCCCTGCACGCCGGCTCGCTGATTGGCCAGCCGCCCCCACTCACACCTAGCCTGCTCTCACCCGCCCAAGCCGCCCGGTCCTCCCGTGGAGCCGCCCGCTCACGCATTCACTTGGGGAGCCGCCCGCTCCCGCATCCGCTCGGGGAGCCGCCCGCTCCCTCATCCGCCCGCTCTCTCACCCGCCCGGCCCGCAACAAATTTCTCGGGGGTGGCAATTGCCCCGTTGCCCCCACCTGGATCCGCCCCTGCTGCAGTCTCCACTGCTTTGACCAATCTTCCAGCAATTCCAAATCATGTTCCATGTTACAGACACCTCCAGGGATATCAACCCTATTACACACCTTTGTATCAATCTGCAAAAAGATATACCTTGCCCAACAAAAAGACATACCTTGCCCAACAAAAAGACATACCTTGCCCAACAAAAAGACATACCTTGCCCAACATACTTTTCACAATATAGTCTTATTAGGCCTCAGATTCCATGGTAGCAGGCTGGTCTTGACACCCAACAGACCTGACCTGCAACTGTGGAATCTGGGGTCTCGTAAGACTGCAGTGCTGTGAAAAAGTATTTGCCCCTTCCTGATTTATTTATTTATTTTGCATATTTGTCACTTTAAAATGATTCGGAGCATCAAACACATTTTAATATTACACAAAGATAACCCAACTAAATACAAAATGCAGTTTTTAAATGACAATTTCATTTATTAAGGGAAAAAAAAGCTGTCCAAACCTGCCTGGCCCTATGTGAAAAAGTAATAGCCCCCTAAACTTAATAACTGGTTGTGCCACCCTTGGTAGAAACAACTGCAATCAAGAATTTGCGATAACTGGCAATGAGTCTTTCACATCACGTGGAGGAATTTTGGCCTAGTCCTCTTTGCAGAATTGTTTTAATTCAGCCACACTGGGGGCTTTTTAAGCATGAATGGCCTGTTTAAGATAATGCCACAGCATCTCAAAGGGGTTTAAGTCTGGACTTTGACTAGGTCACTCCAAAACCTTAATTTTGTTTTTTTTTAGCCAGTCATAGGGGGAAATGCTGGTGTGTTTCGAATCATTGTGCTGCTGCATAACCCAAGTGCGCTTGAGCTTGAGGTCACGAACTGATGGCCGGACATTCTCCTTAAGGATTTTCTGGTAGAGCTCAGAATTCATGGTTCCATCAATCATGGCAAGTCGTCCAGGTCCTGATGCTGCAATGCAGCCCCAGACCATAACACCACCACCACCATGTTTGACTGTTGGTATAATGTTCTTTATGTAACGGGACGCACACCTTCCAAAAAGTTTAACTTTTGCCTCATCAGTCCACAGAATATGTGCCCAAAATTCATGGGGATAATCCAGATGTTTTTTGGCAAATGTGAGATGAACCTTTTTGTTTTTTTGGTAAGCTTTCACCTTGGAACTCTCCCATGGACGCCATTTTTACCCAGTCTCTTTCTTATTGTTGAATCATGAACACTGACCTTAAAGTGATTGTAAAGGCTTAATTTTTTAATAAAAAAAAAAAAAAAACATGTTATACTTACCTCCTCTGTGCAGTTGGTTTTGCACCGAGCAGCCTGAATTCTCCCCTTCCACAGTGAGTAACTGAAGCAAGTACCGGAGCAGTATTATCACCGAATGGGCACGGTGGAGAATCGGGAAACGTCAGGCGGTGATCAAGTCAGGGACCCGACCAGCAGGGGTGACGCTTGCAGAGCAGCCTTGTGTGTCAAGCCAGGGACCGAGCCGGTCAACAGAGGTGAAGCTCAAAGGTATCCGAAGTGCCAAGCCAGGGCCCCAGCAGGGAAGCGTGGGTGACTCTTGAAGGAGATACCACCGCAAAAGCCTTGAGGAGCTCATGGGATTCAGAGTTAGTGAATCAGAGGGTCCAGTGGGAGACCAGGAGCTCAAGGGGGCTGAAGAACTACAAGGAGAGGTTGTAGTACAGCTGAGAGAACTGTTACGTTGAGTTAGGAAATGTTTAAGTACTGTTACCATAGGAGACAGCAATCCTGCACGTGCAGAAGTGGCACCTTGCTGCCGCCTTTCCCTGTATGGCTGTCCTCCTGTTGAAGTCTCGGAGTCTGCCAATTGAAATTGCAACTACTTAAGGGTGTCCTGGCCCTAACCCTCTTATCCTTTCAAAATATAAAAAGGACTGTCAAAGAAATTAAACCTCTTTTACATCCAAGAAGTGTCTGGCGCCCAATGAGTTTTCTCACTTAGCACCCACTATGCCTCACAACCCACCACATTTTGAAGGATGTCAGTTATCTTTGGCCTTGAAGGTTCTCATTAGACTGGAAGAGGTAAGAGATTCTGCTACATAAATATGACAAATATGCAAAGAAAAAAAATTAGTTTTTCATAGCACTGTATGTTGTGACATGGCCCAGACAAGGGAATGGTCACTAGCACCAAGCTGTCCATATCTGCTTCTTCTGGCCATCACCAGACTAAGCCAGTCTCAGTACTTACTCCCCAGGTTTGGGTCACCCTGCAATCCACCTGAATTAAGAGATTCAGTCCATCTCCTGCTTGAACTCCTCCATAATGAACACAAATTTGTAACAAAACATCCCATTATCAATATGGCTTAATTTTTCGTGTTTAGTCAATTCAGCTGCCCACTGACAGGATACTTTCTTGTTAGAGTTCTCAATTTGTCTTGGCTGAATGCAAAAGAGAAGGTAGAGGATAGGAATAGGAAGGCCAATTCACAGAAGATGCACATGTTTTTGGCTGAGGTCCTACTTCTCCTGCAAGGGCATAGGTAACATTCTTACTCAACTAACCACTCTTTCGTTCCCCCAGCTCTACTAGTTCTTGCTATTTATACCTGAACAAGAGTCTGGAGGAGATCAGCAAAGCTAAGATACAAAATTAGATTAAAACAGTAAAAAAAATATGTTTTATGAAAAAAAGTAAACTGATGTACAGTGCTTTGGCAAGCTAAATGTTATCCATATGGGGTTTAGATCCACTCTAAATATGTACATACACATTTATTTATTTATTTTTACATTTTTTAAACTTTTTTATGTATACTATGTACACAATCTTTGCTTCAAAAATATATATGCATTTCTCAACAGAACAGGTGAGAAGAAGGGGAGTAGGGGGTGCCTGCTTCAAGGATGTAGTTTGTCTAAAGCTTTGGATTGAGCTGTCTGAGAGGATAATCACTGCATTGAGTTATTCACTTGAAATACATAATTGCAACTTGAGCTTTTGAGCTCTGTTAACAACATTTATTTTTTATTTTTTTACAATATAGGGTCTTTGCAGTCTGAAAAAGAAACCAAAGCTTCCCCTGCTTGCTCAATAGGTGAATAAAAAAATATTGGATTGCAAATAAAATATTAATAAATAATAATATATCATTAATATTAATGAAATATTAAAAAAATAGAATAGCAATATTAAAATATTTAAATGTAATAATATTAAGGTTATTAAATGCAATTATTGAAATTACTGTAAAATAATATTAAAGTAATATTGCAATGAATATATTAATATTAATGCATTCAAATTTTTCCTTACCAACGTAAGAAAATGATTTTTTTTTTATTAATTTTTTAAGCCCAGACCAAAAAACACAAAAAAACCAAAAAAAAAACACTTTATGTTCCATTTATATTTTCGATAAAGACAAACAATTGGCAAATTGGACCGCAGGTGCAAAATGGTTGATGGCCCGTAGAGCTAGTTTCAGCAGGTTTGCTCCAATCTGTCAGAGACATTCCAAAACTTTACCTCCCCTTCACAACATAAAAGGCATCTCTTCAAAAAAGATAAACATAATCCCCAATGTGAACATGTCATAAAATAGATTGTCTCGTAAATTTCAACATTTTAAACTTTTGCATGAAAACAGCTATAGTTTGGCTGTGCTATGTAAGTGTTTCACACTAAAGCAAAACATCTGAGTGCAATAAAACATGGTAGCAATTCCCGTTCCGAAAGCAAAAATTGAAGAGTGGCACAAAAAATGCAGCTGAGTGCGTAACCGTTCCTAATTTTTGCAGGGCTGTAAATCTTCCCAGGGCTAAATTACTGACTCCAGTCCTGTAGACAAGACATATAGGCCTTAATAGGGCCTCGGTGTGTTGATCGTATATTCATCATGTGTTCCCTTTAAATCACAACTGGACAATCGGGAACCATATTTCAGGAGCAAACTGCTGGCCGAAATAATGCTGCGGGTAAAAATGTATCACATTTCATTGAATTTACAAACTATTTTTATGGCCCGGTTATAAGAAATACAAGAGGGAAAAATATAGAAATAAAAAATGAGAATTGTATTTCTGGTTACACATTATAGAAGCTCTGAATGATGTCTCTGCTTCATCGGGAGTCTTTAAAGTTGAACGCCAGGCAACAGCTAAATACACAGATTAAATACATAGAAGGAGGCTGATCTACCTGCCAATCGATTTGGTACAGAGACACAATGACTTTAAAGAGGCCTCTGGTTTAGAAATTCTGAATTTTGACGGTTCACAACATTTTAATAAGTTCAGCCAAGCCACAGTGGACTGAAGTTTGCACATCTTTAATAGCAATGCATACATTGGGATCGGCCTTATCTAAAGGTAACCAGCTACAGATTGCATCCAGCTGCCTTCTCCCTTTGTTGCCTCATACTGTCCCTGGAGATCCTGTTGCTTGGCAAAGACTACTGTTCAGGCCTCCTGCTGTACAGATCCTCCCTTGCAATACAAAGTGTCTCCTGGATGAGACTGAAGGATGGTGAAGTTCCCTCTGACCAAACTGCTCCTTTCCTTCCTTCCCCAGTTCCTGCCTGGAGGCAGAGCCCCCAGCTCCGGGGGTCCCCTCCAGGTTTCATGACCCTTGACTCAGCACAGCATTCTCCAACCAGCATCGAAACCCACTGGCCAGGCTCTTCAATATCTATAGGCGCATTTTACTAATCTGCCAGGCCTCCTGCCTGGGGATTGGTCAAACTCCTATCAATATTCAGATCCCTGCCCCTGTACCTCCACCCACTAGCTTCTTGAAGTTTCTGGAAACTTCCAGATCCAGAGGGAGGTGACAGGGGCCTGACCTGGAGATCCCTCCGGCCTGGCCTGAGCTTGAACCCCACAGACGTGCTCACTTTAGCTACTTGTGAGTAGGGATGAGCTTCGAGTTCGAGTCGAACTCATGTTCGACTCGAACATCGGCTGTTCGCCAGTTCGCTGAACAACTAACAATTTGGGGTGTTCACGGCAAATTCGAAAGCCGAGGAACACCCTTTGAAAGTCTATGGGAGAAATCAAAAGTGCTAATTTTAAAGGCTTATATGCAAGTTATTGTCATAAAAAGTGTTTGGGGACCTGGGTCCTGCCCCAGGGGACATGGATCAATGAAAAAAAAGTTTTAAAAATGTCCGTTTTTTCGGGAGCAGTGATTTTAATAATGCTTAAAGTGAAACAAAAAAAGTGTAATATTTCTTTAAATTTCGTGCCTGGGGGGTGTCTATAGTAAAAATGACAGCAAAATAAAATTTCAAAGGAAAAAAAGTCATTTAAAACTACTTGTGGCTATTAATGAATTGCCAGTCCGACAATACACCTAAAAGTTCATTGATAAAAATGTTGATGGGGACAAGGGCCTCATCCCCACAACCCTTGCCCGGTGGTTGTGGGGGTCTGCGGGCGGGGGCTTATCGGAATCTGGAAGCCCCCTTTAACAAGGGGACCCCCAGATCCCGGGCCCTCCCCCCTGTGTGAAATGGTAAGGGGTTTGTACCCCTACCATTTCACAAAAAAACTGTCAAAAATGTTAAAAATGACAAGAGACAGTTTTTGACAATTCCTTTATTTAAATGCTTCTTCTTTCTTCTATCTTCTATCTTCTATCTTCCTTTGGTTTCTTCCTCCATCTTCTTCTTCTTCTGGTTCTTCTGGTTCTTCCTCTGGTGTTCTTGTCCAGCATCTTCCTCCGCGGCGCCGGCGTCTTTTTCCCTTCTTCTTCTCGGCCCGCTCCGCATCCACCATGATCGGAGGCTCCCGCTGTGTGACGCTTCTCCTCTTCTGACGGTGACCACCTGGTGACCCCGCCTCCCTCTGACGCACGGGGACTTGACGGGGACTTCCCTGTGGCATTCCCCGTGACGTCAGAAAGGGGCGGACAGGGAAGTCACCGTGCGTCAGAGGGGGGCGGGGTCACGGTGGCGCCACCCTCCGTTATTTAAGAACCGTCAGAAGAGGAGAAGCATCACACAGCGGGAGCCTCCCATCATGGTGGATGCGGAGCGGCCCGAGAAGAAGAAGGGAAGAAGACGCTGGCGCCACGGAGGAAGATGCAGGACGAGAACACCGGAGGAAGAACCAGAAGAACCAGAAGAAGATGGAGGAAGAAACCGAATGGAGATAGAAGAGAGAAGAAAGAAGATAGAAGGAAGAAGAAGGATTTAAATAAAGGAATTGTCAAAAACTCTCTTGTCATTTTTAACATTTTTGACAGTTTTTTTGTGAAATGGTAGGGGTACTTTTGTACCCCCTTACCATTTCACACAGGGGGGAGGGCCTGGATCTGGGGGTCCCCTTGTTAAAGAGGGGTTCCAGATTCCGATAAGCCCCCCGCCCGCAGACCCCCACAAACACCGGGCAAGGGTTGTGGGGATGAGGCCCTTGTCCCCATCAACATGGGGACAAGGAGTTTTGGGGGGCTACCCCAAAGCACCCTCCCAATGTTGAGGGCATGTGGCCTGGTACGGTTCAGGAGGGGGGGCGCTCTCTCGTCCCCCCCTCTTTTCCTGCCTCCTGCTCAGATAAGGGTCTGGTATTGATTTTTGGGGAGACCCCATGCCATTTTTTTTTAATTTTGGTGCGGGGTTCCCCTTAATATCCATACCAGACCTGAAGGGCCTGGTATGGAATCGAGGGGGACACCCCACGTAATTTTTTTTTTATTTTGGTTCCCCCGTGGGTAAATCCCATGCCGTTTTTATCAATGAACTTTTATGTATATTGTCGGACCGACAATTCATTAATAGCCGCGAGTAGTTTTAAATTACTTTTTTCCTTTGACATGTAATTTTGCTGTCAGACTGTTCTAAACACGGGATACATGCGCCCTTTTACAGGCATACTATAGACACCCCCCAGGTACGAAATTTAAAGGAATATTACACTTTTATTGTTTGACTTCAAGCATTATTAAAATCACTGCTCCCGAAAAAACGGCCATTTTTAAAACTTTTTTTTGCATTGATCCATGTCCCCTGGGGCAGGACCCAGGTCCCCAAACACTTTTTATGACAATAACTTGCATATAAGCCTTTAAAATTGGCACTTTTGATTATTCATGTTCGTGTCCCATAGACTTTAACGGTGTTTGCGTAGTCAAGATCAAAGGAAAGATTAATGCAGCAATGTACAGAGACATCCTTGATGAAAACCTGCTCCAGAGCGCTCTGGACCTCAGTACGTAAAAATCTGTGGGTTTTTTTATATCTGTCTCTGAAATGTCCCTTACCGACATCCTTTTGGTCTAAAAATCCCATGATTATAGCTGCCCCACCTCTCCAGTACCTTCTCAGCCAATAGAAACTTGTCTGTGTATACTGTGTGCATATGTATGTGTATACTGTGTGATTGTATACTGTGTGTGTGTTTGTGTATACTGTGTGGCCCCATAATCTCTGATATTTTTCAAAATTGTCGGTCTTTTTTTGTTTATAGCGCAAAAAATGAAAACCGTAGAGGTGATCAAATACCACCAAAAGAAAGCTCTATTTGTGGGGGAAAAAAAGGACGTCAATTTTGTTTGGGTACAACGTCGCAAGACGCAATTGTCAGTTAAAGCGACGTAGTGCTGTATCGCAAAAAAATGGCCTGGTCAGGAAGGGGGTAAATCCTTCTAGTCCTTAAGTGGTAATGCAGAGAATGCATTAAGGTAAAACATTTTCAGCAGTTAAAAAAAACTTTAAATTAAATAAATGAAAAAACAAATAACAATGCCTATGGAAAGATGAGAATGGAGTTTTTTTGTTTTTTTTTAAAGAACTGTCTCTCGCAGTGCCTCTTCTTCGCCACTAGATGTCCACAGTGTTCAGGATTAAATGACGCCCAGCATCACTCCACCCAGAAGTCTAAAGACTGCAATTGCAGGATGTCACAGGTCCACCCTCTGAGCATGTGGCACCTTGCACATATAAGAAGAAAATGCGACACTGTACCCAAACAAAATGAATGTACTTTTTCCCACAAATAGAGCTTTCTTTTGGTGGTATTTGATCACCTCTGCAGTTTTTGTTTTTTGCGCTATAAACAAAAAAGGCCCGACAATTTTGAAAAAAAAACCAAATATTTTTTACTTTCTATATAAACCGAATTCACCAAAAGAAAATTATAGATGGAATAGTGGCGCTAATCCCCAGGTGGGGAGATGCCAGCCACTCTTATCCAGCCAGTGAGCTGAATACAGACGTGACTAGAGAAAAAGTGAAAAAACATATATTGCTAAATATCTCAAAAAGTAAAAATTAATATTAAATAAAATAAAAAATTCAATATGAGCTAATATAAATTATAACACTCAGTGAAAGTGATATACAAATATATAAATACAAGAAAAAATATATAATGAAAATTGAGCACAGTAAATATCTATAAAGTCCAGAAACCAATCAATCGTGAAAAATAATCGTGAAAATATTTGAAGAAAGTCCAAAAAAAGAGAGAGGGTGACTCCAAAACTGCTCAGCTGTGTTTTCAAACATCCACCACACCTCTGTGACGTGAATCCATTCAAACTCACCAGCTGTTAAGGCCTCTCACTCTCGTGTTTGGCCTGACAGAGCCTCTAACCCACTTACATGGGGGTTAACATGCGAGCATACACCTCCACTGCTCCATAGGAACACCGCTTTTCTCAGGTTGGTAGTATGACATAAAAATAAAAGAAGCTCCAATAGTGTAATCTCGTTTAAAAGATTTAATCACATATAAAACAACTTGTAATGAACTCACATTTAAAATAAAATAACAGGCAAGTCACTTCACGGCAAATGGAGAACTCTCACAGCACAGCAAGCAATAGCAAACGAAATAACAACAGGCAGGCCACGGCGGACCCAGGAGGTGTGTGTGCTCACGTTCGTCTCACCCGTCCGCAGCACTCGTCCCTTCACTGGAGCTCCGCTCTGTCCCCCTTCACTCCCTCCTCTAGCACTCGTGTGAGATCGCCGTGTAGCTACGCCCCGACATGTTTCATCATAAAGATTTATTCATAAACATCTTACATGTTAACCCCCATGTAAGTGGGTTAGAGGCTCTGTCAGGCCAAACACGAGAGTGAGAGGCCTTAACAGCTGGTGAGTTTGAATGGATTCACGTCACAGAGGTGTGGTGGATGTTTGAAAACACAGCTGAGCAGTTTTGGAGTCACCCTCTCTCTTTTTTTGGACTTTCTTCAAATATTTTCACGATTATTTTTCACGATTGATTGGTTTCTGGACTTTATAGATATTTACTGTGCTCAATTTTCATTATATATTTTTTCTTGGATTTATATATTTGTATATCACTTTCACTGAGTGTTATAATTTATATTAGCTCATATTGAATTTTTTATTTTATTTAATATTCATTTTTACTTTTTGGGATATTTAGCAATATATGTTTTTTCACTTTTTCTCTAGTCACGTCTGTATTCAGCTCACTGGCTGGATAAGAGTGTCTGGCATCTCCCCACCTGGGGATTAGCGCCACTATTTCATCTATAATTTTCTTTTGGTGAATTCGGTTTATATATATTTTATTGTTAAGTGGCAGCTTTGGTAGGGTTGTGACATTTATTAACATAGCGCGGAGGTGATAATACAGGTCAGGGGTGGCGTAATTTGCACCTAGTTATCTCCAGTTTCCAATTTTTTACTTTCTGCTATAAAACATATCCAACAAAAAAAAATGTAAAAAATCTAATTTCTTCATCAATTTAATCCAATACGTATTTTGCTACATATTTTTGGTAAAAAAAAATCGCAATAAGCGTATATTGATTGGTTTGCGCAAAAGTTATAGCGTCTACAAACTATGGGATAGATTTATGGACTTTTTTTTTTATATATATTTTTTTACTAATAATGGCCTCGATCAGCGATTTTTAGCGGGACTGCGACATTGCGGTGGACAATTTTGACACTAAGTGACACTTTTTTGGGGACCAGTGACACCAATATGATCAGCGGTAAAACAAAAACTGTATAAATGACACTGGCAGGGAAGGGGTTAGCATCATGGGCGATCAACGGGTTAAATGTGTGGCTAGGGAGTGCTTACTAACTGTATGAGGGATAGATTGACTGGAGGAAGAGAGAGATCCATGTTCCTGCTAAGCAGGAACACAAGATCTCCCTCTTCCCCACCGACAGAACGGCGATCTGGCTTGTTTACATAGGCAGACCGCCGTTCTGCCTCTCTGCGAACAATCGCCGGCATCCCAAGAAACATCGTGTCCGCCGGACCCGCTGATTGGCTCCCTCTGTGTCCAATCACAGCGGGAGCAGGTCGCTGGCGGTGCACGCTCACGCCCCCAGACCCGGAAGAAGCGAACAAGGTACAGGTACGTTGTTTCACGCAGCCAGGCCGCCCCGCTGCAGTATATGTGCGGTTGGCATTCCGGAAGTACAGTGGAACCTTGGATTGTGAGTAATGCGGTTTACGAGCGTTTCGCAATACAAGCTATTTTATTTTTTTTTAATCCTGACTCGCTTTGAGTCAGGATTCAAGCTGCTGGGGTGTGCAATACCACATTTGGCCAGAGGTGCGGGGGGGGCGCCGGTGACGCTCGGAGACACTCGGAGATGCTCGGAGACACTCAGGAACCGAGTGTCTCTGGCGCCCCCACGCCTCTGGCCACATGCGGTACTGCATACACCGGCACCCCCCGCATCTCTGGCCACATACAGTACTGCATAGACCAGCAGTGGCTGTGGAACGGATTATCCGAGTTTCCATTATTTCCTATGGAGAAACTTGCTTTGATATGCGAGTGCTTTGTATTACAAGCATGCTTCTGGAACGGATTATGCTCGTAATCCAAGGTACTACTGTAGTTAATAAATCTTCCCCATAACATACAGATGCAGAGGAAAAGAACATCTAAAAAAGTACAAAAAAAGATGTTTTTAATAATAATTTTTACAAAAGCACTTTTTATAACTGACCACCTCCCTCTCTCTTTTTTTTGTGGATGTATTGCACTACATATGTTTGCTTTACATATCATTAGATATACATGTGGCCGTGCCATTCTCCTAATGTCATACATAGAAACTCACGCTGTACATACACAACACAATATATTAAAGCATTAAGTTGCTTCGGAGAATCCCTGCCGTCACCATATTAGCATTTTCAGATTTTTCTTTTTTTTCTTTTTTTTTTTTTTTTTGTTACTGTTTGGTTATAATATTTCCTCCCACTGGGCTAATAATTAAACCATACGTTCTGCGGAATAATGACACAATGAAATATCGTCGCAGTGATCGCTGCCCTATTAAACCATAATTCACCCAGCAGTTTAATTATCCTATCCACATATATTTTTTATTATTTGTAAATATGTAGATATTTTTTCCGATAATTGCTTTTTCCACGTAGAGAAACAGTGCAAGTGACTGGCCAACATTTCATGTCAGAATTTGACCTACTGTGTTAAACTTCTGCTCTTTAAACTTTTTTTTTTTGGGTCTATAAACCTTTTTTTTTTTCGGGTAAAGAATCATTTAACCAATTCAGCCCCCTTCTTGACCAGAGCACTTTTTGCGCTGCGTCGCTTTAACTGACAATTGCGCGGTCGTGCGACTTTACACCCAAACAAAATTGATGTTATTTTTTTTCCCAAAAATAGAGCTTTCTTTTGGTGGTATTTGATCGCCTCTGCGGTTTTTATTGTTTGCGCTATTAACAAAAAAAAAGAGCGACCATTTTGGAAAAAAAAGCAATAATTTTTACTTTTTTCTATAATAAATATCCCCAAAAAATATATAAAAAAAAGGAATTTCTTTCTCAGTTTAGGCCGATATGTATTTTTCTACATATTTTTGGTAAAAAAAAAAAAATCGCAATAAGCGTATATTGATTGGTTTGCGCAAAAGTTATAGCGTCTACAAAATAGGGGATAGGTTTATGGCATTTTTATTATATATTTTTTTTTAGTAGTAATGGTGGCGATCTGCGTTTTTTATCGGGACTGCGACATTATGGAGGACACGTCGGACGCTTTTGAGACCATTTTGGGTCCTTTGTCATTTATACAGCGATCAGAGCTATAAAAATGCACTGATTACTGTGTAAATGACTGGTAGGGAAGGGGTTAAACACTAGGGGGCCGATCAAGGGGTTAAGTGTGTCCTAGGGAGTGATTCTAACTGTGGGGGGAGGGGCTAACGGGCTACCAGTGACATGACAGCGATCACCGCTCCCGATGACAGAGAGCAGTAGATCTCTGTCATGTCACAAGGCAGATCGGGGAAATGCCTTGTTTACATAGGCATCTCCCTGTTCTGCGGCTCCGTGACACGATCGCGGGACCCCGGCGGACATTGAGTCAGTGGGACCCATGGGCACGGACACGGAGCCTGCGGCCTGTTATTTTCTAACAAAGCCATGTGATCACCATATTAGTAATCACTTGGCTTTGTCACTGGTCACATGTCACTATCAGATTTCATATACTCTTATTGCTCTCATCCGACCTAATTATATGTCTGGGCACCTGACCCCTACTGCAATATTTAGTGCAAAAACATGGAAAAGGACTTTATGTAGGCACCAAAAACTATACAAAATGATATAAAACATATTTATTGCATACAAATGTATTAAATACAAAATAAAATTAAAGACATAGAATAAAATATTGCAATTGATACATCAAGGGTATATCTTATATCTGAATTCCATCATGCAAAGATATCTTCGATGACAATCTGTCAAAGGCATTGAAACTCAACGCGCTTCAACTCTTAAAGAGTCTTGACTTCCGGTTCCGGCGCCGCATGGAGTAGCTGCACCCTCTCACAGCTCCCGCTCTGAGGACGCCTAAACCAGCCTATAAAACCGGCCCAGAAGCCAGAAACCCCCCTCAACCACCTCGGGCACCTGTACCCGCTCTATGGACCGATTCGTGGAGGTCCGCGGCTCCCGCTCCAACACGACCCTGACGGCGCCGCCGGCCCTGCCGCAAATCGAGGCCCCGGCTTCGGCCTGCACGGAAGTCCACACAGGCGTGCAGCAGCAGCAGCAGCACACGGCGGAGATGGAAGTAAGTGGAAGCACAGCTCCACACACATCCCTTCAGGCATCCCCTGCCCAGCCACATTCTCAGGCCTCCTCTCCTCAAGCACCCTTTCCCCAAGCCTTCTCCATGCCAGCTACATCCCCACAGCTCGCCGGGGACCACAAAACTGAACGCATTGCACAGGCAGTGGCAGCACTTCTGTCCCCCATGATATCTGCCTCGGTAGAAAAGGCTGTTAATGCGGGGATGAAACAGATAAAGGCCCAGCTAGGAGAACACAACACTAGGCTAAACGAGCTAGAACATCGCCAATCAAGCATGGAGGAAGAGTTGTACCAAGCTCAAGCCACGGAACAAGCACAAGACAAAACCAACCAATACATAATCCAAAAACTCGACGATTTGGAGAATAGGTCCAGAAGGAGCAACCTGCGATTCGTGGGGATTCCCGAATCTCTCCAAGCATCTGCCCTAATGGACTTTTGCTCCCAACGCATACCCGAGGCGCTAGGCCTAACAGGCCCTTGCACAGTGGAACGCGCTCACAGGATGGGGTCATATAGTGAAGAACGCAAGAACCCCCGACCCATCATAGCCAAATATCTGAACTACTCTGACAAGGCTCTAATTCTTCAAAAATTTCGACAATCCCGCTCGCTTCAAATTGACGGGGTGAGGGTCCTGATTTTTGCTGACTACTCCATCGAAGTCTCAAAGAAGCGCAAGGCCTTTCAACAGATATGCTCTGAACTCTTTAAACAACAGATCAAATTTACTCTGGCATTCCCGGCCATCCTACGCCTCAAGACACCCAACGGGGACCAGCTATCCTTCCAGGAACCCTCAGAAGCAGAAGCCTACATGCGGTCTTTGCTCCCCAACGCCCAACAACACACCCCGTCGAAAGGCACTTCAATCAACCGCCCCCTGGATCAACGCAGCCCGCGCAAAGACTCCCCCAAGCGATTCAGACCCTCGGTTCCGGACCAGCATCGCTACACTCACCGCTGAACAGAAACCTGAAACCTACCTTCATTTGGTTTCCACCATTTTCTTTTTTGGACAGTAAATTTTCTGTCCCCCCACAGGTTCCACATATCCTCTGTTCCTCACCAACACGTAATGTATAATGTCTCTTATACATATGTTTGATCTTCCATTTTAAATGTTTTTCTTCTCTTAGGATTCATCCTAGCAAGTTACAATTTTTAAGTGTTTTTCTCTACATCCTCCTGGCTTCACTGTGTGCGGACAACCGCTCCCCTCTCCCCCTCCCCCATCTATACGACCCCTTGGTGTCCACATAAACATATGTCTCACGGCCAAGGGCTCTCTGGGGCTTTACCATTACCGTCCCGAAATGGGAGTTGACCCACACAGTGACTCCATGCGGAAAAAAGCGAAGTTTCCATGTTCGTTTGTTTTATTGGTGATACTCTCCCCTATGTTGATTCTCCTACAGATTATCCCCTCTCCCCATCTCCCCTCTCTCCCACACGGCCCTAGCCAACTCAAATCCACCTCCTTTTTTCTCTCCCTCCCATACAACAACATCAAGCCACTGGACACAACTGGCACTCTATCATACCTACCTCACAATAGTAAACCATACTTAACAGCACACACCCCCTTTCAACCCCCCTAATATGAAAATAATTTCATGGAATGTAAAGGGTCTAAGATCCCCCCAAAAGAGAATGAAAATCCTAAGGCATCTCAAACGGCTCAAAACCGATATAGCACTAATACAGGAATCCCACCTACCAGCTTCAGATTTTCATCGCATGCAGAAACTCTGGGTAGGCACTGTGCTAGGCTCAGAGGCAGCAGGACGCAAAGCTGGCGTTCTCCTGCTCATACACAAGAACCTCCCGTGCACAGTCCTGTCTGTGAAAAACGACGCTCAGGGGCGTCTGCTCACGGCCCACATCAAAATAGGCTCCAAAGAACTACTTATAACTAATGTCTATGCCCCCAATAATCCAGGCAGACAATTTTACACTGAACTATCCAGTTGGATACTAGACAACCCACATCTCCCTCATCTAATCGGAGGAGACTTCAATGACATCATCCATCAGATAGACGACAGATCTTCACAAAAACGACCAAAACAGGGCACTAACCCACCACCCCCTTCCCTCCTGGCCAGCACCATGGAATCCACACATTTCCAAGATCTCTGGCGCCTTTCCCACCCGGCAGACAGGGAGTTCACTTTCTACTCCAACCCTCACAAAACATTCACCAGGATAGACTACCTCTTTGGCTCTGACAACCTTCTCCCCTACCTCCAGAACTCCACTATCCACGACATAACTATCTCAGACCATGCCCCTATAGAGGTGACACTGGACAATCTAGACCTACCCCCACACCCCAATTTATGGCGGTTCCCATCTTATCTACACAACAACACTGACTTCCAAAACTACATCTCTGACGCATGGGCTGAATACTCCTCCAATAACGCCCCACACATACACAACCCCAACCTATTCTGGGACGCTGGTAAAGCTTTCTTAAGGGGCCGTATCATATCTTATGCAACCTCTTTTAAACGTAATACCCTAACTAAATACAAAGAGGCCAGCTCACGCTTACACCAAGCACAACGAGAAATGTACACTAATGACTCCCCAACAACACGCTCTGAATGGCAGATAGCGAAAAGGGAATTTGACACTTGGGTAAACACCCTAGAAAACACCAAGAAGGCCCATTTAGATGCCACATTCCATAAATTTGGAAACAAAGCAGGAAAACTCCTATCCAGATTATGCAAAGGTCCATATCGCCCCACTCACATCACGTCCCTACGTGACAAAACAGGCGCCCTACACGCCACTCCACTTTCAATTAACAAAGTCATGCAAAAATTCTACTCCACTCTTTATGCCCCAGATCCCATAGACAAACCAACAGCGCGCGCTTTTCTAGATAAAATAACCTTACCCAAAATATCCCCAACACAATTAGAAACCTTAAACGCACCTATCACCATCCCTGAAATATCGACAACCATTCGCAACTTAACCCTGTCCAAAGCCCCAGGCCCAGATGGATTCACCAGCGAATTCTTCAAAACCCTACAACCCCTACTAGAACCTACTCTCCTCCAAGTATATCAACATATATGGGCAGGGGGTGCATACCTACATTCGGGGAACCAAGCCATTATAAAACTACTGGCAAAAAAGGGTAAAGACCCCCTAGAACCGGGTTCATACAGACCCATATCACTTCTTAACCTAGATGTGAAAATCCTCTCAAAAATCGTTGCCACTAGACTAGCAGATATTATGCCCTCCCTTATCCACCCCGCCCAGTCAGGCTTTATTAAAGGACGTACGGCCACCCTTAACATCCGCAAAGTCATGCTGGCCCTAGAACATGCAATGCATTACCCGAACACCGATCATGCCATTATCACGCTAGACGCGGAAAAAGCTTTCAATAACGTCAGTTTCGACTGGTTATCCATGACAATGACGGCAATAGGATTCACTGGCCCCTTCCAACATCTAATTACTGCCATGTACACAGCTCCGACAGCAAGGTTAGTGGCGGCAGGCCTGCTATCAGAAGAAATTCACCTCCATAAGGGCACTCGCCAGGGCTGCCCCCTATCGCCACTCCTCTTCAATATAGCACTAGAACCACTCTCCAGATATCTAACGACAGTAGCCCCACTACATGGCTTAAAGATAGGCCCACACAACCTACGCACCTCACTTTTTGCAGATGACGTCCTTATATTTTCAGCCAACCCTACATCAGATATGCTAACCATAAAAAACGTATTCGATGAATTTCGCTTGTGCTCGGGCCTCCGTATTAATTACAGCAAAAGCGAAATTCTTCCCATCGGCACTCACTCCACACCAAAATGGACCCAGCAATCAATCCTCCCTGTTGCTAAATCTCACATCACCTACTTAGGAATACAAATAGGAAAACTCCCTTCTTCACTATACCACCTCAATTACCCTCCTTTATTGTCAAAAATAACTCAGGAACTAAATACCTGGATGGATCTGCCCCTTTCGCTTTTGGGAAGATGTCATTTAGTGAAAATGGTCAGTTTTGCAAGACTACTCTACCCAATGCAAACCATCCCATTACTTCTCCACCATAAAGATGTGACCTCCCTCAACAACGCTATATCTAAATTTCTATGGCAGAACAAACGACCACGCATTGCTCTTAAAAAACTTTATCTTCCCAGACGCGAAGGGGGCATTAGTCTCCCTCATATTAGAATGTATAACCTTGCATGTTTGCTAAGAACAAGTCTAGACTGGATAACCCAGTCCTCTCGTTACTCAAACTTCTCTCTGGAATCTGCCATGGCCCATCCCTACTCACTAGTAGCCCTCCTACACTGCAGATGGAAGTCGGTCCCCCATCCCCACCAACATAATCTCCTATTAAGAGATACAGCAATAGCCTGGAGAGAAGCACGAAAGATCCTCAAGCTATCCCCTTTTGTGTCAATACACCTCCCGATCCAAGGAAATCCAGCATTCCCGCCGAGTTTAGAACATAAATCTTTCAAAACATGGGAACAAAAAGGTTTAACGAAATTCTCCCTCCTCTGCAACACCCAGACGGGTCAACCATTACCCTTTGCTGATATCGCGGAATCCTTCTCTCTACCCTCCACACATATCTTCCACTATGGGCAATGTATCAGCTTCCTAAAGGAGGCGTGCAATCAAAACGAAAAAAGGTTCCAAACAAACGTCACGGATCTAATGATAATGAGTAATGCTTACAAAATCTCGGACATATACAAACCACTCCTCAACAAGTCCTCTTCACCTCTCTCTTCATCCTCAATCAAAAACTGGAACAAAGACTTCCCCGATCCAAACCTAGTAGAAAAAATCATCCAAGGGCTCAACGCTGTACAAAAGCTAACACCCAACGAAATATGGAGAGAAACACAACTGAAAATAGCCCACAGAGCATATATGCCTTTCTTAACCTCGAAAACTGACAAAAACAAAGCTCTCTGCCCACATTGTAACCACCAGAAACCATCCCTAGCTCATCGTTTCTGGCACTGCTCCTACATTTCCGCTTTCTGGGACCAAGTTCTTGCCTACATATTTGAAGTGACCCTAATCAAACTACCCAAGGATCCTTTGCTTCTTATCTTCGGCCACTGGGACCCAATTCTACTACCCTGGTCCAAAACCGCCACCACCAGGGACAGCTCCCCAAAAAACCCGAAAGAAATCACATCACAAAAAGGGTGGTCCTTGACTTGCCTATTAATCGCAAGGAGAACCATTTTGAAAAACTGGATTACACCAATAAGCCCCAATATCTCTCAAGTCAAAAGGGACCTCATGCATCTTCTATACAAGGACCGCCTAAACACGGACTTCAAGCACAAAAAATCCTCAGAACATTTCTACTCCAAATGGCTCGCCTTTATGCGATCATCTCTCTCACAAGCGGAAATAGCAAACATCAGCTCGTCCTCCTTTTCCTACTACGACCCCTCCCACTCGCTGCCATCTCAAGACCACAACCGGTGCCACACTCTTATCCCTGGCACCAACCAACCCATTGCCAATGCCAATGTAAATGGGATTATTGGATAATTCTGTATGGCTCTACAACTTACCATAACAATTCTCCTACTCTTTCCAGGGCTCCCCCCCCCCCCCCACACTCAACCAACCAACCCAACCCCCCCCCTCCCCCCCCAGTTTTCGTATTTTCTTTGTATTTTTCAAGTTCAATTATAATATGTACTCAGGGTTTTCAAACAGATCCATCCAGGTATCCAGGTACCCACTAACTGTTATCATTTATTGAAATGCTATGTACAGGTAAACATGCTCCAAGCAGCCACCCTACATGGGTACATATACTGGAAACCCTCCCACGTCTTAAAAATTAGTTTACAATTAAGTAACCCTTTTATTTTGTTACTTCCGTATATGTCACAATTACATACTGTACACTATACTGTATTGTTTTTGTATTCTCTGAAAATTCAAATAAAAACTTTTTGAAAAAAAAAAAAAAAAAGAGTCTTCATCAGGAGATAAAAAGTAAATCTGGAATATAGATAAACATACACTATATTACCAAAAGTATTGTGACGCCTGCCTTTACACACACATGAACTTTAATGGCATCCCAGTCTTGGTCCGTAGGGTTCAATATTGAGTTGGCCCACCCTTTGCAGCTATAACAGCTTCAACTCTTCTGGGAAGGCTGTCCACAAGGTTTAGGAGTGTGTCTATGGGAATGTTTGACCCATAGGCGTGCGCAGCCTATTGCATTAGGGTGTGCACCCAAAAGCTCAAGCACACATACACATATATATATATTGTCAAAAGTATTGGGACGCCTGCCTTTACACGCACATGAACTTTAATGCCGTCTTAGTCCATAGGGTTCAATATTGAGTTGGCCCACCCTTTGCAGCTATAAAAGCTTCAACTCTTCTAGGAAGGCTGTCCACAAGGTTTAGGAGTGTGTATATGGGAATGTTTGACCATTCTTCCAGAAGGGCATTTGTGAGGTCAGGCACTGATGTTGGATGAGAAGGCCTGGCTCGCAGTCTCCACTCGAATTCATCCCAAAGGTGTTCTATCGGGTTGAGGTCAGGACTCTGTGCAGGTCAGTCAAGTTCCTCCACCCCAAACTCGATCATCCATGTCTTTATGGACCTTGCTTTGTGCACTGGTCCAAATCATTTGATGGAGGGGGGATTATGGTGTGGAGTTGTTTTTCAGGGGTTGGGCTTGGCCCCTTAGTTCCAGTAAAGGGAGCTCTTAAGGCGTCAGCATACCAAGACATTTTGGACAATTTCATGCTCTCAACTTTGAGGGAACAGTTTAGGGATGACCCCTTCCAACATGACTGCTCCCCAGTGCACAAAGCAAGGTCCATAAAGACATGGACTTAGCAGGGGTGGTGGGAAATTAACTTCAAGTGCAATAATTCACATTATAACTGTAACTAAAACATATACAATTAAGTGTAACACTCTAAAAAAATAAAAAATCCAAAGTGCTATAATGGTGTGAACCTCCCAACTAAAAAGTTGTTGCACGCAAAGGTAATTTGTATTGCAATTATCTGTAGAGGGGTTTCCACCATCCCTGCTAAGGCAGCACAGATGGGCACTAATAGGCTGCACTGATTGGCAGCGTTGATGGGCACTAATTGGTAGCACTGATGTGCACTGATAGGTGGCACTGATAGGCAGCACTGATTGGCACTAATGGGCACTGATTGGCACTGATAGGTGGCACTGATGGGCACTTATATGCATCACTGATGGGCTCTTATTGGTAGCACTTATGGGCACTGATAGGCTCTAAATTCGCAGCACTGATTGGCAGCACTGATCTACACTGATTGGCACTGATAGGCAGCACTGATTGGAAGCACTGATGGGCACTGATAGGCTGCACTGATAGGCAGCACTGATGGGCACTGACTGGCAGCACTGATGGGCACTGGTAGGTGGCACTGATAGGCAGCACTGATGGGCACTAATTGTCAGCACTGATTGGTACTGATAGGCAGCACTGATTGGTACTGATAGGCAGCACTGATGGGCACTGATATACAGCACTGATGTGCACTGATTGGCAGCACTGATGGACAGCACAGATGGGCACTGATATGCAGCACTGATAGGCAGCATTGGTTGGCACTGATTTACAGCATTGGTTGGCACTGATAGGCAGCACTGGTTGGCACTGATAGGCAGCACTGGTTTGCACTGATAGGCAGAATTGGTTGGCACTGATAAGCAGCACTGGCACAGATAGGCAGTACTGGTTGGCACTGATAGGCAGCACTGGCACTGATAGGCAGCATTGGTTGGCATTGATAAGCAGCACTGGTTTGCACTGATAGGCAGCATTGGTTTGCACTGATTGGCAGCATTTGTTGGCACTGATTGGCAGCATTTGTTGGCACTGATTGGCAGCATTTGTTGGCACTGATTGGCAGCATTCGTTGGCACTGATAGGCAGCATTGGTTGGCACTGATTGGCAGCACTGATGGGCACTGACTGGCAGCACTGATGGGCACTAATTGTCAGCACTGATTGGCACTGATAGGCAGCACTGATGGGCACTGATATGCAGCACTGATGGGCACTGATTGGCAGCACTGATAGGCAGCATTGGTTGGCACTGATTGACAGCATTGGTTGGCACTGATTTACAGCATTGGTTGGCACTGATAGGCAGCACTGGTTTGCACTGATAGGCAGCACTGGTTGGCACTGATAGGCAGAATTGGTTGGCACTGATAAGCAACACTGGCACAGATAGGCAGAACTGGTTGGCATTGATAGGCAACATTGGTTTGCACTGATAAGCAGCACTGGCACAGATAGGCAGCATTGGTTGGCACTGATAAGCAGCAGTGGCACTGATAGGCAACAGTGGTTGGCACTGATAGGCGGCACTGGTTTGCACTGATAGGCAGTACTGCTTGGCACTGATAGGCAGCATTGGTTGGCACTGATTGGCAGCATTGGTTGGCACTGATTGGCAGCATTGGTTGGCACTGATAGGCAGCATTGGTTGGCACTGATTGGCAGAATTGATTGGCACTGATTGGCAGCATTGGTTGGCACTGATTGGCATCATTGGTTGGCACTGATAGGCAGCATTGGGTGGCACAGATAGGGGAGAGGAGGAGTTTCACATTCAGCAGATGGTGAGAATTGCCAGAGCTGTTCAGTGTATGAAACTGTCAGATAATGACACTGCATGCAGGGAGAGACACAGCTGTTAAAAGTCAGCGGTGATGCTGGTGGTGGGCGGGACTGAACAGTTACCAAACACCATCCAATAGGATGGGTCTGGGCGGGCCGCTACATTTCTCTGGCTCCGCCCCCTCTCTGAAGCAGCCCAATCATTGGCTGGTCTTGCCGCTTGATCCCGCCCACCCCCGACATCGCGGCTGAGTTGTGATGACTTACAACTCAGCCACGATGTCGGGAGTGGGCGGGACCAAGCGCTATAAACACAAGCCAATGTTTGAGCTGCTTCAGAGAGCGGCCCGCCCAGACCCCATCCCATTGGCTGGTGTTTGATGGCCGTTCTGTCCCGCCCACCCCCGACATCACCCTGACATTAAGACAGCTGGTCTCACTTCCTGCATGCAGTGTCATTATCTGACAGTTTCATACACTGAACAGCTCTGGCAATTCTCACGCTCTGCTGCCTGTGAAACTGTTTCACAGGCAGCGCGGGCCACACACTCTCTTAGATGCAGCATTTTGGGGCAAATCTCTGGACACAGCACGGGGTGATTAGGGTGTGCCCAGGCACACCCGGCACACCCCATGCGCACGCCTATGGTTTGACCATTCTTCCAGAAGCGCATTTGTGAGGTCGGGCATTGATTTTGGACAGGAAGGCCTGGCTCACAGTCTCCGCTCAAAGGTGTTCTATCGGGTTGAGGTCAGGACTCTGTGCAGGCCAGTCAAGTTCCTCCACCCCTAACTCGCTCATCCGTGTCTTTCTGGACCTTGCTTGTGCATGTAAAGGCAGGTGTCACAATACTTTTGACAAGATAGTGTGTCTTCATGTTTTGTTTGTTTTCTGATACCATTCACTGAACATTTTAGACACACCTCGTACAGACACACGCACATTCATGTATACATTCAGAGGCGGCTCTCTAATTAGGCGAAATAGGCGGTGGCCTCAGGCCTCGCAGTCATAGGGGCCTCGCACAGCTGGCTAGTTTACCTAATTAGAGAGCCGCCCCTTCCAGCTGCAGAGATCTCCGCCATCACACAGTCCTGTATCCCCTCACTTTGCTACAGGGAGAGATACGGGCTGCGAGTGAGACATGTGATCGGAGCTCCGGATCACAGACAGGGAGGGAGAGCCGCTCAGTAGAGCTCTGACAGATCTCCCCCCTCCCCCTGCTGCCCGCACAGCCAGACAGAAGAGGAGAGAGAGCTTCTGCTCCTCCTCCTCCCGCCCTCTCCTCCTGTGTCTGCCCCGCCCACTCTCCTCGGCAGTGTTCTCTGTTCTGCCTCAGAGAAGGGGATGTGTGGGCGGGAAGATTCAAGATAAAGACCAGCAAACAGAAAAGGACAAGGGGAGTCTGATCCATCCATCCATCCATCCATCCATCCAGTCTCTTCTGCCTCCCAGTGAGTACACTGATGTAGGGGCTCTTCCTTCCCTTCTTCCTCCATCCCCCTTCTCTTTCTTTCTTTCTTTCCTTCTATCTATCTATCTATCGATCTATCTATCTATCTTTCTTTCTTTCTTTCTTTCTTTCTTTCTTTCTTTCTTTCTTTCTTTCATCTTTTTTTCTCTTTCTTTCTCTTTCTCTTTTCCTTCCTTCCTTCCTTCCTTCCTTCCTTCCTTCCTTCCTTCCTTCCTTCCTTCCTTCCTTCCTTCCTTCCTTCCTTCCTTCTCCACCCATCCCCCTTTTATTTCTCTCTTTGTGACAGCCTACCAGAATAGGTAGGATCTGTGAGAGCAGCTTCCCTGTGCAGCTCTGCTTGAGGAAAATATATCTTTATTATGCCCACTCACCTACCCCCTGTACTGTCCACTCCCCTATACTGTACCCTCCTAATACAGTTCATTTTCATCCCTTGAATTTTTTTCCCATTATGGGCGTGAGTGGGGCCTCATGTCTAAGTTTTGCCTAAGGCCTCACAAAGTCTAGAGCCGCCTCTGTATACATTGCCCATATAAATCCACCTAAAAGAGCGGTTTAAACAAAGAATCTACCTGATGTGTGTAAAAGAATGTAGAGAGCCCAGTAGATGGTAACAAAACTCGGCAGGGTGATCACAGCAATGACTGAAATACAGCCCGCATTTCATATATACGGTATAAAGGGCAGGCCCTTC
This sequence comes from Lithobates septentrionalis, assembly GCA_037952835.1. Taxonomy (NCBI): domain Eukaryota; kingdom Metazoa; phylum Chordata; class Amphibia; order Anura; family Ranidae; genus Lithobates; species Lithobates septentrionalis. Next base: position 954,008 of record JBBDGP010002372.1, read on the forward strand.
CATTTGGGGAGCAGGGGCGCCACCCCCCCCCCCCCCCCAATCCATGCGCCCGGCCCCTAATCTACATGCGGGGCGCCTGACACATTGGATTCCAATGTTTTGTTTTGTTTTTTGAAGCAGGAGATTAGAGCCTGAGGCTCTAATTGGCTTCAAAAAAGGGTGGGCTCGGGGCACAGAGCACTGCGCCCTGAGCCCACCCACTTGTGTGGCAATAGCAAATTATTATTCGCTATTGTCTTCCTGATTTTTCTCCCGGCCAATCAAGAAGAAGGTGGAGCCCTGCTAACCCTATTGAATTGAATTGCATTGTAACTGTACTGTCTCCCTTTATAATGTAAAACAGCACACAAGTTGTTGGCGCTATATAAATCCTGTATGGGGTGAACAGAAACACAAGACTATTTACTAAAGGCAAATAGACTGTGCACTTTGAAAGTGCAGTTGCCCCAGAGCTTAGTAAAGGAGGTAAAGCTTCACATTACAAAGAACAACCAATCGCACGCAAGGAAAATGAAAAAAAAAACTGCATTTTTGCTTGCACATGAGTGGATGATGGAAGCCGGCAGAGCTCTCCCTCATTTACTAAGCTCTGGAGCACTTTTTACCGAGGTGTTAAAAATCGACTATCAGTCGTAAAATGAGGTGTGGGGCAGTGGCGGTGCGTCCATAAGGGTGCACGGGCACCGCCCCCTCTCTCCAGCCACCCCTCTAGCACCAATAGATTCATGCAATGCATGAATCATCTATCTATGGCTGCCACTGCCACCCCCTATTCAGGTGCCCGGCCCTTTTTTGGGCACATCTGAATTACAGCGGCAGGTTTTTTTGTAAGCACCTGATTAGGGCCATCGGCTCTAATAGGCATCAAAAAAGGTGACCTTTGAGCGCCATGCTGGGCGCTCGCAGGTCACTCAGCTGTGTTAGAAAAGCAAATAAATATTCACTTTCATAACACTAAACCGCCTCTCCGCTAATCTGGTGCTCGGATCTTTTACCCGTCACCTGATTGGCTGAAACGACAGGCGCTGTTATTGGAAGCCTATCATAGCAGAGGACAGGAAAAGAGGACGGAAGAAGACATCGAGGAGCTGTCCCACCGCCACCGAGACAGGGTAAGTACAGACGGCGGGTGGGGGGCACACTGGTAGCATTTAATATGGCACAGTGGCTGCGTTTGATTGGGCACAGTGGAAGCATTTGATGGGGCACAGTGAGGCTGCATTTGATGGGGCACAGTGAGGCTGCATTTGATGTGGCACAGTGAGGCTGGATGTGATGGGCACAGTGAGGCTGCATTTGATAGGCACAGTGAGGCTGCATGTGATGGGCACAGTGAGGCTGAATGTGATGGGCACAGTGAGGCTGCATTTGATAGGCACAGTGAGGCTGCATTTGATGGGGCACAGTGAGGCTGGATGTGACGGGCACAGTGAGGCTGCATTTGATAGGCACAGTGAGGCTGCGTGTGATGGGCACAGTGAGGCTGCATTTAATGGGGCACATTGAGGCTGCATTTGATGGGGCACAGTGAGGCTGCATTTGATGGGGCACAGTGAGGCTGCATGTGATGGGACACATTGCGGCTTCATTTGATGGGGCACAGTGAGGCTGCATTTGATGGGACACATTGCGGCTTCATTTGATGGGGCACATTGAGGCTGCATTTGATGGGGCACAGTGAGGCTGCATTTGATGGGTACAGTGAGGCTGCATTTGATGGGTACAGTGAGGCTGCATTTGATAGGCACAGTGAGGCTGCATGTGATGGGCACAGTGAGGCTGAATGTGATGGGCACAGTGAGGCTGCATTTGATGGGGCACAGTGAGGCTGCATTTGATGGGGCACAGTGAGGCTGCATTTGATGGGACACAGTGAGGCTGCATTTGATAGGCACAGTGAGGCTGCGTGTGATGGGCACAGTGAGGCTGCATTTAATGGGGCACATTGAGGCTGCATTTAATGGGGCACATTGAGGCTGCATTTGATGGGGCACAGTGAGGCTGGATGTGACGGGCACAGTGAGGCTGCATTTGATAGGCACAGTGAGGCTGCGTGTGATGGGCACAGTGAGGCTGCATTTAATGGGGCACATTGAGGCTGCATTTGATGGGGCACAGTGAGGCTGCATTTGATGGGGCACAGTGAGGCTGCATGTGATGGGACACATTGCGGCTTCATTTGATGGGGCACAGTGAGGCTGCATTTGATGGGACACATTGCGGCTTCATTTGATGGGGCACATTGAGGCTGCATTTGATGGGGCACAGTGAGGCTGCATTTGATGGGTACAGTGAGGCTGCATTTGATGGGTACAGTGAGGCTGCATTTGATGGGTACAGTGAGGCTGCATTTGATGGGGCACAGTGAGGCTGCATTTGATGGGACACAGTGAGGCTGCATGTGATGGGCACAGTGAGGCTGCATTTGATGGGTACAGTGAGGCTGCATTTGATGGGGCACAGTGAGGCTGCATTTGATGGGGCACAGTGAGGCTGCATTTGATGGGGCACAGTGAGGCTGCATTTGATGGGACACAGTGAGGCTGCATGTGATGGGCACAGTGAGGCTGCATTTGATGGGTACAGTGAGGCTGCATTTGATGGGGCACAGTGAGGCTGCATTTGATGGGGCACAGCGAGGCTGCATTTGATGGGCACGGTGAGGCTGCATGTGATGGGCACAGTGAGACTGCATTTGATGGGGCACAGTGAGGCTGCATTTGATGGGGCACAGTGAGGCTGCATTTGATGGGGCACAGTGAGACTGCATTTGATGGGGCAAAGTGAGGCTGCATTTGATGGGGCACAGTGAGGCTGCATGTGATGGGCACAGTGAGGCTGCATTTGATGGGGCACAGTGAGGCTGCATTTGATGGGCACAGTGAGGCTGCATGAGATGGGGCACAGTGAGGCTGCATTTGATGGGGCACAGTGAGGCTGCATGTGATGGACACAGTGAGGCTGCATGTGATGAACACAGTGAGGCTGCATTTGATGGGCACAGTGAGGCTGTATTTGATGGGCACAGTGAGGCTGCATTTGATGGGGCACAGTGAGACTGCATGTGATGGGCACAGTGAGGCTGCATTTGATGGGTACAGTGAGGCTGCATTTGATGGGGCACAGTGAGGCTGCATTTGATGGGGCACAGTGAGGCTGCATTTGATGGGGCACATTGAGGCTGCATTTGATGGGGCACAGTGAGGCTGCATGTGATGGGCACAGTGAGGCTGCATTTGATGGGTACAGTGAGGCTGCATTTGATGGGGCACAGTGAGGCTGCATTTGATGGGGCACAGCGAGGCTGCATTTGATGGGCACGGTGAGGCTGCATGTGATGGGCACAGTGAGACTGCATTTGATGGGGCACAGTGAGGCTGCATTTGATGGGGCACAGTGAGGCTGCATTTGATGGGGCACAGTGAGACTGCATTTGATGGGGCAAAGTGAGGCTGCATTTGATGGGGCACAGTGAGGCTGCATGTGATGGGCACAGTGAGGCTGCATTTGATGGGGCACAGTGAGGCTGCATTTGATGGGCACAGTGAGGCTGCATGAGATGGGGCACAGTGAGGCTGCATTTGATGGGGCACAGTGAGGCTGCATGTGATGGACACAGTGAGGCTGCATGTGATGAACACAGTGAGGCTGCATTTGATGGGCACAGTGAGGCTGTATTTGATGGGCACAGTGAGGCTGCATTTGATGGGGCACAGTGAGACTGCATGTGGTGGGCACAGTGAGGCTGCATTTGATAGGCACAGTGAGGCTGCATTTGATGGGGTACAATGAGGCTGCATTTGATTGTCTTTTACAAATGGCACCGCAGAAATCACCCACGGTTGACCAGTCAGCATTAATGGCTGTGCACTGACCCATCTGACAGCTGAGTACACAAGCACAGTGTACAGAGCCAATCTGATGGGCACAGTGAGGCTGCATTTGATGGGCACAGTGGCTGCATTTGATGGGCACAGTAGCTGCATTTGATGTCACAGTGGCTGCATTTAATGGGGCACAGTGGCTGTATTGGATGGGCACAGTGGCTGCAAAAGATGGGTACAGTGGCTGAATTTGATGGGGCACAGTGGCAACATTTGATGGCACAGTGGTGGCAGCATTTTATATGGCACAGTGGCTGTGTTTGATGGGCACATGGCTGTGTTTGATGGACACAGTGGCTGCGTTTGATGGGCACAGTGGCGGCAATTGATGGGCACAGTGGCTGCGTTTAATGGACACAGTGGCTGTGATTGATGATACAGTGAGGCTGCAATTGATGGGGTTTTTTTTTTCAGAATTTTTCAGTTTGTTTGCGCCCCCCAAAAATTTTGATCACCAGCCGCCACTGGTGGGGGGTGTCATTTTGTAGGAAACCCTTGGGGAAATCTAACAAGACCACCCTGAGCTTTCTGCTTGTAGAGTGCAACTTTACTTTTTCAAAAGTGCACAGTAAATTTTACTTTAGTAAATCACTCCCTATGTGTGCTACTGTATAAGCCTTTCGGAAGGTAAAACATCTCCTCTAGCTGCCTCTTTCGCTGTCAGGTAGGAGCTGCCCGTTAGACAACTTCAGCGGCGGAGTCTTTCAGCTCCCTTGAGATGAACACAAATATTGAGCAATCTTTATTCATCATTTTCTTTGTTATTCCGCCGAAGCGCAACAGAGAGTGCACAAGATCCAATTTCATTTGCCACAATACGCATCCTTCAGAATTGTGTATGGCATGGTTCCTACAACAAATTGAATTTGTCTTCCTCTCTCCTTCTTCTTGTATAAGTCGTTCTCGTACACGGGGGTTTGTTAACCTCGGCTGTAATGTTGGCGCTGCCAATGTTCTCTTCAATTATACCTGCCAGGGCCCATTGCAAGCTATCTTCTCAATAATTACTCCCCTGACAGCAATATTTCATTCCGCAATTTCAACGCGCAATCAAATGCAAATCGCGCCGGCGAATCGCTTTACCTGGCCGCGGTAATTAAAATAAAGTGGTAAGCTGCGGGTTATTTTAAGAACATTTTGCTGAGCCGTAAGTGAATTAGGTTACGAGACGGGACTCTTACAGGTGTCTTGCAAGTAAATTAGCTGCGATGTTGGACCAGATTCCAAAAAAGATTCTGTTTTAGGATAAATAATTGGCAAGGTTGGTCTGCGCATGTTTTTTAGGGAGGCCACCTTTTCTTCAAGCCAAACCCCGACACTTTAGCGGCGCACAGCAATTTTATTTTTAAGGGGGAACGCCGTGGACTCTGGCATAAAGGGGAACTCTGATGTAGAGGAGTTACTGCTCACCAAACCTCCAACTTACACCAGAGTTCCCAGCATCCCCCCTTAAATTAGGGTCCTTAAAGCCCCCCTTACATCAGAGTCCACAGGGCACCCCTTACCTTAGTGTACTTCCTTGCTTGGAGGCAGGAGAAAGAGAAGGAAGGGAGGGTGAGGGGGGAGACTCCAGTTACAGACATTGGATGGTGAGCTCACTCAACTGAGGATGGAGGATCAGGCATCAACACCTTTCATCCACCACGTATCTGAGCTGTGTAGCTTCAAACTTCCAGGCCACACATCCCTTTCCTGAGGCACAGAAGACTGGGGATTGAAGTGTGGGTGGGCAGACAGAGGGGTAGGGGTGGGAAGAGGAAGAGCAGATCAAGCCCTCTCACCTGTCCGTGTATGGGAGGTGTGGCCCCCGTGTGTACACCTGTGCACTTGGCATTTGTGGTACTTGATTACTTGGGGAGCCACAGTCCATTCTGAATATTGTGTCCGGGATTCAGATGGTCTGAAACCCGGACACATGATTCAAAACCCGAACTGTCCGGGTGAACCCCTAGTGTTTTCGGGGCACGTTACGTTAAAAGCTCCTAAACACTTTCAACGGCTTTGAATAGGTTTGGATCCTAGGACCGTCGGGTTGTATTTCTGGAATTTTTTTGACAGTGTACATACAAAGACTAGGGTGATAGTAATTTGTTATTAGAGGAATTCCAGGTACGGCATTTTATGGCATTTTTTTTGCATATGGCATAACTGTGGGATCCTGCTAGGGATCCAAAACTACTGCCCCTGGGCCATATTTGGGCCGCTACAAGATTTTATCCAACCTGATAGAGCGAATGGGGACTCTGATATAAGGATGAATTCTGATGGGGACCTCCAATGTAAAGGTGGATTCTGATAAAGACCCTGACGAAAGAGGTAACTCTAGTGTAAGGCAGACTCTGATGGAGGCGTTAATTTATGGGTTACTCTGATGGGGGCCCTGGGCAACATTTGGCCCACTGCAAGATTTTATCCAACCTGCAGCTAGAGTGAATGGCATATCCTCAATGTGCACCTATAGCACAGGGTTCAGTGGGGCCCCCTGATGTAAGGGGGGATTCTGATGGGGGCCCTGATGTAAGGGGTAACTCTAATGCAAGGGGGATTCCAATGGGGACTTTGATGTAAGGGTGTCAGGGAAGGTTCCATCCGCTGATGGCACTGCCTGATATTTGGTGTGCAGTACTGTGGTCCACCAGCAGGTGTCTCCTGGCAGTCTGGAACTGCCAGGGGAGTTTTCCCCTGTTGGTAGTATTATGTGATCTTTTGGGCCGTAGTACTGGCGTCCACCAGCGGGTGGTACCTGGCAGTGTGGGGCCGACATCATCTCCTGCAGTCAGGCTTCACCTGAGTCTGATTGAGATGTGTATAAATTCCCGGCAGACACACTAATGCCTTGCCTTGGTATCTTTCCTTGTGCCCTGATCCTGAACCTGAGAGCTTTGTATTTGTACCTGATCCTGTTCCTGTCTGTTTACCTGTACCCTGAGCCTTGCACCTGTACCCCTCCCTCCTGTGATCCATCCATCCTCTCCTTGTCCTGTTGCTTTCCCTTCCCCAGCTGCTGAACTCCCGTTGACGACTCTGGCCTGGCTCTGTTTATGATCTTGGTATTTCCCTTACTTGTATATATTTGTCTGTTATTATTTGTGGGTTTCTGTCGGTGGTTGGTTGGTTGCACATTGTAGTATATTGGAGGTGGTTGTATTAATTCACTTATCTTAAATAAATCATTATATTTCACTAATGCCGCATATACATGATCGGAAATTTGGCCAGCAAAAGACCGTTGAGACATTTTGTTCGGAAAATGCGACCGTGTGTATGCTCCATCTGACTTTAGCTGGCCAAATTCCAGCCAGCAAAAGATTGAGAGCAGGTTCTCAATTTTTCGGTCGAAAAAAGTTCCTATCCGAAAATTAGATCGCCTGTAGCAATTCAGACGCGCAAAATTCCTACACATGCTCGGAAACAATTAGACGCACGCTCGGAAGCATTGAACTTAATTTTCTCGGCTTGTCGTAGTGTTGTACGTCACCGCGTTCTTGACGGTCAAAAGTTCAGAGAACATTTATGTGACCGTGTGTATGCAAGGCAAGCTTGAGTGGAATCCCGTCGGACAAGCCATCATATCTTTTTCTGACCAAAATCCCGATCGTGTGTACGTGGCATTACCCACGTTTGGGTTTCCTCTGTTGCAGTCCACACAGTTCTGGTCTTATCTGATACCTGACAAAGGGGAACTCTGATGAAGACACTGATTTATGGGTAACTCGAATGGCCACATTTGGCCCACTACAAGATTTTATCCAGCCTGCAATTAGAGTGAATGGCATATCCTCAATGTGCACCTATAACACAGGGTTTAATAGCGACCCCAATGTAAGGGGGGATTCTCATGGGGACCCTGATGTAGGGGTAACTCTAACGTAAGGGGTACTCTAATGGAGATTTTGATGTAAGGGGACCTCTGATGGGGATGCTGATTTATGGGTAACTCTGATGGTCATTGAAGAAAAATAAGATTGGCTGCACGCCATAGAGGGAAAACGTCCCTCTTGTTGTGAACAAGCATGAGTTACCCGTGTGAATTGCGTCATATACGTGTGTTTCTGTAACATCCTATGGCATGGTGACAATAAAGAATACGTTCTACAGAAGTTTTCCCTCTATGGTGTGCGGCCAATCTTCTTTTTCTTCAATTATCATTGACGGTGGTGAGCCGGCCCAGCACCCACGGGGATTGTCTTATCCACAGTCTGAGCGGCGTTATACTTTTCTTGAACTCTGATGGTGACCCCGATGTATGGAGGAGTTCTGATGGGGACACTGATGTATGAAGGAGTTCTTATGGTGACCCCGATGTATGGAGGAGTTCTGATGGGGATGTATGAAGGAGTTCTGATGGTGACCCCGATGTATGGAGGAGTTCTGATGGTGACCCCGATGTATGGAGGAGTTCTGATGGGGACCCTGATGTAATGGGTAACTCTAATGTAAGGGGGATTCCAATGGGGACTTTATTATAGGGGGGACTCTGATGGAGACACTGATTTATGGGTAACTCTAATGGGGACTGTGAGCCACATTTGGCCTGCTGCAAGATTTTAACCAGCCTATAGCTAGAGTGAATGGCGTATCCTCAATGTGCACCTACAACACAGGCTCCGATGGGGACCCTGATGTAAGGAGGGACTCTGATGTAATGGGGAACTCTGATAGGGACCCTGATTCATGGAGGGATTCAGATGGGGACCCAGATGTAAGGGGTAACTCTAATGGGGATGCTGATTTATTGGTGACTTTGATGGGGTGTGATGTATGGAAGGATTATGATGGGGAGCCCAACGTAAATGTGGATTTTGATGAGGTCTTCGATGTAAGGGGTCATTCTAATGTAAGGGTAACTCTGATGGGGACTCTGTTGTAAGGAGGGAATTCTGAGGGGGGGGGGGGTTTCAGCCTGTGAATATTTGTCAATTATATGAGGTGACCCTTGTACTGAAAATTTTTGGAACCCCCTGCTCTACAAACTAGAAATCACTAGGTTTTAGGTCCCATGCCAAGCAGCTGCCCTGCCGCACTGTGACCACAGGAGGTCAGCCACTCAGCACAGGCGCCACTGAGTGAATATTTTGCATTTTTACTCATTGAATGCAAAGCAATTTCTGATTGGATGAGGTGGAAAGTGTGACATCACCACCACAAATTATCTTGGATTCTTTCATTTGGTTTTGGCCTGGTGCTCCTTTCTGTATTTCTATGGTTTGGGTTGGATGACAATCTAGGGAAACCTTGCTGTGTTGTAGCTGTCTCATCAGAGCTGTTTAGCTTGTTTGAGGTTTCCTTACATCTGACTACATATGCAAGTCTAAAAGTTTCCAGCGCCTCTATGGTATCCTGCTCTGGGGACCAGAAACACGTCATTCTCATCTTGTTTAGATTGGTGGCAGGGGGTGATGAGTGAGCGCCCCGCCCCCTGAACCATACCAGGCTGCATGCCTTCAGCTGTAAGGGTCTGCGGGCAGGGGACTTATCGAAATCTGGAAGATCTGGAAGCACTGCCTCCCCATGTGAATGAGTAGGGGTACCCCTACTCATTCATCAAGAAAAAGTGTCAAAAAGAATTAAAAACACACAATCTTTGACAATTCCTTTATTAAAAATAAGTTCAATTCCTTTATTAAATAAGCTGTCTGACAAAGTGAAGTATGTTAACAGATCACAAAAAGCCACACATCATGCCACAATCTAAAACAATTCAAGAACAGATTAGAAACAAAGTAATGTAAATGTATTGGTCTAGGAAGGGTTTCAAAGCCATTTCTAAGGCTTTGGAACTCCAGTGAACCGCGGGGAGAGCCATTATCCACAAATGGAGATAACTCGGAACAGTGGTGAACCTTCGCAGGAGTGGCCGGCCTACAAAAATTACTCCAAGAGCATGACGACAACTCAACCAGGAGGTCATAAAAGAACCCAGAACAACATCTAAAGAACTGCAGGCCTCACTTGTCTCAGGTAAGATCAGTGTTCATGATTCAACAATAAGAAAGAGATTGGGCAAAAATGGCATCCATGAAAGAGATCCAAGGCCAAAGCCACTGCTGACCAAAAAGAACACAAAGGACTCATCTCACATTTACCAAAAAACATCTTGATTATCCCCAAGACTTTTAGGCAAATATTCTGTGGACTGATGAGACAAAATGTTAACTTTTTGGAAGGTGTACGTCCCGTTACATTTGGCATAAAACAAATACAGCATTTCATAACAAGAACATCATACCAACAGTCAGACATGGTGGTGGTAGTGTGATGGTCTGGGGCTGCTTTGCAGCTTCAGGACCTGGACGATTTGCCATAATTGATGGAACCATGAATTCTGCGCTCCACCAGAAAATCTTAAAGGAGAATATCCGGCCATCAGTTCGTGACCTCAAGCTCAAGTTCATTTGGGTTATGCAACAGGACAATGATCCAAAACACAACAGCAAGAACACCTCCAAATGGTTCAAACAAAGCAAAATGTAGGTTTTGGAATGGCCTAGTCAAAGCCCGGACCTAAATCCAATTGAGATGCTGTTTTATGACATTACACAGGCCGTTCATGCTGGAAAACCCTCCAATGTGGCTGAATTAAAAGAATTCTGGAAGGAGGAGTGCGCCAAAAGTGCTCCACAGCAATGTGAAAAGACTCATTGCCAGTTATCGCAAACGCTTGATTGCAGTTGTTGCCGCCAAGGGTGGCAAAACCAGTTATTAGGTTTAGGGGGCAATTACTTTTTCACATAAAGCCAGGCAGGTTTGGACAGCTTTTTTGCCTTAATAAATGAAACCATCATTTAAAAACTGCATTTTGTATTTACTCTGGTTTCTTTGTGTAATAATAAAAATAGTTTGATGATCTGAGTCATTTAAGTGTGACAAATATGCAAAAAAAAAAAAAAAAACACAAAGGGGGCAAATACTTTTTCGCACAACTGTACACCACGGTTAGCCTTGCGGGACATTGCAGATTCCAATACCGTTCCATGGAGTTTCTGCAAACTTTAATTCATTTAGAAATACATTAGTCACAGCTCTCCCACAATATGGCAGCTATCATCGGCCGTGTCACACGAACTTTCATTTCGGCGGAGATTAGCGCAGTCTATAAAAACTCACTTTTATCCAAGAGTATCTGAGGACAAGAGTGGAGGATTCGATCGGGAGAGAGAGAAAAATGCATAAATATAAGTGTTTACTGTAAATAGAAAATGCAAACTTAGGTTAGAGAAAATGTTTGCAGGAAAAAAAAAAAATCGGAGATAGGAGTATATTTTTCAAAGTATATTTGCATTTTTATTGCTTGTAAGCTGTTACAAAGTGTATGAGTCGTGGATTCTACCAGGCATAATATAAGACTATTGCCTTGTAATTTCAGCTCGCTTTCTCACAAACCGAACAGTAAATTCACATCGCTATTGTAGCACCGCGTGCAAATTCTTATTGAAAATTAAACCAGAACTTGAGCAGAGCTTGAAAAATAAACCATTATACTTTTTTTTTTTTCCCTTCAATCCTCAGGCAAACCTTGGATTTAAATGTTGATGGTAGGGCACGTGTCAGGGTAACAATTTCACCATTGGGTTGAGATGTTCATACGGAGGCATCAGAATTAATTCTCCGCATTATGTTCTCGGTTGAGGGGAATACAAATGTGGATTTAGACACTTCGCTGAAGATTTTCCTCAGTTCATAAATACTGTAATGATCCTTTTAGACAAATTAAAGTGATGGGTGAGAGGAAGGAGGGTAATACGTCAGAAGAGTGAATGGCATTATGTTATTTTTCCTCTCCTTGTTTGGGAATATTTACTGGGGAAATTGTATGACACAATGCAATGTTATAAAAAGAAACTGTAATGCAGAGGTATTGAATTAAAAATCAAGAGGGAGGGGTATGACATTTTATTCCAGCAGAGGTCCAAATCTCATGTTTGTGCAAAGACCCAGATAAGATATTTGTAGTCATTGTATGTATATCAAAAATTAAACCCCCATCAGAGTGCCAACTTACATCAGGTGCCCCTATCTGAGTGCCCCCTATATCAGGTGTCCCCATCACAGTACCCCCTTACATCGGGGGGCTTTCATCTGAGTGCAACCTTATATCAGGTGTCCCCATCACAGTACCCCCTTACATCAGGTGTCCCCATCACAGTACCCCCTTACATCGGGGGGCTTCCATCTGAGAGCACCCTTATTACATGTGTCCCATTACAGTACCCCCTTACATCAGGTGTCCCCGTCGCAGTGCCCCCTTACATCAGGGGCTTCCATCTGAGTGCCCCCTTATATCAGGTGTCCCCATCACAGTGCCCCCTTACATCAAGTGTCCCCATAAGAGTACCCGCTTACATCAGGTTCCCCCCATGAGAGTGTCCCCCTACATCAGGTGTCCCCATCAGAGTGCTTCCTTACATCAAGTGTCCTCATCAGAGTGCTACCTTACATCAGGTGTCCCCATCAGAGTGACCTCTTACAGAGGTGTCCCCATCACAGTGCCCCCTTATATCAGATGTCCCCATCGCAGTGACTCCTTAAATTGGGTGCTTCCATCTGAGTGCCCCCTTATATCAGGTGCCCCTATCTGAGTGCCCCTTTATATCAGGTGTCCACATCACAGTGCCTCCTTACATCAGGTGTCCCCATCGCAGTGACCCCTTAAATTGGGTGCTTCCTTCTGAGTGCCCCCTTATATCAGGTGTCCCCATCAGAGTGCCCCCTTACATTTGGTGTCCACATCACAGTGCCCCCTTACTTCAGCTGCCCCATCCGAGTGCCCCTTTACATCAGGTGTCTGCATCAGAGTGCCCCCTTACATCGGCTGCCCCATCCGAGTGCCCCTTTACATCAGCTGTCCGCATCGCAGTGCCCCCTTACATCAGGTGTCCCCATCACAGTGCCATATCACAGTGACCTCTTACATCAGATGTTACCACCATTTGACCACTTTATATCAAGTGTCCCATTAACAATGATCCCTTACATTGGGTGTCCCCATCACTATTCCCGCTTACATGAGGTGCCCCCCATTAGAGTGTCCCCCTACATCAGATTGCTTCCTTACATCAAGTGTCCTCATCAGAGTGCTATCTTACATCAGGTGTCCCCATCAGAATGACCCCTTACAAAGGTATCCCCATCACAGTGCCCCCTTATATCAGGTGTCCACATCACAGTGCCCCCTTTCATCAGGTGTCCACATCACACTGGTCCCCTTCCATCCTAGTGCCCCCTTACAACAGGTGCCCCTATCTGAGTGCCCCCTTATATCAGGTGTCCCCATCAGAGTGTCATCAGGTGTCCACATCACAGTGCCCTCTTACATTGGCTGCCGCATCTGAGTGCCCCTTTATATCAGGTGTCGCCATCACAGTGCCCCCTTACATCAGGTGTCCCCATCACAGTGCCCCCTTACATCAGGAGTCCACATCACAGTGACCTCTTACATCAGATGTTACCACCATTTTGCCCTCTTATATCAAGTGTCCCAATCACAATGATCCCTTACATTGGGGACCCCATCACAGTTCCCTCTTACATCAAGTGTCTCCATAAGAGTACCCGCTTACATCAGGTGTCCCCATCAGAGTGCCACCTTACATCAGGTGTCCCCATCAGAGTGCCCCCTTACAGAGGTGTCCCCATCACAGTGCCCCCTTACATAGGTGACCCCTTTAAAGTGCTCCCTTACTTTAGGTGTCACCACCATTTTGCCCCATTTTGCTACATTGAGCATCCCCATCACAGTTCCCTCTTATATCAAGTGTTCCCATATAAAAATACCTACTTACATTGGGGACCCCCCATTATGCCCCGTACACACGGTCGGATTTTCCGACGGAAAATGTGCGATGGGAGCTTTGTTGTCGGAAATTCCGACCATGTGTAGGCTCCATCGGACATTTTCCATCGGAATTTCCGTCACTCAAAATTTGAGATCTGGATCTCAAATTTTCCGACAACAAAATCCGTTGTCGTAAATTCCAAACGTGTGTACACAATTCCGACGCACAAAAGTCCACGCATGCTCGGAATCAAGCAGAAGAGCTGCACTGGCTATTGAACTTCCTTTTTCTCGGCTTGTCGTACGTGTTGTACGTCACCGCGTTCTTGACGATCGGAATTTCCGGCAAGATTTGTGTGACCGTGTGTATGCAAGACAAGTTTGAGCCAACATCCTTCGGAAAAAAAACATGGATTTTGTTGTCGGAATGTCCGATTGTGTGTACGTGGGGCATTAGAGTGTTGCCATACATCAGGTGTCCCCTTACATTAGGCACCCCCATCAGAGTGCCCCTTTACATTAGGTGTCCCCACTAGAGTGCTATCTTACATCAGGTGCCCCCCAGTAGAGTGCCCCCTCACCTCAATTGTCTACATCACAGTGCCTTCTTACATCAGGTTTCCGAATCACATTGACCTCTTACATCAGGTGCCCCCATCTGAATGCCCCCTTACATCAGGTGCCCCTTGCAGAGTGTCCCTTTACATTAGGTATCCCCATCAGTGTCACCCCCCCCCTACATGAGGTGTTCCCATCAAAGTGCTCCCTTACATTGAGTGTCCACATCACAATTCCCTCTTACATCAAATGCCCCATAAGAGTAACTGTTTACATTGGGTGCCTCCCCCCCAATTAGAATGTCCCCCTACATTAGATGTCCCCATCAGAGTGCCCCCTTACATCAGGTGTCCCCATCACAGTCCCCCTATACTTTTTAGTTCCACGCAGGCAGAGGGCAGAAGGTAATACTGGGAGTGGGGCACAAATGTAACATCATTGGTTGGACACCAACATTCCTAGCAAGGAATGACTACAGAGGAGGAGAGGAATCTGCAATGGGGACTCCCTGGCTGGAAGCTCAGATTGGACCATCACTTGGTCCAGGCCTTGACTAGGGCCTGCCATTTAGTGATGGCTGCTGTAGTGCCTAGTATTGCATCATTGATCTGAAAACGTATTTAGAGGTGATCTTTGCTTCTTAACATACTTGCTGCTCCATATTTAATGACAGATGCTCACTTTTGCTCACAAATCTGCCCCCTTCTGAAATCCCCCCTCCCAGAACAAATCTTTGCCCCCCCCCCTACCCCCCAAGTCCTCCCAGCATAAATGCCCACCCCCCCCAAAAAATGTAAAAAAAATAACCCCTCCTAGCATAAATCCTCTACCACTAAAATTTCCCCTCCAAGTTCACCCCCCCCCCCCCCCACCCACTCCAGAGTTCTTAAGTTTGGGAACCAGCCTAGCAGTACAATATATGGGATATCCCTTCATTGTAATATCACTGTGGGACTAAAGAGCCAAGGTCTAAAACTTAGCAATATGGAGTAAAGATGAAAGTTGAAGACCACCATAAGCCCTGAATTTGGGTATAACCTACACACTGGGGGGGATTTACTAAAAGTGGAGCACTCAGAATCTGGTGCAGCTGTGCATGGTAGACAATCACCTTCATCAATTAAGCTTTGACATAAAACCTGGAAGCTGATTGGATTCTATGCAGAGCTGCACCAGATTTTGCGCACTCCAGTTTTAGTAAAGCCCTCATATTGTTTTTGTTTTACAAGATTACCAAAATGGCAATTTTTAAAACATTGACTGAAAAAATAGTATGTGTTCCTGTCTCTTGACTCTAGGGTAGCCTTGCTACCTGATGTAAGGTTCTGTGAAAGCCTAGCCTCCCTTGGGAGATTACTATGAATGCCTTGAGCTGTGGTGGAGTGATCTCCTGCTCGATGGATTCTGCATTGTTCTATGGCCAACGTCAATCAGCAGAGTCAGTTACGTGGGACAAGTTGAATCTCTCCTCTCGTCTATCATGTAAGTAACCCCAGCCAGCAACAATGTTTTTAGTTGTCTGTAAAGAGTCATTATTTCACTTACCATCAATGTAAGAGGAGCCATTTTCCGACTGACCATCAACATAAAGGGGCCCTTTTCCCACTAACCAACAGCATAACAGGGTTCTTCCACACTGACCACCAATTTAAGAGGACCCGTCTCCCACTGACCACCAATGTAAGGGGGTCTCTCTACCACTGACCAACAGTGTAAAGAGGCCTTTTTCCACTGACCATCAATGTAAAGAGTTGCTAGTCTACTGACCACTGCTAAGGGGATTCCTCTCCCGCTGACTACTAATGTAAGTGAGCAACTCCCATTTAATGTAATGGGGACCTTTTCCAACTAAAAACCAATGTAAGGGGGAGTCTTTCTACCACTGACAATGTCAGGAATCAGCAGCAAAGATAGCCAGAACTGTGTGGCTACACTTAGGAAACTGAGACCAAACCACATATATGTAGCTCTACCCCCAAAGGTGCCGCTGGTGATTGGGTCCCCCACTCCTGCATGGCCAGGCAACAAATATTCTCCACATTATCTCCAGACACAAAAAACTGCCTTTTGAGCTTAGTTTTGATGTTTTATTAGGGGTAATAACTTATTATTGGATGCCCAACTTGATAGTAACAAAACTAGGGACAACTTCCTCCCTATGAAGACATTTCAGGACTGTCTTTCTTCCTAGACACTGACAGTCTCTGATAGAAAAGCAAAAGCCCCTTGGGGCTAGGAACTCTCAGTCCCCTTTGAAAGTAGCACAAAAATGTTGTAGGTTGCATCCAGGAGAAGCTCCAAATCTACTGTAGATACTGATCCCAGTTCCACTAACTGCAGAAACTACCAGCCCACCTGGCTGCTACTGAAGATCTACCAGGGTAAGGTAAAGGAAACATTTAAACCCAACGCTGTCTTCCAGAAAGGCTTGCTACATGTGACAGTCTTTCCCCTTGCAAGTTCCTGACCATGCTGATGTACTCACACTGTCCTCCAGGCCTTTGCTGCCTCTTAGGTATGGTTCTTTCTAAACCATGTCAGGATCCTCCTAAGCCAACCAAAAGCCCAAGGCACAGCCCACCCAGCAGGGGTTCCTCTCAAGGGCCACCGACAGTCTCCTCAGCACTCCATCTTCCACCCGACTCCCTGCCAGCATGACTCATTCATATTTAAGGGCTGGCTTAGCCACCATGCCAGGCCCACTGCCTGGGGATTGGCCAAACTATCCTAAGTATGCAGATCAACCCCTCCTGGCCTCCCCCCTTCAGTTTCCAGAAAGTTCTCCAACCTTCCAGAACCAGGGGGAGGCACCAGCGACCTGCCTGTATGAGGCATCCAGTTCTGAACTGAAGTAAACTTTTAATCCAGATTGAAAGATTCAATTTACCATGAACCAAAACATAAGTCTCAAAGGAGACTTTCAAACATAAATGTGCCTGCACTCCTCACACTAGTAGCACACTAGAGGGTGTTACACTCACCTTCACCTTCATCACACCACAACTCTGCATTATTGTCCGCAGTCTGTGACCATCTCCTGTGCCATGTCCCAGTGTCTGACCATCTTCTGTGCCATGTCCCAGTGTCTGACCATCTCCTGTGCCATGTCCCCAGTGTCTGATCATCTCCTGTGCCATGTCCCCAGTGTCTGATCATCTCCTGTGCCATGTCCCCAGTGTCTGATCATCTCCTGTGCCATGTCCCCAGTGTCTGATCATCTCCTGTGCCATGTCCCCAGTGTCTGACCATCTCCTGTGCCATGTCCCCAGTGTCTGATCATCTCCTGTGCCATGTCCCCAGTGTCTGATCATCTCCTGTGCCATGTCCCCAGTGTCTGACCATCTCCTGTGCCATGTCCGCAGTCTGTGACCATCTCCTGTGCCATGTCCGCAGTGTCTGACCATCTCCTGTGCCATGTCCCCAGTGTCTGACCATCTCCTGTGCCATGTCCCCAGTGTCTGACCATCTCCTGTGCCATGTCCCAGTGTCTGACCATCTGCTGTGCCATGTCCGCAGTCTGTGACCATCTCCTGTGCCATGTCCGCAGTGTCTGACCATCTCCTGTGCCATGTCCCCAGTGTCTGACCATCTCCTGTGCCATGTCCCCAGTGTCTGACCATCTCCTGTGCCATGTCCGCAGTCTGTGACCATCTCCTGTGCCATGTCCCCAGTGTCTGACCATCTCCTGTGCCATGTCCGCAGTGTCTGACCATCTCCTGTGCCATCTCCGCAGTCTGTGACCATCTCCTGTGCCATGTCCGCAGTCTGTGACCATCTCCTGTGCCATGTCCGCAGTCTGTGACCATCTCCTGTGCCATGTCCGCAGTCTGTGACCATCTCCTGTGCCATGTCCCCAGTGTCTGACCATCTCCTGTGCCATGTCCCCAGTGTCTGATCATCTCCTGTGCCATGTCCCCAGTGTCTGACCATCTCCTGTGCCATGTCCGCAGTCTGTGACCATCTCCTGTGCCATGTCCGCAGTGTCTGACCATCTCCTGTGCCATGTCCCCAGTGTCTGACCATCTCCTGTGCCATGTCCCAGTGTCTGACCATCTCCTGTGCCATGTCCGCAGTCTGTGACCATCTCCTGTGCCATGTCCGCAGTGTCTGACCATCTCCTGTGCCATGTCCCCAGTGTCTGACCATCTCCTGTGCCATGTCCCCAGTGTCTGACCATCTCCTGTGCCATGTCCGCAGTCTGTGACCATCTCCTGTGCCATGTCCCCAGTGTCTGACCATCCCCTGTGCCATGTCCGCAGTGTCTGACCATCTCCTGTGCCATGTCCACAGTCTGTGACCATCTCCTGTGCCATGTCCGCAGTCTGTGACCATCTCCTGTGCCATGTCCGCAGTCTGTGACCATCTCCTGTGCCATGTCCGCAGTCTGTGACCATCTCCTGTGCCATGTCCGCAGTGTCTGACCATCTCCTGTGCCATGTCCCCAGTGTCTGACCATCTCCTGTGCCATGTCCCCAGTGTCTGACCATCTCCTGTGCCATGTCCGCAGTCTGTGACCATCTCCTGTGCCATGTCCCCAGTGTCTGACCATCTCCTGTGCCATGTCCGCAGTGTCTGACCATCTCCTGTGCCATGTCCCCAGTGTCTGACCATCTCCTGTGCCATGTCCCCAGTGTCTGACCATCTCCTGTGCCATGTCCGCAGTGTCTGACCATCTCCTGTGCCATGTCCGCAGTCTGTGACCATCTCCTGTGCCATGTCCACAGTCTGTGACCATCTCCTGTGCCATGTCCGCAGTGTCTGACCATCTCCTGTGCCATGTCCCCAGTGTCTGACCATCTCCTGTGCCATGTCCGCAGTGTCTGACCATCTCCTGTGCCATGTCCGCAGTCTGTGACCATCTCCTGTGCCATGTCCGCAGTCTGTGACCATCTCCTGTAGCATGTCCGCAGTCTGTGACCATCTCCTGTAGCATGTCCGCAGTCTCTGACCATCTCCTGTAGCATGTCCGCAGTCTCTGATCATCTCCTGTAGCATGTCCGCAGTCTCTGATCATCTCCTGTAGCATGTCCGCAGTCTCTGATCATCTCCTGTAGCATGTCTGCAGTCTCTGATCATCTCCTGTAGCATGTCTGTCTGCAGTCTCTGATCATCTCCTGTAGCATGTCTGCAGTCTCTGATCATCTCCTGTAGCATGTCCGCAGGCTCTGACCATCTCCTTTAGTATTTTGGAAGAGAGCCTGGAGCTCCTCTGCTGTCTCTTTTTTTCTTAAGAACAGATAGAATAAAAAAAATGGAGTTCTCCTGACTACTTTAATTTTTTTTGATGAAAACCATGAGCACCTGCGGACTTGCGCTGTAATCGTGATGCATCGCGATGCATCGCGGAATCGAATCGAATCGTTGACTTGATAATCGTAATCGAATCGAATCGTGAGGCCAGTGAAGATGCGCAGCCCTAATATATATATATATATATATATATATATATATATATATATATATATATATATATATATATATATATATATATATAATTGCATTTTATAGTTGCCCCCCTACTTTTGTCCCTGTCCCCCCATGTGCCCCCCTAAATATGAAAGCTGGAGATGCCACTGCCAATGAGAAGAGAACGGGGATGGTGAAAAGCCACGCTTTGTGTGTGAATAGACACACAGAGCAGAAGGGATCCTGCTCCAGTGCCCCCCCATAGCAAGATGCTTGCTATGGTGGCACTTGGCAGGAAGGAGGGGCCAGGAGCTCCGGCGTGGGACCTGAGAAGAGGAGGATCGGGGCTGCTCTGTGCAAAACCATTACACAGAGCAGGTACTGTAAGTATGACATGTTTGTTATATATTTTTTTAATCTGGCTTTAATATCACTTTCATTCTTAGGTAATGGGGACCCTGATGTAAGGGAAGCTAATGTGGACCCTGATGTAAAAGGGGGACTCTAATGGGGATTTTTTTGGCCAGCAAATGTTTGTAAAACATACAGTGTGGCCCTCCTACTGAAAAGTCTGGAGACCATTGCCTTAGTGCGTTGGGATGCTTTAACAGTAATCATAAAGGGTTCAAGAGAGGATAGACTACTTTCTATGGGTAAACCGGAGAAAAAAAACCTTCAAAGCACCTAGTGTATGTCATGAACTGAAGTGTAGTTGATGTAGTCAAGTAAAATACACTTTTGCACTTATTTTAATCAAGTAGTGTCACAAAATAATGAGAACGCTGGCATGGCAGTTGTCGGCATTTCGGAAGTGATTTTTACAGCTCGGGAACTGAACCGGCATATCTCACGGAGCTGTCGCTGAAATTCATTTCTCAGTTGCCTCTGATCACTGCATAAGCCCGAGAAAGATGATTCCATCGCCAAGTCTGTTTAACACGAAGCAAGAACTAACAGGCTTATTCCTTAAGGTTGAGGGGACTTTGATAAAAGGCGCAGAATACAGGAAGCCATGGAAGGAATCGTTTAGATCTCAGAGAGGGAGGCATACTACATGCACCCTTGTGGATTCCTTCTAAAGCCTTTTAAGGTGTCCTTTAAAAAGAGCCTTTCATTGTTCTGAGCTGAGTGAAGAAAAAAAAAAGGCAATTTTTTAAAATAAATAAGAAAAATAAATGTAAAAGTAGATGGAAACCCCAACTGGGCATGATAGGGTTTGGAGTCAAAATCATAAAGGCAGCTAGCTGTCTGTAAACCAGGGTAGCCTTGGGGAACTACAGATTAGCCTTAAACAATATAAAAAGGATAAGAGCACCACAGATCTCATGCAAGTCCAAAAAGTTTTTATTGCACATTTCTTTAGCTCAAAATGCTCCCTTTATCAGGTCTCAGTGGTTCATCTTTAAACATTTTGAAGGTGACAAATTTGGGAAACAGTTGACTACCCATAATAGGAGATGCCTAAATGAGGTCCTTAAGCTCTCCAACCTCCCCCATACTCTTCGCCTCCCCCCATGTTTTCCACCTCCTCATGCTCTCCAGCCCCCCCAGCCCCCACCCCCCAGTGCTCTCCAGCCTCTCCAGTGCTCTCCACCTCCCCTCAGTTCTCTCGAGCCCCCCTAGTGCTCCCTGCCTGCCCCCATGCTCTCCACCCCCCTCAGTGTGCTGCAGCCCCCTGTGCTCTTTGTCTCCCCCAGTGCTCTCCAGCCCCCCCAGTGCTCTCCACTTCCCCCTGGGTTCTTTGCCTCCCCTCAGTGATCTCAAGCCCCCCTGTGCTCTCTGCTTCCCCCTAAGCTCACCGCCTCCCCCCAGTGCTTTCCAGCCCCCCCCGTGCTCTCCACCTCCCCCTGTGCTTTCCACCTCCCCCCATGCTCTCTGCCACCTGTCATGCTCTCTGCCTCTCCCCAGTGCTCTCCAGCCACCCCCCCCAGTGCTGTCCACCTTTCCCTGTGCTCTCCACTTTCCCCGGTGCTCTCCAGCCCCCCTGTGCTCTCCTCTGCCCCCCCTCCAGTGTTCTTTGTCTCTCCCCTGTGCTTTCTGCCCCCCCTATGCTCTCTGCCCCCCCAGTGCTCTCCAGCCTCTCCAGTGCTCTCCGCCTCTCCTCAGTTCTCTCGAGCCCCCCTAGTGCTCTCTGCCTGCCCCCATGCTCTCCACCCCCCCAGTGTGCTGCAGCCCCCTGTGCTCTTCGCCTCCCCCAGTGCTCTCCAGCCCCCCCCCCAGTGTTCTCTGCCTCCCCCTAAGTTCTTTGCCTCCCCTCAGTGATCTCGAGCCCTCCTGTGCTCTCTGCTTCCCCCTGTGCTCGCCACCTCCCCCCAGTGCTTTCCAGCCCCCCTCAGTGCTCTCCAACTCCCCCTGTGCTCTCCACCTCCCCCATGCTCTCTGTGACCTGTCATGCTCTCCGCCTCCCCCCAGTGCTCTCCAGCCCCCCTCCCAGTGCTGTGCACCTTTCCCTGTGCTCTCCACCTCCTCCGGTGCTCTCCAGCCCCCCTGTGCTCTCCTCTTTCCCCCAGTGTTCTCTGTCTCTCCCCTGTGCTCTCTGCCCCCCCCCCCCCCAGTGCTCTCCAGCCCCACCCTGTGTTCTCCAGCTTCCTCACTGTGCTCTCCACCCCCCTATTCTTTTTACTGACCCTGCTCGCCCCCCTGCACCTCTGCCGGATTCCCCCCACCTCTCTCCCGGGATCCTTCAGGATGGAGAGTGGGGATGGGGCTAGTTAACATGTCATGGGCTGCTCAGTCCAAAATGCCCAGGCCTAATTTTTGACCCAGTCCAGGCCTGGCTTAGACTCAGCACCTCAGGTGAGAGTGCGCCATCTGCAAGGGTGACCTGCTTGTGTAATAATCCCGCTGATTATTTGGAGCCTCTCTACTGCAATAGCTACTAGTCTCTGAGCCTGACCCTGAACCATGACAAAGTGCCTAATAACAGGACTACCAAGAAAGCCTGACAGCTAGTTGTCTCTGTCAGGGGTGCATATGACAGGGGGACAGTGCAAAGGGTGTGTTGGTGAAACACTGGACTCAATGGTGAGCAAAATAGGGTTTGGAGTATACGTTTTAAAAGCAACTCTCTGTCAACCAAGGTATCTTCCTAAAAACAGTCCCAGATTATATAAAAAATATAAGAGCACCAGAGATCTCATGCAAGTCAAGTAAGGTTGAAGAAACCAACACATTTTACCGGCTAAAGACTTCACCTTTATCAGGGCTTAGTAGCTAATCTTTTTTTTCAGGGTGACCACACATATAGGAGGCAGTTGTCACCCCATAACAGGAAGTGCAGGAGCCTAAAGACAAGATTACCAATTTTTTTCCTTTAACAAGAGCTTAGTTGCTTTCTCCTCCAGGGCTAAGACAAGGTGACCATGCAAACGGCGTGTGTTGGTAGAGCGCTGGACCCAGTGGTAGGCAAGATAGGGATTGGAGTACAAATTCTAATAGTTAGTTATTTGTCAACCTTGGGGGGGGTCCCCAGGATAGTTTAAAAGAATATTATAGAAGATGATAGCACTACATATCTCATGCAAGCCCATTAAGTCTTAATTGCACATGTTACGAAGTCAAATGTAAAAGTCAATACATTTTCAGAGCCTTAAAACTCCCCCTGGGTCAGGGCTACGTGGCTCCTCTTTTTACATTCTCTCAAACTGTGCTGCCACTGGCCACTTTTTACTCACTCAAACATAAGGGCTGCACCTTATACTTATAGCTTTATATTTTACCCAAACACAGTATACTGTACATTGTATTTCTTGAAATAAATAGACTTTTAATTTGATAGAAGTTTTGGATACACTATATTTTTCTTTTTTAGATTTTAGTCAGCATAGTGAAAAAATAAAAACTTTCTTGTGATTATTCAAAATGCAAAAGTTTTAGTTTTCGCAACCCCAGATATTTACTCCAAAATATAATGTATAAGGCTGTTTGTAGGCATGCAAAGTCTGTATTCACTGTAGGTGGCACTTGACCGAGGTGTAAGGAAGTTGTGAGGAACTCAGACTCCATACACACTATTAGATTTTCTGCAGATTTTTTTCTTCAGATTTGCCAAAACCATTAAGTGCAAGGGCCTGCCTGATTGCATACAAATTGAATCTCTTAAGGCTTGACCTCATATTACATGGTTTTGGTAAATCTGAAGACAAAAATCTGCAAAAAATCTAATAGTGTGTAAGGGGCCTTAGTTCCTCTATGATTTCCTCGGTCACAGCTGTCTGATTGGAAGCTGCCATCCTACGTGACCTTGGTGGCCATCTTGGGTCAGGCAGAGTCTATTTAAGGCACGCTTTATGCGAGTAGCAAGTGTAGGGACAGGTTACCTGCCTGGCAGGGACAGTGTTTAGTGCCAGAAAAAGGTTACAGAGGAGTAGGGAATGTGCAGGGACTACGATATCTCCTCTCAGGAAGCCTCCCATTTGGGTGTGGACAGGCCAGGCTGCATTCCCACCCTCACTGCGGAAGTTGTCGGCATCATTTCAAGATCACGATCCTCTGCTACTGTTCATAATTGGCTCCAGTCAGCTGTGTTCACCCGTCCGGCCTAACGGCATGTCTTTTTTTTTTTTTTTAACTCTCTTTTTATACTGTTCTTTCCTACCTTGCCCTGTGAGGGTGTGCTTGCCGCTGTCGCACCACACTGCACCCTACCCACATGTTGATTAAAACGATATCACATAAGTATGATTTTTATACAACATTGTGAATTACCAAGGCTGAAAGTGAAGTTTTGCATTTCACTATAGGAGAGTTTAATTCCCTTTTTAATGCTACATTCAGATAGGATCAATTTGGGTTGGTGAGGGGTAGAAACTGGCAATATTTTTTTACAAGAGAAGGGATGGAAAAAAGTTATTGGAGTTCTGATGTTAAAAAATGTGTCTTATGATACATTAGTGATTACAGATCTGTGATGAGTTGTACATTTTATATCTGCCTAGAGTTCAGCTTTAGAACAAAAAAAAAACCCCCCATGGATCCAGTGACCTCTACTTTCCTGCATTGATGAATCCCTTGATGCCTGCCTATAAAATCCCACCTGGGGATAAAGTCTTCCCAAGTCATTTATTGCTGCCCCCAACCACTATCAATTCACTATTAGAGTATCAGAGCGTGTTATATTGGGAGTTACTACTACTTACTTTGGATAATTGGCCCGCTCAGACGATGATGTCATTGTAACTGTCCTTGTTATAAATGTTTCATGTGCCTGCATGGGATAATTAGGCTCTGAGAGGAGGAGAACTCCCAGATCAACACGCTCTAATAGTCCAACATGGAATCCTGCTAAGATTCAGTCTACGAACTGCAGGTAATGGAGAACAGCTTCTGTACTTCCAATAGGCATATCTATACCCTAAAATGCAACTAATATATAGCAGCAGCATACGAGTCTGTACATGGGATGGCTGCTTTTGTTTTATTTTTACAGGGTTTTTCCATTCTGTTTAAACTGGTGATCCTGCCAGTAATACATATCCTGTCCAAGGGCGACAAAAATCACTCACTGTATGATATCTACGAAGAAGCAAAGTTGTCAATCTAGGCCAGGGATGGTGAAGCTTGGCACCCCAGATGTTTTGGAACTACATTTCCCATGATGCTCCACTACACTGCAGAGTGCATGAGCATCATGGGAGCATCATGGGAAATGTAGTTCCAAAACATCTGGGGTGCCAAGGTTCGCCATCACTGATTTGAAATACAGGACACCCCGTCTTCTCATCTCATCTGCTCCTTTCTGTGTAGCTACAGCCCCTCCTCGTCTCAGCATTCAGCAGACCCTAGCAGCAGACTCCAGCCCTCCTCTGGTCCTTCTCCAGACCCTGCTGTTTTTGCTTCCCAGCTCCACCTCTAGCTTCTTCCTGGCAGCAGCACAAGGTAAGGGGGGTGCATTGTGATGTAAGGAAGAGTGGAAAACTCTTGACTTCTGATGGTGGAGGGGCTCTTGACATCTGATGTACAGGGGGGGGGGGGGTGCTAAGGACGTCTATTCTTACAGATACAACTGGTCCTTTGAGGGCAACCATAATGCTGATGCAGCCTGCAATGAAATGAGTTTGTCACCCCTACTCTATAGTAACTCTTCTTCTTTTTAACTGCAAGTAAATAACAGATTCCAAGCAATAGAAAGGTTCTGTCATTCTTGACGAAGGAGGGGTGCAGGCTGTCCGACATCCACAGAAGGCTACCGAATGTTTACAGAGATGATACTATTGAAAAAAACAATGTGCACAGATGGAAGAAGTTGAACTAAGGGGACAAAGCGAGTGCATGTATTGATTTGTGTGAACAGACGAGTCACAATCTGTGAGCTTGCTGCACAACTGGACTGTGGTTACAATGTCATAAAGAAGATGGTGGAAGACTTAGGGTATCAAGAAATGTGGGCAAAATGGGTACCACAGCAGTTGACACCAGATATGAAGAAGAAAAGGGTGGACATCTGCTCTGATCTGCTGGAAGTGTTTGAAGCCAATAAGAACAAATTTTTTACCTGTCTGGTGACGTGGTCAGGGGCGGCCTGTCCATTAGGAGCACCTGGGCGTCGCTCCCCCTATCTTTGCCACTCCCCTATATGCAGTGGAAAGATTCATGCATATTGGAGTAGTCTCTTCTCTTGACCTTCCAGAGACAGGGCAGCTCCTGGTACAGGTCAATGAATTGGGGTAGAAAATCAGGCGCAGTAAATTTATCCATCATGATAAATGATATGATGCCTGCAAGACAGAACACAAGACAAACCATAATGTCTGGCTTAACTCATAAGCTGGTCCCAATATAGGCCTCAATCTAAGCAGTATAGGTCACTAACCACCTATGCCCCAATTTCCAATTGTACCTTCATTTTATGGCTCATTTCTTGCATTGGTGATCGTTCATTGTCAGGTCACCTTGAGGCTAGGTGACAGATGCACACCGTTGGGATCAGGAGTGCACCGCAAGGTAGTGGACCCTACGACTGACTGCTGCGGATGGGAGTCAGGGTGATAAGGAAGGCAGGGCCGCCGGAACACCAACACGGATCCCACCGGGATTAGAGTGTAAGATTCCCTGGGGCACAGAGTCTAAGAGCCAGCAGGTGTTCACCAGAGCCTCTAGTGGTGAGGATGGACTGAGCTGCAACTGGCTCCAGGTCGCGACCCCCAGGGTCCCCCAGCTCACACCCACAGTAGGCAACAGGAGGATAGGGATAGTAAGGGAATAAGCCAAGGTCAGGGCCACAAGCAGAGAAGGACAACAGAGTTCACACCAAGATTCAGGGTCACAGGCAAACATGGATAGTCGGGGACACGCCAAAGGTCAGAGTCACGAGCAGACAGGAATAGTTGAGAACACGCCAAGGTCAGTAACCGAAACAAACGTAGAGCACATGGCAGGCAGGAAACAGGAAGCCAAAACACGCAAAGGTTTATCAGAAGGGCTGGCCTGCAGTGCAGAGGTTAATATAGAGTTCTCTGATAGGAGCTGGGGTGGAGCCATGCTAGAGGAGAGATTATAAAAGCAGTCAGGTGAGAGTCAGCTGGTCTCTAGAGATGAACACATGGAGACAGGTAAGCTGACAGACAAAACTCTATTGCATAACCATGACATTCATCCTCCACTCCAAGATCATTCCTATGGCCATTCCATCATTCCATGGCTTTATATACACTGCGTATGCATAAAACTCCACTCTCTGTGCGTCATGACACTGGGGCGTGACCATCTTTCTTCTGCATGCGACACACACACCGCTGTACATTCGGGAGGGACAACATGGCAGATTCTGTGTATTCCATACAGCCCCGTGGTGGTGGAGCTCATAGGAGGC
This sequence comes from Lithobates septentrionalis, assembly GCA_037952835.1. Taxonomy (NCBI): domain Eukaryota; kingdom Metazoa; phylum Chordata; class Amphibia; order Anura; family Ranidae; genus Lithobates; species Lithobates septentrionalis. The sequence continues at coordinate 981,441 of JBBDGP010002372.1, forward strand.
ACAAAGCAACCCCCATGAGCAAGGGTGAGATGGTGGAGATGGTGCGCATCCTAGAGAAGCACGATTACGACTGCAAGCTGCGCAATTACGAAAGGCCCAACAAGGACATAATTTTGGAGAAGGTCATCGCTGTTTTGTGGGTTTTGTGAGTTTAGAATAAAAGATGTTTGTAACTACACACATTTGCAGCATGGGATCATAAGGGAAATGTAATTGTTATGCCTCTACGTGTACGAATTTGGGCTTTTAGAGGGGTGAGATCACAACATCCACACAGTCTTGGGATACTAATGTCTCATTTGGCCTTCACTTTACCAAAATTGAACTTTGTAAGTTCCTGAGTTTTGATGTGTACCTAATGTTTTAGAATATGCCAGTTTAGCAGCAAAAAAGGAGTAATAATGCAAAACATACATGTTATACACGAAGATGTTGGTTTGTTTTAAAACCTTAAAATGCACATGTGAATGTGCTTTGAGTAAAATGTTTTTTACTAAACAATGTTTGACTTATTATTTCAATGCTCAATACCAGTGTATTTGTTAAGTTGTTGTAGTTACAGTGACAATGTGCTCATAAATGTGGCCAACTCCTGCAGTTTTTAGTCCTCAAAAAAATTATAAGAGTTGAAAAGGCATAAAGTTTTTGAACTTCAGGCATTAGATCCAATAAGAACAAAACCATTGTGTGTGTGTAGCAGATCCACAGCACACCATAATAGTTATCTGAAGAAGATATTGTCACCTCATGTAGCAAATAAGGTACATTTGCACTATTGGAGCAAGTGGCAAAAATAAAGCCCATTTGTGAACTTATTAGACAGATAAGAAACACAGACAACAGTAGTTCAAATGAAATGAGTTTATGATCTCAAAATAATATTAGGCATGATCAGCTACAATTTGCTGCCAAGCTACTGCCCCTCTACCCACAAAATAATCAAGGTATTTCTGCCGTAAATCTCTGGCAATTTGTGAGGGCAATCCAGCATGGGCATTTTCAATAGGCGTCAGCACGCCCACAGAGAGCCGAGGTGCAGCCTCTTCAGCTGGGCCTGCCACTGCAGGGTCCACGTCACTTGGCAGTGAGGCAAGGTATCCGGTAGCATTCCTCCTTAAAAAAATATGTAGGATACAACAGAACAGGGCCACATGGTTGATCTTGTAGAGTGTCAGGTTGATTAGAGTCAAAAACAGACTGAAACGACTCGATAGGATGCCAAAGGCATTTTCGACCACCCTTCTGGCACGAGATAGCCTGTAATTAAATATTCTCTGCTCTGAGGTAAGGTTCCTCAAATGAAAGGGTTTCATCAGATGTTCCCCCAGAGCAAAGGCCTCATCTGCAACAAAAACAAAATTGAGGCCCTCTAGCCAATTATAGCCTCAGGCTCTAATCACGTGCTTACAAAAAAAACCCCATTGTAGATTAGGGGCTGGGCGCATGGATTAGGGGGGCGGCGCCCCTGCGCCCTGTGTGAGCAGCCACCACTGGAAGAATGTTGATAAAGATTTATGTAAGGTTATGAGCAAAATTAAAACATTACCAGTACATAAATGATGCAGTCTGTGACTAACACAGCAGGACTTCCCATCTGTAATAAAGTATTATTGCCTGCTGATCCTGCCAGTAAGTCTATTGTTTTACCACTTTCTTTAACTGCTTAGGGACCACCTCAGGTACATTTACTGCAGCAGGGTGGCTGCTCTGCGCCAGATCACGTACTGTGATCTGACACTTACGGATCTGCTGCCGGAGACCCTCTGCCGCTGTAATTGGACACAGCGGGAGCCAAGCAGCGGGTCCGGCAGACAGGATGTCCGCCGGGACCCACCGATTGTTTGGGACATAAGCAGGACGACAATCTGCCTATGTAAACAAGGCAGATTGTCGTTCTGTCAGCGGGGAAGGCTTTGATCCTGTGTTTCTGCTAAGCAGGGACTAGGCTCTTTGCCTTCCCCTAGTCAAAGCACCTCCCCCACAGTGAGTAAGCACAACCTAGGCATACAGTTAACCCTTTGATAGCCCTTGATGTTAACCCCTTCCTTGCCAGTGACATTAGAACAGTGACAGTGCATATTTTTTAGCACTGATCACTGTAATAATGTTACTGGTCCCCAGAAGTGTGAGTTTGTGTCTGATTTGTCTGCTGCAATATCGCAGTCCCGCTATAAGTCGCTAATCACCACCATTTCTAAAAAAAAAACATAGTTTGTAGACGCTATAACTTTTGCGCAAACCAATCAATATACACTTATTGTTATTTTTTTTTTTACCAAAAATATGTTGCAGAATTTATTGGCCTAAATTGATGAAGAAATTAGATTTTTGACATTTTTTTATTGGATGTGTTTTATAGCAGAAAGTAAAAAATATTGTGTTTTTTACAAAAATTGTTGCTCTTTTTTTGTTTATAGAGCAATAAACAAAAACCGCAGAGATCAGAGTGATCAAATGCCACTAAAAGAAAGCTCTATTTGTGGGGAAAAAAGACACCCAGGGCGGTCCTAGCAACCAATCCCCAGTTTTTTTATATGAAAAGCCACTCTGGCAACTCCAGAAAAAGAACACAAGGGAAGGGGAGGCGCCTCTAAGTGCAGTATTAAAAGATTTATTTAAAAAATCACTATACAAGCAACTCACATTTTGTAAGGTAAAAAACGGCATGTAGTAAAATCCATAGAAGGAGTCCGTCAGGTCGGTCACAGTAGTCCCTGCTGCTTGCTGTGCGTTCGGCTTCGTTGAGAACACCGCTCGAGCCGGCCGCGGTGATGTTGGATTCCAAAGCGAGGCCTGGGACGCTGGTGGAAGGCAGGCGCGGAGCTGTGACGTCACTGGAATGCGATGCGTTTCATGAGCGTACGGGCTACGATGACACGGTAGCTGCGCTCTTTCATCAAGCTACACATGGATAGTGAGAGCGGCTTAAGAAGGGATGGGGGGAGGGAAAAAAGAGGAGGGGGAGGAGAGAAAAAAAGGGGAAAGGAAAAACAAAAACTGGATTGGAGAGGTGGAAAGTGATGGGCATATGGGAACACTCTCTGGGAGATAAAAAGGAAATTTTCAGAGCTAAAAAGCAATCTCAATAGTAGCAAATTAACAGATAATAGATGTAGTTATTGAAAAAAAAACCCATGCAAAGGACAATATGAATATATGAGAATATGAAAAGGACAATATAAAAATTGTTTAAAAGGTGATGATGACAAATGATGTAAATATGAATAATCGTGGATAATAATAAAAAATAAATAAAAATTATGCTGATGAAAATGATGGAATAGTATATACGGTGGATAATAAAAAATTAGAAAATTAATTAATTAATAGGAGAGGTCAATAATGTGGTCAGAGGTATTGGTATACATGTATGCATATACACACATACGCACCAATCTATATCTGACCACGAGCACACACACCTACACGCGGTCATCTCTATTGTAGAGCCCCTACAACCCATGTGAATGGGGAGCTGGGGCCCTCTTATGCAAAGGGATCGATACATGTATGTGGGCCCAATACATTAGGAATTACAAATGTTGCATTGGAGGTATTTGGAGACCACCAATACATTAAATGAATGAATATAACAGGGGTAAAACAGTATATGATTTATAAAATGGTAGCAATTTCAATACTTTCATTGATTCCTCCTGGCGAGAGTACATCTAAGGTGTAAATCCAAAAGGTCTCACGTGCACAGAGCTTCTTAAACCTCTCAGCCGCTGGGAGGGACCTTGGGATCTGCTCGATAACCCATACTTCAAGGCCGTCTGTGGAACCTTGATGGGCTGAGGCAAAATGTTTTGGAACACTATGGGGATCTGTTCCACCCTCTATAAGCCTTCTATGTTCGCCGAATCTTCGTCTTAGGGCTCTAATTGTCTGACCCACATACATTAGGCCACATGGACACTTCAGGCCGTAAATGACGAAGTCAGACGAACAGTTTGAATATTCTTTTAGCATGTAGGTCTTGCCTTTAGTAGTGAAGGATTTTCGTCCGTGTTGGACGAAATTACAGGTCTTACATAAGGCCTTGTGGCATTGGTACATACCCACCAGGGGGATCAATGTAAGTACCGGTGATGGAGTTGAGATAGATTTGAACTTGCTGGGTGCAATCTTATTCTTAAGATTGGGGGCCCTGCGGTAGATCACCTTGGGACGGGGTGGAAGTAATGTTTTTAGGTGAGGGTCTTGATGTAAAATACCCCAGTGTTTTTCTAGGATCTTCTCCATACCTTTATGCTTGTTGTGAAAGGTAGTTATAAACCTGCTGGAGCCCTCATATGTAGGTTGATTAGTTTTTGGTTTTAATGGTTTACCATGCAGGTAATGTTTGAAAGCGTCTTCCACAAGGGTTTCGGGGTATTTTTTGTCATGGAACTTTCTTTTAAGAGTTTTATTTAGTTCAACATAATCTGCGTCCCTAGTGCAGTTCTGCCGAAGACGGCAGAACTGTCCTTTGGGGATATTTGTCACCCATTTTGGAAGATGACAACTTTCGAAGTGCAAGTAAGAGTTACCTGCTGTAGGTTTGGTATAATTTTTGGAAGTGATAATGGGGCCATCATGTCCCAATTCCAAATCTAAGAAAGCAATAGCAGCTGAATCAGTGGCTGACGTAAAGGACAGCCCATAGGAGTTGGTGTTGCAGTGTTGGACAAAAGGAGTTATCAGGTCAGTATCGCCATCCCAGATGATAATTAGGTCGTCAATGTATCTTCCAAAAAATATGATATTGGCCGTAAAAGGGTTGTTATTAAAGATAAAATTGTTTTCCCATAGACCCATCGCCAGGTTTGCGTAAGAGGGTGTGAAATTCGCACCCATTGCTGTACCTTGTATCTGTTGGTAGTATTCTTTGTTGAAGGAGAAGTAGTTGTGTGTCAAGCAAAATCTTGTTGCCTCCACTATAAAGCTTGCCTGGCGCATGTTGATAAGGGGTTCTGTGGACAAGAATTGTTCTAATGCCATCAATCCGAAGTCATGTGGAATAGAGGTGTATAGTGAACACACATCCAATAAGGGGTATGGGGGGGGGTGATTGGGAGGTATGGGGTCTTGTCTGATGTGACTCAGAGGATAAGAGTTAGTACTATTATGAGGTCTCTGGGGAATGTTCTTTTTGTTCCATGTAAAAATCCTATTCAGGTTATAGTCTTCCAAGTCACGCTTGAATTTCCCCATTTTTTTAGTTATGAAGTTATCTTCATCCTTTTTAGTGTTTTCTTTCAATATTTCTAGCCATGAGGATGGGATATGGGTAGAGAATCTGGAAATCTCTTCTATGATGGTATTGACTTGTTGACTAGTAGAGTTGAATCTGTCCGTGCGATGGGAAATAAGTGTTCCCATCCACTTGGTAGTACAGAATTCTGCAATACTAGCCCATTCTTTTTTGTGTTCTTCATTCAGGAAGAGAGGGCAATCTTTCATTACACGCAGGCCTCTGGGGGAAACTTTGAGGTCAATGTATTGCTGTAAGAAAAACTTGTCCCACCATTGAAAATTGGTGGTGCATATTAATCTCTCTAGTTGTTTAAATTTGCCACAGAGGCTCTGTCGTGTCTTGCCCTGAAGTTTGATCATATCAGTAAACTGAATGGTGGAGGATATTGTGGCAAATATAGATTCAATGGTTGCATATTTATGTGTGGTTATGTTGGAGATAATATCCATAGTGGATAAAATATTGTTATAATGCACCTCTCAGTGTCTCAAATAGGAAAAAGAAATAAATAGCAGTAAGACTGGTTTACATAAAAAAGAAAAAACTGATATTAAAACATGGCATGCCATGGACAGTGTCACCACGGGCTTCAGTCTATATATAGACCACTTCTTACAGCCCATAGTTGCCCAATTACCATCATATATCCGAGATGGTACTCACCTCTTGGAAATGTTATCCTCATATAGGTGGGAATCCACCTATGTCTGGCTATCATTGGATGTGTGTTCACTATACACCTCTATTCCACATGACTTCGGATTGATGGCATTAGAACAATTCTTGTCCACAGAACCCCTTATCAACATGCGCCAGGCAAGCTTTATAGTGGAGGCAACAAGATTTTGCTTGACACACAACTACTTCTCCTTCAACGAAGAATACTACCAACAGATACAAGGTACAGCAATGGGTGCGAATTTCGCACCCTCTTACGCAAACCTGGCGATGGGTCTATGGGAAAACAATTTTATCTTTAATAACAACCCTTTTACGGCCAATATCATATTTTTTGGAAGATACATTGACGACCTAATTATCATCTGGGATGGCGATACTGACCTGATAACTCCTTTTGTCCAACACTGCAACACCAACCCCTATGGGCTGTCCTTTACATCAGCCACTGATTCAGCTGCTATTGCTTTCTTAGATTTGGAATTGGGACATGATGGCCCCATTATCACTTCCAAAAATTATACCAAACCTACAGCAGGTAACTCTTACTTGCACTTCGAAAGTTGTCATCTTCCAAAATGGGTCACAAATATCCCCAAAGGACAGTTCTGCCGTCTTCGGCAGAACTGCACTAGGGACGCAGATTATGTTGAACTAAGTAAAACTCTTAAAAGAAAGTTCCATGACAAAAAATACCCCGAAACCCTTGTGGAAGACGCTTTCAAACATTACCTGCATGGTAAACCATTAAAACCAAAAACTAATCAACCTACATATGAGGGCTCCAGCAGGTTTATAACTACCTTTCACAACAAGCATAAAGGTATGGAGAAGATCCTAGAAAAACACTGGGGTATTTTACATCAAGATCCTCACCTAAAAACATTACTTCCACCCCGTCCCAAGGTGATCTACCGCAGGGCCCCCAATCTTAAGAATAAGATTGCACCCAGCAAGTTCAAATCTATCTCAACTCCATCACCGGTACTTACATTGATCCCCCTGGTGGGTATGTACCAATGCCACAAGGCCTTATGTAAGACCTGTAATTTCGTCCAACACGGACGAAAATCCTTCACTACTAAAGGCAAGACCTACATGCTAAAAGAATATTCAAACTGTTCGTCTGACTTCGTCATTTACGGCCTGAAGTGTCCATGTGGCCTAATGTATGTGGGTCGGACAATTAGAGCCCTAAGACGAAGATTCGGCGAACATAGAAGGCTTATAGAGGGTGGAACAGATCCCCATAGTGTTCCAAAACATTTTGCCTCAGCCCATCAAGGTTCCACAGACGGCCTCGAAGTATGGGTTATCGAGCAGATCCCAAGGTCCCTCCCAGCGGCTGAGAGGTTTAAGAAGCTCTGTGCACGTGAGACCTTTTGGATTTACACCTTAGATGTACTCTCGCCAGGAGGAATCAATGAAAGTATTGAAATTGCTACCATTTTATAAATCATATACTGTTTTACCCCTGTTATATTCATTAATTTAATGTATTGGTGGTCTCCAAATACCTCCAATGCAACATTTGTAATTCCTAATGTATTGGGCCCACATACATGTATCGATCCCTTTACATAAGAGGGCCCCAGCTCCCCATTCACATGGGTTGTAGGGGCTCTACAATAGAGATGACCGCGTGTAGGTGTGTGTGCTCATGGTCAGATATAGATTGGTGCGTATGTGTGTATATGCATACATGTATACCAATACCTCTGACCACATTATTGACCTCTCCTATTAATTAATTTTCTAATTTTTTATTATCCACCGTATATACTATTCCATCATTTTCATCAGCATAATTTTTATTTATTTTTTATTATTATCCACGATTATTCATATTTACATCATTTGTCATCATCACCTTTTAAACAATTTTTATATTGTCCTTTTCATATTCTCATATATTCATATTGTCCTTTGCATGGGAATTTTTTCAATAACTACATCTATTATCTGTTAATTTGCTACTATTGAGATTGCTTTTTAGCTCTGAAAATTTCCTTTTTATCTCCCAGAGAGTGTTCCCATATGCCCATCACTTTCCACCTCTCCAATCCAGTTTTTGTTTTTCCTTTCCCCTTTTTTTCCTCTCCTCCCCCTCCTCTTTTTTCCCTCCCCCCATCCCTTCCCGCTCTCACTATCCATGTGTAGCTTGATGAAAGAGCGCAGCTACCGTGTCATCGTAGCCCGTACGCTCATGAAACGCGTCGCATTCCAGTGACGTCACAGCTCCTCGCCTGCCTTCCACCAGCGTCCCAGGCCTCGCTTTGGAATCCAACATCACCGCGGCCGGCTCGAGCGGTGTTCTCAACGAAGCCGAACGCACAGCAAGCAGCAGGGACTACTGTGACCGACCTGACGGACTCTTTCTATGGATTTTACTACATGCCGTTTTTTACCTTACAAAATGTGAGTTGCTTGTATAGTGATTTTTTAAATAAATCTTTTAATACTGCACTTAGAGGCGCCTCCCCTTCCCTTGTGTTCTTTTTCTGCAGATTCAGGAGCCTGGTTTCAGCTCTCCCTGGAAGGCAGCCCTCTGTGTGGACTTTTTCATATACCATTTTGCCTGTGTTAAACATAGACTCTGTGGACTATACCAATTTTATTTTACTTTTGCATTATTATTTTTTATTTAGCCTGTCACTGACACAATGGTATCATGAGGTTTCCGTTTTGCGCCTTCACTTGCATAAACTCTGGCAACTCCCGCTCCCGTCCTCCATCCAGAACTGTGCTGGCTTCCACTCTCTCCTCTGGGTCTACAGGTAGGATATAGATGTGTGGGGGGTGATGTTAAGAAAGCAGAGGACACTGCTATGGTAAACTGCTATGGGAGGGAAGGGGGGCAGAGGACACTGCTAGGGGGAGGGGCAGGGGGCCGGAGGTCACTACTATAGGGAAAGGGGGGGTAGAGGACACTGCTGTGGAGGGGGGTATATTGTGGTATAAAGATAGATACATATAAAAACAGTATTTAATATAAATTGTAAAAAAAAAATCTCATATCAATTACATAAATGACTTAAAAAACTCAAAATGTAAAATAATTACTGTATAAAAACGCCTGTTAACATATAAATATGTAATATATATAAATATTAACATTAATAATAAAGCAACAGATGTGTGCATTATGCACAAAATATATTTCTAAACCAATACACCTAGGTGACATAATGATCAGCTTAAAGAAATAGTAATTAACTGGCAAACCACTAAAGGGTCTTTGCAGGGCCCCCAATAGGTTACAGGCAGCCATTCTGTATCAAGCTAGGGCCCTGTCAGGTCAGTAGGGGGGGGGGGGGATCAGCAAGGGCTACCTGTGGGTGGTCATAGTCCACCAACTTCATAACTCCCGGGTTCCCTTATTCTCTGCTCCCCCATTGGGGGATGCAAGGTGTGCTGAAGGTGGAGTAATGGATGTGCAGGAGTGCAGTGTGAGGTGTAATTGGGATGCAGAATGTGGAGTAATGGGGGATGCAGGATGTGGGGTATACAAGGGATACTGAGTGTGGAGTAATGGGAGCTGCAAGTGTGCAGAGTGAAGGTGTAACAGGGAATGCAGAGTGTGGAGTAATAGGGGTTGCAGGGAGTGAAGAATGTGGAGTAATGAGGGATACAGTGGATACAGATTGTGGAGTAATTGGAGATGCATGGTACAGAATGGGGTGCAATGCAAGGATGTAGAGTGTGGAGTAATGGGAGATGCAGGGATGTAGAGTGTTGAGTAATGGGAGATGCAGGGATGTAGAGTGTGGAGTAATGGGAGATGCAGGGATGTAGAGTGTTGAGTAATTGGAGATGCAGGGATGCAGGGTGTGGAGTAATGGGAGATGCAGGGATGTAGATTGTCTAGTAATGGGAGATGCAGGGGATGCAGAGTGTGTAATAATGGGAAATGCAGGGATGTGGAGTGTGGAGTAATGGGAGATACAGGGATGTAGAGTGTGGAGTAATGGGAGATGCAGGGATGCAGAGTGTGGAGTAATGGGAGATGCAGGGATGTAGAGTGTGGAGTAATGGGAGATGCAGGGATGTAGAGTGTGGTGTAATGGGAGATGCAGGGATGTAGAGTGTGGTGTAATGGGAGATGCAGTGATGTAGAGTGTGGTGTAATGGGAGATGCAGGGATGTAGAGTGTGGAGTAATGGGAGATGCAGGGATGTAGAGTGTGGAGTAATGGGAGATGCAGGGATGTAGAGTGTGGAGTAATGGGAGATGCAGGGATGTAGAGTGTGGAGTAATGGGAGATGCAGGGATGCAGAGTGTGGAGTAATGGGAGATGCAGGGATGTGGAGTGTGGAGTAATGGGAGATGCAGGGATGCAGAGTGTAGAGTAATGGGAGATGCAGGGATGTAGAGTGTGTAATAATGGGAGATGCAGGGGTGTAGAGTATGGAGTAATGGGAGATGCAGGGATGCAGAGTGTGTAGTAATGGGAGATGCAGGGATGTAGAGTGTGTAATAATGGGAGATGCAGGGATGTAGAGTGTGTACTAATGGGAGATGCAGGGATGTAGAGTGTGGAGTAATGGGAGATGCAGGGATGCAGAGTGTGTAGTAATGGGAGATGCAGGGATGTAGAGTGTGGAGTAATGTGAGATGCAGGGATATAGAGTGTGGAGTAATGGGAGATGCAGAGATGTAGATTGTGGAGTAATGGGAGATTCAGGGATGTAGAGCTCCCTCAAACTCAATGGTTCCAAAACAGAGCTTCTTCTCCTCCACGCAAACCAAAATACAAGAACAAAAACTAAGACCCCATGGACACCACCCACCATCCTTGGACAGACCATCTCCCCAAGCACCAAAGCCAAAAGTCTCGGAGTCATCTTCGACTCAGAGATGTCGATGAATGCACAAAGAGGATCAGTACTCAGTGGATCTCACCATTTCCTCCGCCTGCTTCGTAGACTCTTCCCTTTCATTCCAGAAGAGGACAAAGCAGCAGTAGTTGGAATAATCATCAATTCCCGACTCGACTACGCAAACTCCCTCTACATCGAACTACCTAAATGCCAGATCGCACGCCTACAAGTCATCCAAAACACGGCAGCAAGACTGGTAACGGGAAAAACCCCTGGGAATCCATCTCCCCATCCCTGAGGAACAATGGGAGATGCAGGGATGTAGAGTGTGGAGTAATGGGAGATGCAGGGGATGCAGAGTGTGAAGTAATGGGAGATGCAGGGATGTAGAGTGTGGAGTAATGGGAGATGCAAGGGATGCAGGGTGCGGAATAATGGGAGATGCAGGGATGTAGAGTTTCTAGTAATGTGAGATGCAGGGATGTAGAGTGTCTAGTAATGGGAGATGCAGGGGATGTAGAGTGTCTAGTAATGTGAGATGCAGGGATGTAGAGTGTCTAGTAATGGGAGATGCAGGGGATGTAGAGTGTCTAGTAATGGGAGATGCAGGGGATGTAGAGTGTCTAGTAATGGGAGATGCAGGGATGTAGAGTGTGGAGTAATGGGAGATGCAGGGATGTAGAGTGTGGAGTAATGGGAGATGCAGGGGATGTATAGTGTCGAGCAATGGGAGATTCAGGGATGTAGAGTGTGGAGTAATGGGAGATGCAGGGGATGTAGAGTGTGGAGTAATGGGAGATGCAGGGATGTAGAGTGTGGATTAATGGGAGATGCCGGGATGTAGAGTGTCGAGTAATTGGAGATGCAGGGATGTAGAGTGTGGAGTAATGGGAGATGCAGGGATGTAGAGTGTCGAGTAATTGGAGATGCAGGGATGTAGAGTGTGGATTAATGGGAGATGCCGGGATGTAGAGTGTCGAGTAATTGGAGATGCAGGGATGTAGAGTGTGGAGTAATGGGAGATGCAGGGGATGCAGAGTGTGGAGTAATGGGAAATGCAGGGATGTAGAGTGTGGAGTAATGGGAGATGCAGGGATGTAGAGTGTGGAGTAATGGGAGATGCAAGGGATGCAGAGTGCGGAATAATGGGAGATGCAGGGATGTAGAGTGTCTAGTAATGTGAGATGCAGGGATGTAGAGTGTCTAGTAATGGGAGATGCAGGGGATGTAGAGTGTCTAGTAATGGGAGATGCAGGGCATGTAGAGTGTCTAGTAATGGGAGATGCAGGGATGTAGAGTGTGGAGTAATGGGAGATGCAGGGATGTAGAGTGTGGAGTAATGGGAGATGCAGGGGATGTATAGTGTCGAGCAATGGGAGATTAGGGGATGTAGAGTGTGGAGTAATGGGAGATGCAGGGGATGTAGAGTGTGGAGTAATGGGAGATGCAGGGGATGTAGAGTGTGGAGTAATGGGAGATGCAGGGGATGTAGAGTGTGGAGTAATGGGAGATGCAGGGGATGTATAGTGTCGAGCAATGGGAGATTCAGGGATGTAGAGTGTGGAGTAATGGGAGATGCAGGGGATGTAGAGTGTGGAGTAATGGGAGATGCAGGGATGTAGAGTGTGGATTAATGGGAGATGCCGGGATGTAGAGTGTCGAGTAATTGGAGATGCAGGGATGTAGAGTGTCGAGTAATGGGAGATGCAGGGATGTAGAGTGTCGAGTAATTGGAGATGCAGGGATGTAGAGTGTGGATTAATGGGAGATGCCGGGATGTAGAGTGTCGAGTAATTGGAGATGCAGGGATGTAGAGTGTGGAGTAATGGGAGATGCAGGGGATGCAGAGTGTGGAGTAATGGGAGATGCAGGGATGTAGAGTGTGGAGTAATGGGAGATGCAGGGATGTAGAGTGTGGAGTAATGGGAGATGCAAGGGATGCAGAGTGCGGAATAATGGGAGATACAGGGATGTAGAGTGTCTAGTAATGTGAGATGCAGGGATGTAGAGTGTCTAGTAATGGGAGATGCAGGGGATGTAGAGTGTCTAGTAATGGGAGATGCAGGGCATGTAGAGTGTCTAGTAATGGGAGATGCAGGGATGTAGAGTGTGGAGTAATGGGAGATGCAGGGATGTAGAGTGTGGAGTAATGGGAGATGCAGGGGATGTATAGTGTCGAGCAATGGGAGATTCAGGGATGTAGAGTGTGGAGTAATGGGAGATGCAGGGGATGTAGAGTGTGGAGTAATGGGAGATGCAGGGATGTAGAGTGTGGATTAATGGGAGATGCCGGGATGTAGAGTGTCGAGTAATTGGAGATGCAGGGATGTAGAGTGTCGAGTAATGGGAGATGCAGGGATGTAGAGTGTCGAGTAATTGGAGATGCAGGGATGTAGAGTGTGGATTAATGGGAGATGCCGGGATGTAGAGTGTCGAGTAATTGGAGATGCAGGGATGTAGAGTGTGGAGTAATGGGAGATGCAGGGATGTAGAGTGTGGAGTAATGGGAGATGCAGGGATGTAGAGTGTGGAGTAATGGGAGATGCAGGGGATGTAGAGTGTGGAGTAATGGGAGATGCAGGGATGTAGAGTGTAGAGTAATTGGAGATGCAGGGGATGTAGAGTGTTGAGTAATGGGAGATGCAGGGATGTAGAGTGTGGAGTAATGGGAGTTGCAAGGATGCAGAGTGTTGAGTAATGGGAGATGCAGGGATGTAGAGTGTCGAGTAATGGGAGATGCAGGGATGTAGAGTGTGGAGTAATGGGAGATGCAGGGATGTAGAGTGTGGTGTAATGGGAAATGCAGGGATGTAGAGTGTGGTGTAATGGGAGATGCAGGGATGTAGAGTGTGGAGTAATGGGAGATGCAGGGATGTAGAGTGTGGAGTAATGGGAGATGCAGGGATGTAGAGTGTGGAGTAATGGGAGATGCAGGGATGTAGAGTGTGGAGTAATGGGAGATGCAGGGATGCAGAGTGTGGAGTAATGGGAGATGAAGGGATGCAGAGTGTGTAGTAATGGGAGATGCAGGGATGTAGAGTGTGTAATAATGGGAGATGCAGGGATGCAGAGTGTGTACTAATGGGAGATGCAGGGATGTAGAGTGTGGAGTAATGGGAGATGCAGGGATGCAGAGTGTGTAGTAATGGGAGATGCAGAGATGTAGATTGTGGAGTAATGGGAGATTCAGGGATGTAGAGCTCCCTCAAACTCAATGGTTCCAAAACAGAGCTTCTTCTCCTCCATGCAAACCAAAATACAAGAACAAAAACTAAGACCCCATGGACACCACCCACCATCCTTGGACAGACCATCTCCCCAAGCACCAAAGCCAAAAGTCTCGGAGTCATCTTCGACTCAGAGATGTTGATGAATGCACAAAGAGGATCTGTACTCAGCGGATCTCACCATTTCCTCCGCCTGCTTCGTAGACTCTTCCCTTTCATTCCAGAAGAGGACAAAGCAGCAGTAGTTGGAATAATAATCAATTCCCGACTCGACTACGCAAACTCCCTCTACATCGAACTACCTAAATGCCAGATCGCACGCCTACAAGTCATCCAAAACACGGCAGCAAGACTGGTAACGGGAAAAAACCCCTGGGAATCCATCTCCCCATCCCTGAGGAGCAATGGGAGATGCAGGGATGTAGAGTGTGGAGTAATGGGAGATGCAGGGGATGCAGAGTGTGGAGTAATGGGAGATGCAGGGATGTAGAGTGTGGATTAATGGGAGATGCCGGGATGTAGAGTGTCGAGTAATTGGAGATGCAGGGATGTAGAGTGTGGAGTAATGGGAGATGCAGGGATGTAGAGTGTCGAGTAATTGGAGATGCAGGGATGTAGAGTGTGGATTAATGGGAGATGCCGGGATGTAGAGTGTCGAGTAATTGGAGATGCAGGGATGTAGAGTGTGGAGTAATGGGAGATGCAGGGGATGCAGAGTGTGGAGTAATGGGAGATGCAGGGATGTAGAGTGTGGAGTAATGGGAGATGCAGGGATGTAGAGTGTGGAGTAATGGGAGATGCAAGGGATGCAGAGTGCGGAATAATGGGAGATGCAGGGATGTAGAGTGTCTAGTAATGTGAGATGCAGGGATGTAGAGTGTCTAGTAATGGGAGATGCAGGGGATGTAGAGTGTCTAGTAATGGGAGATGCAGGGCATGTAGAGTGTCTAGTAATGGGAGATGCAGGGATGTAGAGTGTGGAGTAATGGGAGATGCAGGGATGTAGAGTGTGGAGTAATGGGAGATGCAGGGGATGTATAGTGTCGAGCAATGGGAGATTCAGGGATGTAGAGTGTGGAGTAATGGGAGATGCAGGGGATGTAGAGTGTGGAGTAATGGGAGATGCAGGGGATGTAGAGTGTGGAGTAATGGGAGATGCAGGGGATGTAGAGTGTGGAGTAATGGGAGATGCAGGGGATGTATAGTGTCGAGCAATGGGAGATTCAGGGATGTAGAGTGTGGAGTAATGGGAGATGCAGGGGATGTAGAGTGTGGAGTAATGGGAGATGCAGGGATGTAGAGTGTGGATTAATGGGAGATGCCGGGATGTAGAGTGTCGAGTAATTGGAGATGCAGGGATGTAGAGTGTCGAGTAATGGGAGATGCAGGGATGTAGAGTGTCGAGTAATTGGAGATGCAGGGATGTAGAGTGTGGATTAATGGGAGATGCCGGGATGTAGAGTGTCGAGTAATTGGAGATACAGGGATGTAGAGTGTGGAGTAATGGGAGATGCAGGGGATGCAGAGTGTGGAGTAATGGGAGATGCAGGGATGTAGAGTGTGGAGTAATGGGAGATGCAGGGATGTAGAGTGTGGAGTAATGGGAGATGCAAGGGATGCAGAGTGCGGAATAATGGGAGATACAGGGATGTAGAGTGTCTAGTAATGTGAGATGCAGGGATGTAGAGTGTCTAGTAATGGGAGATGCAGGGGATGTAGAGTGTCTAGTAATGGGAGATGCAGGGCATGTAGAGTGTCTAGTAATGGGAGATGCAGGGATGTAGAGTGTGGAGTAATGGGAGATGCAGGGATGTAGAGTGTGGAGTAATGGGAGATGCAGGGGATGTATAGTGTCGAGCAATGGGAGATTCAGGGATGTAGAGTGTGGAGTAATGGGAGATGCAGGGGATGTAGAGTGTGGAGTAATGGGAGATGCAGGGATGTAGAGTGTGGATTAATGGGAGATGCCGGGATGTAGAGTGTCGAGTAATTGGAGATGCAGGGATGTAGAGTGTCGAGTAATGGGAGATGCAGGGATGTAGAGTGTCGAGTAATTGGAGATGCAGGGATGTAGAGTGTGGATTAATGGGAGATGCCGGGATGTAGAGTGTCGAGTAATTGGAGATGCAGGGATGTAGAGTGTGGAGTAATGGGAGATGCAGGGATGTAGAGTGTGGAGTAATGGGAGATGCAGGGATGTAGAGTGTGGAGTAATGGGAGATGCAGGGGATGTAGAGTGTGGAGTAATGGGAGATGCAGGGATGTAGAGTGTAGAGTAATTGGAGATGCAGGGGATGTAGAGTGTTGAGTAATGGGAGATGCAGGGATGTAGAGTGTGGAGTAATGGGAGTTGCAAGGATGCAGAGTGTTGAGTAATGGGAGATGCAGGGATGTAGAGTGTCGAGTAATGGGAGATGCAGGGATGTAGAGTGTGGAGTAATGGGAGATGCAGGGATGTAGAGTGTGGTGTAATGGGAAATGCAGGGATGTAGAGTGTGGTGTAATGGGAGATGCAGGGATGTAGAGTGTGGAGTAATGGGAGATGCAGGGATGTAGAGTGTGGAGTAATGGGAGATGCAGGGATGTAGAGTGTGGAGTAATGGGAGATGCAGGGATGTAGAGTGTGGAGTAATGGGAGATGCAGGGATGCAGAGTGTGGAGTAATGGGAGATGAAGGGATGCAGAGTGTGTAGTAATGGGAGATGCAGGGATGTAGAGTGTGTAATAATGGGAGATGCAGGGATGCAGAGTGTGTACTAATGGGAGATGCAGGGATGTAGAGTGTGGAGTAATGGGAGATGCAGGGATGCAGAGTGTGTAGTAATGGGAGATGCAGAGATGTAGATTGTGGAGTAATGGGAGATTCAGGGATGTAGAGCTCCCTCAAACTCAATGGTTCCAAAACAGAGCTTCTTCTCCTCCATGCAAACCAAAATACAAGAACAAAAACTAAGACCCCATGGACACCACCCACCATCCTTGGACAGACCATCTCCCCAAGCACCAAAGCCAAAAGTCTCGGAGTCATCTTCGACTCAGAGATGTTGATGAATGCACAAAGAGGATCTGTACTCAGCGGATCTCACCATTTCCTCCGCCTGCTTCGTAGACTCTTCCCTTTCATTCCAGAAGAGGACAAAGCAGCAGTAGTTGGAATAATCATCAATTCCCGACTCGACTACGCAAACTCCCTCTACATCGAACTACCTAAATGCCAGATCGCACGCCTACAAGTCATCCAAAACACGGCAGCAAGACTGGTAACGGGAAAAAACCCCTGGGAATCCATCTCCCCATCCCTGAGGAGCAATGGGAGATGCAGGGATGTAGAGTGTGGAGTAATGGGAGATGCAGGGGATGCAGAGTGTGGAGTAATGGGAGATGCAGGGATGTAGAGTGTGGAGTAATGGGAGATGCAAGGGATGCAGAGTGCGGAATAATGGGAGATGCAGGGATGTAGAGTGTCTAGTAATGTGAGATGCAGGGATGTAGAGTGTCTAGTAATGGGAGATGCAGGGGATGTAGAGTGTCTAGTAATGGGAGATGCAGGGGATGTAGAGTGTCTAGTAATGGGAGATGCAGGGATGTAGAGTGTGGAGTAATGGGAGATGCAGGGATGTAGAGTGTGGAGTAATGGGAGATGCAGGGGATGTATAGTGTCGAGCAATGGGAGATTCAGGGATGTAGAGTGTGGAGTAATGGGAGATGCAGGGGATGTAGAGTGTGGAGTAATGGGAGATGCAGGGATGTAGAGTGTGGATTAATGGGAGATGCCGGGATGTAGAGTGTCGAGTAATTGGAGATGCAGGGATGTAGAGTGTGGAGTAATGGGAGATGCAGGGATGTAGAGTGTCGAGTAATTGGAGATGCAGGGATGTAGAGTGTGGATTAATGGGAGATGCCGGGATGTAGAGTGTCGAGTAATTGGAGATGCAGGGATGTAGAGTGTGGAGTAATGGGAGATGCAGGGATGTAGAGTGTGGAGTAATGGGAGATGCAGGGATGTAGAGTGTGGAGTAAAGGGAGATGCAGGGGATGTAGAGTGTGGAGTAATGGGAGATGCAGGGATGTAGAGTGTAGAGTAATTGGAGATGCAGGGGATGTAGAGTGTTGAGTAATGGGAGATGCAGGGATGTAGAGTGTGGAGTAATGGGAGTTGCAAGGATGCAGAGTGTCGAGTAATGGGAGATGCAGGGATGTAGAGTGTCGAGTAATGGGAGATGCAGGGATGTAGAGTGTGGAGTAATGGGAGATGCAGGGATGTAGAGTGTGGTGTAATGGGAAATGCAGGGATGTAGAGTGTGGTGTAATGGGAGATGCATGGATGTAGAGTATGGAGTAATGTGAGATGCAGGGATGTAGAGTGTTGAGTAATTGGAGATGCAGGGATGTAGAGTGTGGAGTAATGGGAGATGCAGGGATGTAGAGTGTGGAGTAATGGGAGATGCAGGGATGTAGAGTGTCGAGTAATTGGAGATGCAGGGATGTAGAGTGTGGATTAATGGGAGATGCCGGGATGTAGAGTGTCGAGTAATTGGAGATGCAGGGATGTAGAGTGTGGAGTAATGGGAGATGCAGGGATGTAGAGTGTGGAGTAATGGGAGATGCAGGGATGTAGAGTGTGGAGTAAAGGGAGATGCAGGGGATGTAGAGTGTGGAGTAATGGGAGATGCAGGGATGTAGAGTGTAGAGTAATTGGAGATGCAGGGGATGTAGAGTGTTGAGTAATGGGAGATGCAGGGATGTAGAGTGTGGAGTAATGGGAGTTGCAAGGATGCAGAGTGTCGAGTAATGGGAGATGCAGGGATGTAGAGTGTCGAGTAATGGGAGATGCAGGGATGTAGAGTGTCGAGTAATGGGAGATGCAGGGATGTAGAGTGTGGTGTAATGGGAAATGCAGGGATGTAGAGTGTGGTGTAATGGGAGATGCATGGATGTAGAGTATGGAGTAATGTGAGATGCAGGGATGTAGAGTGTTGAGTAATGGGAGATGCAGGGATGTAGAGTGTGGAGTAATGGGAGATGCAGGGATGTAGAGTGTGGAGTAATGGGAGATGCAGGGATGTAGAGTGTGGAGTAATGGGAGATGCAGGGATGCAGAGTGTGTAGTAATGGGAGATGCAGGGATGCAGAGTGTGTAGTAATGGGAGATGCAGGGATGTAGAGTGTGTAATAATGGGAGATGCAGGGATGCAGAGTGTGTACTAATGGGAGATGCAGGGATGTAGAGTGTGGAGTAATGGGAGATGCAGGGATGCAGAGTGTGTAGTAATGGGATGCAGGGATGTAGATTGTGGAGTAATGGGAGATTCAGGGATGTAGAGCTCCCTCAAACTCAATGGTTCCAAAACAGAGCTTCTTCTCCTCCATGCAAACCAAAATACAAGAACAAAAACTAAGACCCCATGGACACCACCCACCATCCTTGGACAGACCATCTCCCCAAGCACCAAAGCCAAAAGTCTCGGAGTCATCTTCGACTCAGAGATGTCGATGAATGCACAAAGAGGATCAGTACTCAGCGGATCTCACCATTTCCTCCGCCTGCTTCGTAGACTCTTCCCTTTCATTCCAGAAGAGGACAAAGCAGCAGTAGTTGGAATAATCATCAATTCCCGACTCGACTACGCAAACTCCCTCTACATCGAACTACCTAAATGCCAGATCGCACGCCTACAAGTCATCCAAAACACGGCAGCAAGACTGGTAACGGGAAAAAACCCCTGGGAATCCATCTCCCCATCCCTGAGGAGCAATGGGAGGTGCAGGGATGTAGAGTGTGGAGTAATGGGAGATGCAGGGGATGCAGAGTGTGGAGTAATGGGAGATGCAGGGATGTAGAGTGTGGAGTAATGGGAGATGCAAGGGATGCAGAGTGCGGAATAATGGGAGATGCAGGGATGTAGAGTGTCTAGTAATGTGAGATGCAGGGATGTAGAGTGTCTAGTAATGGGAGATGCAGGGGATGTAGAGTGTCTAGTAATGGGAGATGCAGGGGATGTAGAGTGTCTAGTAATGGGAGATGCAGGGGATGTAGAGTGTCTAGTAATGGGAGATGCAGGGGATGTAGAGTGTCTAGTAATGGGAGATGCAGGGATGTAGAGTGTGGAGTAATGGGAGATGCAGGGATGTAGAGTGTGGAGTAATGGGAGATGCAGGGGATGTATAGTGTCGAGCAATGGGAGATTCAGGGATGTAGAGTGTGGAGTAATGGGAGATGCAGGGGATGTAGAGTGTGGAGTAATGGGAGATGCAGGGATGTAGAGTGTGGATTAATGGGAGATGCCGGGATGTAGAGTGTCGAGTAATTGGAGATGCAGGGATGTAGAGTGTGGAGTAATGGGAGATGCAGGGATGTAGAGTGTCGAGTAATTGGAGATGCAGGGATGTAGAGTGTGGATTAATGGGAGATGCCGGGATGTAGAGTGTCGAGTAATTGGAGATGCAGGGATGTAGAGTGTGGAGTAATGGGAGATGCAGGGATGTAGAGTGTGGAGTAATGGGAGATGCAGGGATGTAGAGTGTGGAGTAAAGGGAGATGCAGGGGATGTAGAGTGTGGAGTAATGGGAGATGCAGGGATGTAGAGTGTAGAGTAATTGGAGATGCAGGGGATGTAGAGTGTTGAGTAATGGGAGATGCAGGGATGTAGAGTGTGGAGTAATGGGAGTTGCAAGGATGCAGAGTGTCGAGTAATGGGAGATGCAGGGATGTAGAGTGTCGAGTAATGGGAGATGCAGGGATGTAGAGTGTGGAGTAATGGGAGATGCAGGGATGTAGAGTGTGGTGTAATCGGAAATGCAGGGATGTAGAGTGTGGTGTAATGGGAGATGCATGGATGTAGAGTATGGAGTAATGGGAGATGCAGGGATGTAGAGTGTTGAGTAATGGGAGATGCAGGGATGTAGAGTGTGGAGTAATGGGAGATGCAGGGATGTAGAGTGTGGAGTAATGGGAGATGCAGGGATGTAGAGTGTTGAGTAATGGGAGATGCAGGGATGTAGAGTGTGGAGTAATGGGAGATGCAGGGATGCAGAGTGTGTAGTAATGGGAGATGCAGGGATGCAGAGTGTGTAGTAATGGGAGATGCAGGGATGTAGAGTGTGTAATAATGGGAGATGCAGGGATGCAGAGTGTGTACTAATGGGAGATGCAGGGATGTAGAGTGTGGAGTAATGGGAGATGCAGGGATGCAGAGTGTGTAGTAATGGGAGATGCAGGGATGTAGATTGTGGAGTAATGGGAGATTCAGGGATGTAGAGCTCCCTCAAACTCAATGGTTCCAAAACAGAGCTTCTTCTCCTCCATGCAAACCAAAATACAAGAACAAAAACTAAGACCCCATGGACACCACCCACCATCCTTGGACAGACCATCTCCCCAAGCACCAAAGCCAAAAGTCTCGGAGTCATCTTCGACTCAGAGATGTCGATGAATGCACAAAGAGGATCAGTACTCAGCGGATCTCACCATTTCCTCCGCCTGCTTCGTAGACTCTTCCCTTTCATTCCAGAAGAGGACAAAGCAGCAGTAGTTGGAATAATCATCAATTCCCGACTCGACTACGCAAACTCCCTCTACATCGAACTACCTAAATGCCAGATCGCACGCCTACAAGTCATCCAAAACACGGCAGCAAGACTGGTAACGGGAAAAAACCCCTGGGAATCCATCTCCCCATCCCTGAGGAGCAATGGGAGATGCATGGATGTAGAGTGTGGAGTAATGGGAGATGCAGGGGATGCAGAGTGTGGAGTAATGGGAGATGCAGGGATGTAGAGTGTGGAGTAATGGGAGATGCAAGGGATGCAGAGTGCGGAATAATGGGAGATGCAGGGATGTAGAGTGTCTAGTAATGTGAGATGCAGGGATGTAGAGTGTCTAGTAATGGGAGATGCAGGGGATGTAGAGTGTCTAGTAATGGGAGATGCAGGGGATGTAGAGTGTCTAGTAATGGGAGATGCAGGGATGTAGAGTGTGGAGTAATGGGAGATGCAGGGATGTAGAGTGTGGAGTAATGGGAGATGCAGGGGATGTATAGTGTCGAGCAATGGGAGATTCAGGGATGTAGAGTGTGGAGTAATGGGAGATGCAGGGGATGTAGAGTGTGGAGTAATGGGAGATGCAGGGATGTAGAGTGTGGATTAATGGGAGATGCCGGGATGTAGAGTGTCGAGTAATTGGAGATGCAGGGATGTAGAGTGTGGAGTAATGGGAGATGCAGGGATGTAGAGTGTCGAGTAATTGGAGATGCAGGGATGTAGAGTGTGGATTAATGGGAGATGCCGGGATGTAGAGTGTCGAGTAATTGGAGATGCAGGGATGTAGAGTGTGGAGTAATGGGAGATGCAGGGATGTAGAGTGTGGAGTAATGGGAGATGCAGGGATGTAGAGTGTGGAGTAATGGGAGATGCAGGGGATGTAGAGTGTGGAGTAATGGGAGATGCAGGGATGTAGAGTGTAGAGTAATTGGAGATGCAGGGGATGTAGAGTGTTGAGTAATGGGAGATGCAGGGATGTAGAGTGTGGAGTAATGGGAGTTGCAAGGATGCAGAGTGTCGAGTAATGGGAGATGCAGGGATGTAGAGTGTCGAGTAATGGGAGATGCAGGGATGTAGAGTGTGGAGTAATGGGAGATGCAGGGATGTAGAGTGTGGTGTAATGGGAAATGCAGGGATGTAGAGTGTGGTGTAATGGGAGATGCTGGGATGTAGAGTGTGGAGTAATGGGAGATGCAGGGATGTAGAGTGTGGAGTAACGGGAGATGCAGGGATGTAGAGTATGGAGTAATGGGAGATGCAGGGATGCAGAGTGTGGAGTAATGGGAGATGCAGGGATGCAGAGTGTGGAGTAATGGGAGATGCAGGGATGTAGAGTGTGTAATAATGGGAGGTGCAGGCATGTAGAGTGTGGAGTAATGGGAGATGCAGGGATGTAGAGTGTTGAGTAATGGGAGATGCAGGGATGTAGAGTGTGGAGTAATGGGAGATGCAGGGATGTAGAGTGTGGAGTAATGGGAGATGCAGGGATGTAGAGTGTGGAGTAATGGGAGATGCAGGGATGTAGAGTGTGGAGTAATGGGAGATGCAGGGATGCAGAGTGTGGAGTAATGGGAGATGCAGGGATGCAGAGTGTGTAGTAATGGGAGATGCAGGGATGTAGAGTGTGTAATAATGGGAGATGCAGGGATGCAGAGTGTGTACTAATGGGAGATGCAGGGATGTAGAGTGTGGAGTAATGGGAGATGCAGGGATGCAGAGTGTGTAGTAATGGGAGATGCAGGGATGTAGAGTGTGGAGTAATGTGAGATGCAGGGATGCAGAGTGTGTAGTAATGGGAGATGCAGGGATGTAGATTGTGGAGTAATGGGAGATTCAGGGATGTAGAGCTCCCTCAAACTCAATGGTTCCAAAACAGAGCTTCTTCTCCTCCACGCAAACCAAAATACAAGAACAAAAACTAAGACCCCATGGACACCACCCACCATCCTTGGACAGACCATCTCCCCAAGCACCAAAGCCAAAAGTCTCGGAGTCATCTTCGACTCAGAGATGTCGATGAATGCACAAAGAGGATCAGTACTCAGCGGATCTCACCATCTCCTCCGCCTGCTTCGTAGACTCTTCCCTTTCATTCCAGAAGAGGACAAAGCAGCAGTAGTTGGAATAATCATCAATTCCCGACTCGACTACGCAAACTCCCTCTACATCGAACTACCTAAATGCCAGATCGCACGCCTACAAGTCATCCAAAACACGGCAGCAAGACTGGTAAAGTGGAAAAAACCCCTGGGAATCCATCTCCCCATCCCTGAGGAGCAATGGGAGATGCAGGGATGTAGAGTGTGGAGTAATGGGAGATGCAGGGGATGCAGAGTGTGGAGTAATGGGAGATGCAGGGATGTAGAGTGTGGAGTAATGGGAGATGCAGGGGATGCAGAGTGTGGAGTAATGGGAGATGCAGGGATGTAGAGTGTGGAGTAATGGGAGATGCAGGGGATGCAGAGTGCAGAATAATGGGAGATGCAGGGATGTAGAGTGTCTAGTAATGTGAGATGCAGGGATGTAGAGTGTCTAGTAATGGGAGATGCAGGGGATGTAGAGTGTCTAGTAATGGGAGATGCAGGGATGTAGAGTGTGGAGTAATGGGAGATGCAGGGATGTAGAGTGTGGAGTAATGGGAGATGCAGGGGATGTATAGTGTCGAGTAATGGGAGATTCAGGGATGTCAAGTGTGGAGTAATGGGAGATGCAGGGGATGTAGAGTGTGGAGTAATGGGAGATGCAGGGATGTAGAGTGTGGATTAATGGGAGATGCAGGGATGTAGAGTGTCGAGTAATTGGAGATGCAGGGATGTAGAGTGTGGAGTAATGGGAAATGCAGGGATGTAGAGTGTGGAGTAATGGGAGATGCAGGGATGTAGAGTGTGGAGTAATGGGAAATGCAGGGATGTAGAGTGTAGAGTAATTGGAGATGCAGGGGATGTAGAGTGTTGAGTAATGGGAGATGCAGGGATGTAGAGTGTGGAGTAATGGGAGTTGCAGGGATGCAGAGTGTCGAGTAATGGCAGATGCAGGGATGTAGAGTGTCGGGTAATGGGAGATGCAGGGATGTAGAGTGTGGAGTAATGGGAGATGCAGGGATGTAGAGTGTGGTGTAATGGGAAATGCAGGGATGTAGAGTGTGGTGTAATGGGAGATGCAGGGATGTAGAGTGTGGAGTAATGGGAGATGCAGGGATGTAGAGTGTGGAGTAATGGGAGATGCAGGGATGCAGAGTGTGGAGTAATGGGAGATGCAGGAATGCAGAGTGTGGAGTAATGGGAGATGCAGGAATGCAGAGTGTGGAGTAATGGGAGATGCAGGGATGTAGAGTGTGGAGTAATGGGAGATGCAGGGGATGTAGAGTGTTGAGTAATAGGAGATGCAGGGATGTAGAGTGTGGAGTAATGGGAGATGCAGGGATGTAGAGTGTCGAGTAATTGGAGATGCAGGGGATGTAGAGTGTTGAGTAATGGGAGATGCAGGGATGTAGAGTGTGGAGTAATGGGAGATGCAGGGGATGTAGAGTGTCGAGTAATGGGAGATGCAAAGGTGCTGAGGAATGTGTATTGGGGAATGCTGAGTGTGGAATAATGGGGGTTGCAGGGGGTGACAAATGTGGAGTAATGGGCAATACAAGGGATACAGAGTGTGGAGTAATTGGAGATGCAGAGTGCAGAATGGGGGATGAAGAGTGTGGAGTAATAAAGGATTTACAGGGTGCAGTATATGGAGTAATGGGGGATGTACAAGATGCAGAATGTAATGGGGGGTGCAGAGGGTACAGATAGAGTAATGGGAAATGCAGGGTGCATGGGGTACAGAGTGGGGTTCCTCTCAGTTAGACTTTATCTGGCCTCATGATTTGTAATGATGGCCCTGGGTACTTGTATTACTCTAAATATGTTTCTAGAACATAATGCAACTTCATCCATATGGATAAATACAAATACTGTTTGTGTTAATGCTGGTGACAGACTGCATCATATACATCATTTCTGATTATGCCCATCGTTCCAATTAAATTTTTCTTCTCACATACAGAGAGTAATGCAGATATTAAAGTGCCTGAAGAATCAATGGAGGTAAAATGACAGTTTGAAATAACAAGGAAGATTGATCAGTTGATAAAACATCTATTATACAATTAGCTTCGAATATCTTTACACCTTAAACAGAAGTTGTTGGTGTTTCCATCATCTTGCTTCCTCTAGGCTGTTTTGTTGCCAACTTTTACAATCTTTGCGCTGGTGACGGACCGCGCCAGCCCACCCCCGCTCTGTGCTTGTAAGGTAAATATGGCTTCACTGGAGAACGAAAAAAAAAATGAGAAAGATTGCAATATTATGCTAACCTGATTAAAGTGATATGATCAATGTCCGTAATTTTATAAAGTACAGTTATAGACGGAGAAGACGTGGGGGAACCTCATGTTGGATCTATAGCATTATACAGCAAACTTTACAGTCCAATCCTGGGGATTATACTATACACTGTAGTTGAGAGTGATGGGCTATGGTGAGTGTTGTTGAACTAAGTGGCAGATCGTGACTTCATCAATAGATGGGCCGAACAACACCCCCCCCCCCCCCCCGTTTCGGTTCGCACCAGAACTTTCAAGAGTTCAGAGCTGAACAACAAACCCCTTTAAAGTCTATGGGACCCGAACTGGAAAAATAGAAAGTGTCCATTTTGAAGGGTTATATGCAAGTTATTGGGCCTACAAAAGGTATGGGGGTCCCGGTACTGCCCTGGGGGACCTGGATCAATGAAAAAAAAGTTTTTTAAAAAAAGATCATTTTTAAATGAGCAGTGATTTATTGGTGGTTAAAGTGAAACCATAAAAATTAAAAATACCTTTAAATATAGTGCCTGGGGGTTTCCTTAGTCTGCCTGCAAAGTGGCACATCTGTACTGTGTATGGAACCTGCTGCAGCAAAAATTACATTTCTGAAGAAAAAAAAAAAGACATTTTCCCTGCAAGCTTTCTTTATTTTAAAAACAACAGCTTGGGAAGCCAGTCTACATGACGAGGCCACGTGGAACAGGATTAGAGATTTTTTGTATAAATTCTGGTATCTGTTTCGCAGACTTTGAATAGAAGTAACAGGTGCCACAAAATTGGTCTTTGGGTGTCGGTGGCACCTTCACACTGTAAGCCTATAGAGGTACTCTTGATGAAAACAAGAGTTGGCCTTGATGTAATAAATTGAAATTATATACCCTGGTCAAACAGTGGTGGAAAAATTGGGCTATGGGTGTTGGTGGTGCCTTCACACCGTAACCCTATAGACATACTCTTGATGAAAGCAAGAATTGGCCTTGCTGTAAAGATTTGAAATGACATGCACCCATCAAACAGGTGCAGAAAATATGGTCCTTGGGTGTTAATTGTGCCCATGAAACCCATACCTAAAAATGTCTTCAGGATACAATCAACACTTACAAAGCTAGGCAGCCTGGATAGTCTTGCAGAGATTCCACATTCCAAAAACACTTAATCGGCGACATCGGCATCAGGGGCTTCATAGCTGCTGCTAATCCAGGAATGATTAATTTTGATAATGTCAGCAGACAGTCCATGGAGTCTGTGGACAGACGCGTTCTTTTATCTGTCACAAACAGCACAGTGCATGCATCCTTTATCAGCAGCCATTGGTATGGGGAAAAAAAGCTGAGCCGACTTGAGTCGGTCGTTGTGCCATACACACACAAGTACTCATTGATGGCCCTCTGCTGCATGTGCAGCTGCTGAAGCATTGCCAAAGTTGAGTTCCACCTGTTGTGCATATCAGAAATCAGACAGGTATAATTCCCGCTGAATTTTAGTCAACCAAACACTGGCTATGTAGGACTGCCTGAAATAGCTACAGACTCTTCTGGCCTGCTTCAGAAGATCTTGTAACCCTGGTTTACCTATTTAATAAACGCTGTACTGATGCTCTACAATATACTGCAGTAAAACTGCATTGATGCACTTCAATATACTGCAGGAAAACTGCACGGAGGCACTACAATATACTGCAGTAACACTGCACTGATGCACTTCAATATACCACAGTAAAACTGCACTGGCACACTTCAATATACTGGAGAAAAACTGCGCTGACACACTACAATATATTGCAGTAAAACTGCACTGACGCACTTCAATATACCACAGTAAAACTGCACTGACGCACTTCAATATACCACAGTAAAATTGCACTGACGCACTTCAATATACTGCAATAAAACTGCACTGACGCACTTCACTATACTGGAGTAAAACTGCACTGAGGTACTTCAATATACTACAGTAAAACTTCATTGATGCACTACGATATACTGCAGTAAAACGGCACTGATGCACTACAATATAAAGCAGTAAAACTATACAGACACCCTACACTGACACTACAGTAAAACTGCCCAGATGCACTGCACTGACGCTGCACTATCACTATATTTACACTACATTGACACTCTACACTCACAATAAAATCAAAATAGCACACCAACTCGCTAGTAGCAATGAACAGAGCCCTGTTCTGTCTATCTCCACTCCAATATTACACAGCAAATGCCTCCTCTGGGAAGGAACCTTTTATAGTGTGAGGTGGGTGTATGAGCAATGAGCCATGATTGGGCTAAGTCATCATGACTTTCTCCAATCATGGCTCTGATGGTGCTCTGTGCCCTGATTGGGCAAAGCCTTCATTGCTTCAGCCACTCAGGGCTTAGAATGCACTGAGCCGCACGCAGTGCATTGTGTGGTGTTCAATGGGCTGAACAAACAGTCGAACGCCCTACCAATTCGGCCCGAATCATTCGCCCAACACTATTCATAAACCGCTTCACTGATTGCTCTCTGAACGCTCTATGTAACTGGGTGCTCAATTCCCAATTCAGGTCTGACATCTTATTGCTGTTTATAGTCTTGAACCATAGTATGATATGATTTTTAATTGAATTTCACTTGAAAGTGTCCTAAAATATCTTATAATATGAGTAACAACCACACCCCTCTAAACAGATGACCAGTTCTACTTACGAAAAATAGTGGGGTGTGTCTGACCAGGACATTAAAAGTGTAGTTGACATCATGTACCCAAATTGGTCAATGCAGTCATATTTTCACACACATTGAGACAGGTGCGCTAAATGTTACTTGTGATGTTTACATAAGCGGTTAATGCGCTGTGGTGTGCCTGCCTTTTTGGTCTGTGGTGCTTCCCAATGAGAAGCAACAGGAGGTTATGCCAGTGGTCAGTTGGTCATGGGAGTTTAAAGGACCATACAAGTGGAGATGTAGAATTGCACCTAGATTGGGGTTACCCCTTGGCAGGACCCTAAAACAGGACTGTATAGTTGGAGCCAAAGTATTACTAGTTGGAAACTACCACAACCTAAAGGTATGAGCACCACAGCCTAGCCCAAGTCCAACATAGTATACAAAAGGGTATAGTATACCATCATACATGTTGATTTTCCCATGTAATGATTGGAGAACTGTAAGATTTGCAGAGGAACTGTTACTCTTTGTTCAACTAAAGAAAGTTTTGGTTTAGTAACAGCATCTGGTTTCATTTACCGAGGAGAGAGAGTGCCCCTACAGTGAATGGGAATGGGGAATGATGTGCAAACTTCATGTTAACCTTTTGGGTGACAGAGAGTGAGAAATAAAGGGAAGGAGATGCAGCCAGCTCAGGAGAGGAGGCAGTTGTGGCCGGTGATGGAGGTTCCATCTGAGGGGTTCACTGTTGACTGTTTGGTTCGCCCTTCTAAGTGGCAGAGACCCTGTGTTAGGGCCCGCCGCATATCAAGACCTTCCTAGAGACTGGGTCTGGAGCATGGGCATGCAAGGCCATGTGAAGTATACAACAGGTTCCCTCCATGCCTGGGGGCTGAGGAAAGTAAAATGTATAATGTAAAGTGTGTAAAATTGCTGGTGGAGGAAAAACAGCATTTAATGCTATTTCCCGCAAAAATGTCTCGGTAGTCAGTGCAGAGACAGGCGTGTCAATGACAAATGCAATGACATCATTCTTCTGGTGTGGAGCCCAGTGGAGTAGTTTGGCCTCTGTCCACAAGGGGTGCTAATCCCCACATAAGCAATACCATGGTGCTAACACTAGGTGAAGTTATTTATATAAATTTAACAGTATGCTGTTCCCCCCCTGGCACCCAACACACATGTCATCTACTATAACAGGAAAGCAGAGGTGAAGGGTTATTAGAAAAATTTTTTGCTTTATTTCATCAGTGTCCCATGAGGAATCCTGTTAATCCCTAACTCCAGTCGCCCAGGGCTTGCTGCTCAGATGAAATGATTTGGTAAAAATCTCTCAGTAGTATGCCTAGGAAGCAAAACCTAATCCTTCATACTCCAAAAAGTGTACATTGTACGGGAGTCTATATATTCTTCATGAGGCTGACAAGGACATTCTAAGAGCCTCATATCCCCCAGCGCGTTTAGACACCAACAGTCTGGACGGGAACATTGACGACTCCACAACTACAGCTCCCTCTCGTCTCTTCAATCTCAATCATAACATTTTCCTCCTTGTTTCCAGCTAGGAAGACAAACTCCACTCTGCGATTTTGCCATCTGTTGAACCTCCCCGGTGGAAACTGCTCATTTCTTTTTTTTTTTGGCAGCTGTATCACATACTTACAGCATCCAGCAGGCCTTTATCAGGATCTATGGGAGACTCACATAATGTTGGCGGTAATGTATTTGGCAACCCATTGCTTCTAATGGATTAGCTAGCGGCATTCAGAAATAATGAGCGTTGAGTTGACGAGGCTGTAGCTGTCTTGCTATTGTCATAATGCAGAGAGTTATGGCCGTATGATATTTTGTTGTAGAGTCAGGAAAGGTTCAGGCTTGTGGTCAGCATTTGCAGAACACTTGGTTCAGTTCATTCAGCCTACATTCAAAACTGGCCACACACTAGTGGATTTACAAATCTATGTTTGTACATTCGTACGAACACTCTTAGCACATGCGATCACTTGACGAATGCCGTTCGAAGGCACTTCAAAATTTCATTTGCTTTTAACATTCAATTTTGAAATCATTGTATTTTTTTTTTTATAACTAAAACCCCCATACACTGTTCGATATTCATTCAAAAAAAAAAAAATCCTATCCTCGTCTTTTTAACTTTCTCATGACTATGATTAAAATCTTTCTGGAAGTGCACGGTAAAACGCAAGCTTTACAACTTTACAAATTACCGTAATGTGAAAATGTGAATGGGTCCTTTAAGAGAACTGTGGGATAAACACAAAATTAAAGTAGAGCATCAACTTTTTTTTCTTTTTTCATAATGTGAAGATTGGTTAGATCCTTTCTTATGTAGACACAATAATTAATGCTCCTCTCTTGCTTGGTACCGCAGAAGCACCTAGTGGTGGTGGTTCTCCTAATGCTTCTGCTACATTCTGTGTTAGCTCCTCCCGCTGTCCACACTACATTCTAGGTCCACTCTTCCCGCTTTCCACACTACATTCTAGGTCAGCTCCTTCCACTGTCCATGCTAAATTCTAGGTCCGCTCCTTCCACTGTCCACACTACATTCTATGGCAGCTCCCCCCAATGTTCACACTACATTCTATGGCAGCTCCCCCCAATGTTCACACTACATTCTATGGCAGCTCCCCCCAATGTTCACACTACATTCTATGGTAGCTCCCCCCAATGTTCACACTACATTCTATGGCAGGTCCCCCCAATTTTCACACTACATTCTATGGTAGCTCCCCCCAATGTTCACACTACATTCTATGGCAGCTCCCACCAATGTTCACACTACATTCTATGGTAGCTCCCCCCAATGTTCACACTACATTCTATGGTAGCTCCCACCAATGTTCACAGTACATTCCATGGCAGCTCCCACCAATGCTCACACTACAATCTAAGGCAGCCCCCTCCCCCCAGTGTTAACACCATATTCTATGGCAGCTCCCCCAATGTTCACACTACATTCTATGGCAGGTCCCCCCAATGTTCACACTACATTCTATGGTAGCTCCCCCCCAATGTTCACACTACATTCTATGGTAGCTCCCACCAATGTTCACACTACATTCTATGGTAGCTCCCCCCAATGTTCACACTACATTCTATGGTAGCTCCCACCAATGTTCACACTACATTCCATGGCAGCTCCCACCAATGCTCACACTGCAATCTAAGGCAGCCCCCTCCCCCCAGTGTTAACACCACATTCTATGGCAGCTCCCCCCTAATATTCACATTAAAATTTTTGGCAGCTCCTCCCAATATTCACACTACATTCTATGGCAGCTCCCCCCAATATTCACATTACATTATCTGGTAGCTCCCCCCCAATGTTCACACTACAATCTATGGCAGCTCCCCCAATGTTCACATTACATTCTATGGCAGCTCCCCTCAATGTTCACACTACATTCTATGGCAGCTCCCCTCAATGTTCACACTACATTCTATGGCAGCTCCCCTCAATGTTCACACTACAATCTATGGCAGCTCCCCCAATGTTCACACTACATTTTATGGCAGCTCCCCCCAATGTTCACACTACATTCTATGGCAGCTCCCCTCAATGTTCACACTACATTCTATGGCAGCTCCCCCCAATGTTCATGGTATGATACATTCAATATACTGGTCCAAATCATTTGGTGGAGGGGGGATTATGGTGTGGGGTTGTTTTTCAGGGGTTGGGCTTAGTTCTAGTGAAGGGAACTCTTAAGGCGTCAGCATACCAAGACATTTTGGACAATTTCATGCTCCCAACAGTTTGGGGATGGCCTCTTCCTGTTCCAACATGACTGCACACCAGTGCACAAAGCAAGGACCATAAAGACATGGATGAGTGAGTTTGAGGTGGAGGAACTTGACTGGCCTGCACAGAGTCCTGACCACAACCCGATAAAACACCTTTGGGATGAATTAGAGCGAAGACTGTGAGCCAGGCCTTCTCGTCTAAAATCAGTGTCTGACCTCACAAATGCGCTTCTGGAAGAATGGTCAAACATTCTTATAGACACACTCCTAAACCTTGTAGACAGCCTTCCCAGAAGAGTTGAAGCTTCTATAGCTGCAAAGGGTGGGCCAACTCAATGTTGAACCCTACAGATGAAGACTGGGATGTTATTAAAGTTCATGTGCATGTAAAGGCAGGCGTCCCAATACTTTTGACAATATAGTGTATGTACGGCAGCTAAAGGGTGGGCTTTAATGCCCACATGCCGCACATATGCTTCCCTGGGTGCCCGATATTTCCATAAAAAGTGCACGCTTACTGCATGCTCCAAGCACAGAGACCGAGCTGTCAAAAGCAGCTCTCAGTTCCCACTAACGACTGGTAGCTCGTGGGACCGCCTCCCGATCATGTGACCACTGTGACAGCCAATAACAATGGTCACATGATCACCCATCCTTCCTGCCCCCCAGGTTCAGAAACTTTTTAAAGGGATGCTGGAGCTAGTGGGAAGGGGTTAACAAAATAAAAGTAAACATATTTTCAGAATTTTTTTTTTCATTTAAGTCCTGACCACAGTCACTAAATAAAAAAAAATATATACACTATGTATAAAACCACTATAATTTTCCTTCAAATTCATGTACAGGAAGAAAAGATTTTGTTTAGTAGAATCTAATCCATAAGGCATTTGTGTCTGATTTCCTTCATTACCTCCAGCGATCGGTAAACAAAGGGCGCTGCCTGTCTTGGAGCAGGCTGAAATTCACGCTGATAAAAACGGGTAAAGATTTTTCTTATCAGATTGTCTGGCTCGTCCATCAATCTTTCCAAAAAACGTCAAACACTGGAAAACTTTGCAGGCAGATACTTTTTTTCTTTTATAAGAAAAAAAAAAAAACTTTGAAAGAGCAATAAGGTATCTGTTCTATTTTTTAATTTTATTTTTCATTAACCACTTCAGCTCCGGAAGGTTTTACCCCCTTCATGACCAGGCCATTTTTTTTGCCATGCGGCACTGCACTACTTTAACTGACAGTTGCACACAAATAAATCTTCCTTTTGGTGGTATTTGATCACCTCTGTTTTTTTTTTTTTTAATTTTTTATTGTTATATAAATTAAATAAGACCGACAATTTAAAAAAAAAAACACTTTACTTTCTTCTATAAGGCTACTTTCCCACTGGGGCGGGGGGGGGGGGGGGGGCGCTAGCGGTAATTATAGCGGCGCTTTACTGCTGTAATAGAGGTGCTTTTTTGGCCGCTAGTGGGGACGCTTTTAACCCCGCTAGTGGCCGAATAAAGGGTTAATAGCGCCCGCAAAGCAGCGCTGCCGAAGCGCTTTGCAGGCACTTCGGCAGCAGTGCCCATTGATTCCAATGGCCTGGGCGGTGGAGGAGCGGTGTATTGCTCTAGCAACCGCCCCAAAGATGCTGCTTACCGCTCCAGTGTGAAAGCCCTCGGGCTCTCACACTGGGGCTGCAGGGGAGGCTTTTTCAGATGCTATACAGGCGCTATTTTTAGCGCCTGAAAAAAGCCCCAGTGTGAAAGAGGTCTAATGCCGCGCGCACACGATCGGAAATTCGGCCAGCAAAAGACCAATGAGAGCTTTTGGTCGGAAAATGCGACCATGTGTATGCTCCATCGGACTTTGGCTGGCTGAATTCCAGCCAGCAAAAGATTGAGAGCATGTTCTCTATTTTTCAGTTGGAAAAAGTTCCTAGCCGAAAATGCGATCGTCTGTAGCAATTTCCGACGCGCAAAATCCCTACGCATGCTCGGAAACAATTTGACGCATGCTCGGAAGCATTGAACTTAATTTTCTCAGCTCGTTTTAGTGTTGTACGTCACCGCGTTCTTGACGGTCGAAAGTTCAGCGAACTTTTGTGTGACCGTGTGTATGCAAGGCAAGTTTGAGCGAAATTCCGTCGGAAAAGTCATCATATCTTTTTCCGACCAAAATCCTGATCGTGTGTACGCGGCATAATACTTATCTCTTTAACCTGTTTTCTACTGGGCACTTTTCCCCCCTTCCTGCCCAGGCCAATTTTTAGCTCTCGGCGCTGTCACACTTTGAATGACAATTCATGCTACACTGTACCCAAATTAAATTTTTCAAATTTTTTTCACACAAATAGAGCTTTCATTTGGTGGTATTAAATCACTGGTAGGGTTTTTATTTTTTGCTAAACAAACAAAAAAAGATCGAAAAAAAACAAAAACTGTTTTCATTTTCAAATTTTCAATTTGTTATAAAATTTTGCAAACAGGTAATTTGTCTCCTTCATTGATGTGCACTGATAGGCTGCTCTTATGGGCACTGATAGGCAGCACTGATGGGCACTGATAAGGCGGCACAGATAAGCACTGATAAGGCGGGACTGATGGGAACTGATAAGGTGGCACAGATGGGCACTGATAAGATGGCACTGATGGGAACTGATGAGACGGCACTGGTGGGCTCTGATAGGTGGCATTGCTAGGTGGCACTGATGATGAGGCACTGATGGGCACTGATTGGCAGCCCTGATGGGCACTGATAGGTGGCACTGGTGGGCGATGATAGGTAGCACTTGCGGGCACTGGTAGGCACTGATAGGTAGCACTGATTTGCACTGGTAGGTGGCACTTGTGGGCACCAGTAGGTGGCACTAGTGGGCACAGGTGAGGCGGCAGTGCCTCTCCATCTTTGGGACCGATGTCCCTCTGACAGAAACCTGTGATCGCCTTTTTTTTCTCCTCATGCTGTCAGCGGCTCTGTTTACATCACGTTATCAGCTGCCATTGGCTGACAGCTGATCACGTGGTAAGGGGTCAGGATCGGCCCCTTACTCTGATCTATGATCAGCCGAGTCTCTTGGACTCGCTGATCACAGAGCATGCTGCGCACGCCCTGCAGGGGGTGCGTAGGCAGCGCATGCTCAGGAGGACGTACACGGACCCCCAGCAATCTAGGCCCGTGCTGTAGCTGTTTTTTGGCTATAGCACGGGCATGAAGAGGCTAAAAATGTAATCTCTTAATAAATTTTGGCCAAAATGTTTCATCCCTTATGAAGCCATGTGTCATGTGACGCAACGCGTCGGAACCGTAGCAGGGTATGTCACTTCTGGTCCAGACCGGAAGTTGGCCCTTTGGGTCTGGTATGGATTTTAAGGGGAACCCCATGCCAGAATTAAAAAAGAACAGCATGCCCCCCCCCCCCAAATCCATACCAGACCCTTAGGTCTGGTATGGATTTTGAGGGGAAATTCCCTGCAAAAATGAAAAAAATGATGGCGTGGAGTCCCCCCAAAAATCCAAACCAGGCCCTTATCTGAGCATGCAACCTGGTAGGCCAGGAAAGGGGGGGTTGAGCAAGCGCCCCCCCCCCCTACTGAATCATACCAGGCCATATGACCTTAACATGGGGGGGTGCTTTGGAGCAGGGATGGCTGTGCCCCCCCCACTCCAAAGCACCTTGTCCCAATGTTGATTGGGACAAGGGCCTCTTCCCCACAACCCGGGGCTGTGGTTGTGGGCTGTGGTTGTGGGGGTCTGCAGGCAGGAGGCTTATCAGAGTCTGGAAGCACCCTTTAAAAAGAGGGCCCCCAGATTCCAGCCCCCTTATGTGAATTAGTATGCGGTACATTGTACCCCTACCCATTCACCAAAAAATAGTGTCAAAAATAGATAAAAATGCAGACAGTTTTTGACAACTCCTTTATTAAAAACAAAAAAAATGTCCCTCGATGTAGATCCATCCTCAATCATGATGCCCGCCGCCACAGCCAGACCCGAAAAAA
The DNA here is from genome assembly GCA_037952835.1 of Lithobates septentrionalis. Classification (NCBI taxonomy): domain Eukaryota; kingdom Metazoa; phylum Chordata; class Amphibia; order Anura; family Ranidae; genus Lithobates; species Lithobates septentrionalis. The sequence goes on from JBBDGP010002372.1 coordinate 1,017,686, forward strand.
GAGAAAAAAAAGCTCTGCCTGCGACGAAGTCTAATGGCCGACTGCAGGCTCTGCTGTTTAACAGTTCTTATACAGTATAGGTAAGGGGTGGGGCCACCTGGCAACATCAGCTTGTGGCACCACCCCCTTGTGATATCACCGACCCAGCATGCACCCCACGCAGTTTTGTTTTTTACATTTTTTTTTATTGCTGGCAATAGAATTGTATTGCAGGCAATTTAAATGTCTTTTTTTTTCTTTATAAATGTCAGTTTTGCTGCAGCAGGTTTTATACATGGTACAGATGCGCCCCTTTACAGGCAGACTAAGGGGGCCACCCAGGCACTATATTTAAAGGAATTTTCAATTTTTATTGTTTCACTTTAAGCATCATTAAAATCACTGTTCCTGTAAAAATTATATTAAAAAAAAATGTTTGCATTGATACATGTCCCCCAGGGCAAGTGCCAGGCCCCCATACTCTTTTTATGGCCAATAACTTGCACATAAGCCTTCAAAATGGGGACATTTGATTTTTCAAGTTCGGGTCCCATAGACTATAATAGAATTTGCGGTTCGAACTTCTGCGATATTCAAGAGTTCTGGCGCGTACCGAACCGGGGGTGTTTGGCCCAACTCTACAGATTACTCACCCTTAGGTTAATTGTGTTCACAGATTGTTGTTTTTTCCTCCAGGGGTAATGATCCCTGCAGGGTGTTTATCAATATTTGTGTTGGTAAGCAGCACAGCACCAATTCATCATTTGTTCTCTTTGGTGTGCGATCACTACTGGGGTGTCTGCAGCATCTTTCTTTTCATTTTTTATCGTTCTTATTTTTTTTCTTTTGGCAGTGCGTCCCAGATCCTCCTCTTTATGGGTTCCACGTGTAGCTCCTGGCTCCTCCCTCCTGCCGAGTGCTCCTAGAAGTTTGTGTGTCCATTGACACCTCACTGGCTGTTATTGACAGCAGCGGGAGCCAATGGCTGTCTCTGAGCCTATGAGAAGTGAGAGAGCCAAGTGAGCTGTTGCTCTCGGGCACAGTGCTGGATCGAGGTTGGGCTCAGGTATGTATAAGAAGGAGGTGGCTGGGGGGGAAGCTGCATAAAGGTTTTTTTTTTTTTTTTACCTTAATGCAGAGAATACCCTATGGTAAATATTCTTTTCAACCTTCAAGAATATTCTTTTCAACCACTTTACGACCAGAAATTCTACAAGACCTGGGACTCTGCAGTAAAGGCAGGCATCAGTTGTTTATATTTTCATTGATATTGGTGGACCATGTGCATAGTTGCCAACATTGTAAAAAAAAAATGTGGGACACTTTTGTGGCTGTAGGCGGAGCTGTCCAATAATTAGGGGGCGGGGCATTCGTCAGCAGGCGTGGCCTAGCAAAAATAGACAAGTGAAAATGGGCGTGGTTTACGCGAAATTGTGGGCGTGGCTTAAATGGGCGTGGCTCTAGAGGGTGTGGTTAGAGTCTGAAATGAATGAGGGATGGAGAGGGGGAGAGAGAGGGAAATGACGGAACAGCAGCCCCAGATCCTACACAATAGAAATATGTGTATTCTAGAAAGTTTAACAATCAGCAGATAAAGATACTCCAAACACCTGGTGTTAGCACTTCAATCATCCCGGCACCATGGTTGTTATGGTGTCAGGATGATTGAAGCGCATTATTTCTATTATTATATTGTAATATAAAATGAAATCATTCAACTCACCCTAATGCAGAATCAGCGGGAGCCCTAAGAGTGTCACCAGCCACGTCGCCTACGACCAGCCATCCGTCCTTGCTTCAGATGTCCCAGCAGAGTCCGTCCTTGCATCAGATGTCCCCAGCGGAGCCCCCCCTCACACCAGGAGTCCCCGGTGGAGCCCCCCCCTCACACCAGGAGTCCCCAGCAGAGCCCCCCTCACACCAGGAGTCCCCGGCAGAGCCCCCCTCACATCAGGAGTCCCCGGCGGAGCTCCGCCTCACATTAGGAGTCCCCAGTGCCCCCCCTCACATCAGGTGTCCCCAGTGCCCCCCCACTCACATCAGGTGTCCCCAGTGCCCCCCCACTCACATCAGGTGTCCCCAGTGCCCCCCCATTCACATCAGGTGTCCCCAGTGCCCCCCCACTCACATCAGGTGTCCCCAGTGCCCCCCCCACTCACATCAGGCGTCCCCAGTGCCCCCCCACTCATATCAGGTGTCCCCAGTGCCCCCCCCCACTCACATCAGGTGTCCCCAGTGCCCCGACCACTCACATCAGGTGTCCCACAGCGGTGCGCGCGCTCCCCCCCACCTCAGAGGTGTGTCCGCAGCATGGCTAGAACCCCCGCCCCTTTCCATATCAGACTGGCAGCGGGGCGGGGGGTAGGCGGGCCGAGGTGGAGCGGGGCGAGGCGGAGCAGGGCGGGCCGAGGCGGAGCGGGGCAGGGGGTGGGCGGCGACGCAGAAGCTTCGTCTAGCCCCCCCCCCAGCCATCTTCCTGAACTTCCACAAAAGGGCGGCCGGCGGAGACAATGTCTCCGCCGGCCGCCGACCTCTAGCGGCAGCGGCGGTTTCAAAAACGGGAACCGGATTTTTCGGGACATTTCCCGGGACACCACAAATCCGGGAATGAAGTCCAAGTCCCGGGAATGTCCCGGGAAATTCGGGACAGTTGGCAGCTATGCATGTGGCGCCATAATAAAGTTCCTGCCCCCTCTTAGATCTTGGGTCTGAGAGCACTACAGCATTTCTGTAGACCTACCAGGGTGGGGAGGGGCTGAACCTATGAAGAACATCTATGAATTCACTACAAAGACTGGTACACACCAGTGCACATGTTTAAAAGCCAATACTGTATAGTTGGAAGGTCTGGAATGCTTTGTGGCACCATCAATAAGTAGGCTCACAATAAGAGTCTTATGCCGCATACACAAGACCGGACTTCCCACCAGATTAGGTCCGACGGAATCAGTGTGTGCGCTAATCCAATCGTTTTTCATTTTAAAAATCCAGCGGATCTAGAAATAGAACATGTTTCAAATCTGTCCGATGCACTCAATACCGGGAAACCCGTTGGTCTGTATGCTGGTCTGACGGACCAAATACGATACAAGGGCAGCTATTGGCTACTGGCTATTGAACTTCCTTTTTTAGTCCCGTCTTACGTCATCACGTTCAAAACTAACAAACTTTCAAATGGACTTAGTCCATTGGTGTGTGGACAAGTCCGTTCGTTCAGAAGTCCGTTGGAACTCCACCGAAAGTCCGTCGGAAAGACTGTCGGACCTAGTCTGCCGGAAAGTCCGGTCTTGTGTACGCAGCATAAAGCTGACCATACACTACACATCACAGTCTGATTGTACAATCTCCCTTAAATTTACCAACAGTTATAAAGTGCTGAGTGTTTAGGGGTCCCTGGAACCCCTATGATACCAGTTAGTTTTTTGAGGAGGGGGTGGGGAGAGTAGGAAAGAAAAAATCTGCTGAGTTTTTATCAATTAAAATAGAGCACCAGGAGACTTTTGTTACCGTCCCTCCAGGATTCGTGTCTGTACATCCGGCAAGATGGCTAATGCTGTCTGCCTTTATCATGTCTTCATTGTCTTGTGGACCTTTAGTTACAAGTGTTTTGGTGTGCGTGTATTGGTGTGTGTCCTTGATGCTGGGCATGTTCACTGGCCAAGAGGGTATTTAGGCTACTTCCCTTGTGGTTGCTGGTGCTGTGACTTCTTGCCAGCTACCCCATGCATGATATTACTTTTGTTTATGTGTAGCTGGCTCTTGACTATGATTGCCTGACTCTGCTCTTGTCTCAAGCCTCATTACCAACTCTGCCTGTTCCTATTGCTCTTTTGCCTGCCTCCTGCCTCGATCTCTACCTGTATACTGACTACTCTTTTGCCTTCTACCTTTGCCTGGACTCTGACCTCTCATTAGTTGCTCCCTGCCTCCACATCATAGTCATCCTATTCTCATGACCGATCCTGAGGGCCACAACCTGCTGTTGGTTTTCTGCAAAGTAGCCTATGGTCCAATTGGTTCACCAGCCAACAACTCCTTATGAGGTGCTCTGTTGATCAAGTTGTTGCTTTAACTCCACGCATTGGGTGAGTGCCCTTCACTTGTCAGAGGTACCAACCAAAATACAGCTGTCCCGGGCTTTTTGACCATCTTTAGTGCAATGTATGGAGACCACAGTTTTAATGGAGTAGGGCTTAGGACTCAATGAGATCATATTACCATGCGAGATATGGCGAGAGGGGTCTAAAACAGCTTTGATCAACCTTTTTAACCTGAAGAAATCCTTGAAATAACCTTCTTGGCTCAGGGAACCCTTGCTAATATTCACTATATCTACGGCTCACGGCACATTGGTGTGATGCTCAATGGAAAGAGTTGTCCTTACACTTGTGATCATATGGGAGAATCCCCCCTTACAAGTAGCAAAAAAAGATAATTGTTGTCAGTGGTTACTCATCTGAGAGGAAGTATTTGCTTGTTGCACAAGGAACCCCTAGCAACCTTTGGAGGAACCCTGGTTGAAAAAAGTTGGTCTAAAGGTATCAAAAAGTCCTTCAATCTTCTTATTATTTGGGAAATGTAATAGAATGAGCCATGTGAACATCTGTTTTAAGAAAGGCTTTGCTGAGATATTTTTTTTTGTAAGTTTGTAAGTTACAACATAGGTTGGACTTTATGGATGTGTCTTTTTTCAACCTCACCTACTATGTAACTATGTAACTAAGTTACATGAAGAAAGCTCCTTTAGGAAAGGCCACACAAGCCTTTTCCATCTTGAAAAACCTCAGCATTAATCAGAAGTGGAAGAGCCTTTGGCATGGCAACTGTTAGCACTCATCATATCATTCGCTGTCCACCCTAAGTCACTATAACAGTCTGATCATCATTGAAACTTTTCCAAGTCTGCCCTCTGCAATCAGATTTCATTTCTCAACTGTCGCAGCTCTTATTTGAAGTCAAACATTTTGTAAATTCTCCTCTGAAAAAAAAAAGTACTTTTGTAGGCATCATATCCATTTTTTTCTGCATTGCTTGCAGCAACTTCTTAATTTGCACAGGGTTAATTAAAAACTAAAGCTTGCAGCGGATGAAAATGACTCGTTATCAACATCGCGCTCTCCAGCTGTTCTGGATATTAACTTTAAACCATTTCAGGCAGGATTGTAGAAGGTCCCCTACATGTTCTCTTTGGTCTCCAATAAATTACTTGTTGTGCAGTTACTAATGTCAGCCCGCTTTTTTTGCTTTTTTTTTTAAATTTCATACAAAAAGCCGTGCCGCATAAATTACTTTTGTTCTGAATTCGGTTATGGTAGTCAAAGATGCAACAATTTAATTTAGATCAAGATGTTAAAAATGGATCTCAGATTCCTTTTTTTTTTTTAGTGGACTCACAAATGTGTTTCTTCTGTTTTTTGAAACATGTAATTGAAAAAATTAAGAAAGTTTGAAGTTAACCTGGTACAATTTATTGGCAAATTTAAAGGGGTCTAATTATAAAAAAAAATGCATAGTCTTTCATCCGATGAATCTACATATACAGTGCCTTGAAAAAGTATTCATACCCCTTGACATTTTCCACATTTTGTCATGTTACAACCAAAAATGCAAATGTATTTTATTGGGATTTTATGTGATAGACCAACACAAAGTGGCACATAATTGTGAAGTGGAAGGAAAATGATGAAGATATATGGAATCACCCGCTGCTTGGTACATCTGTATTTTTAGCTAGACCAGTCTTCTGCACAACTGATCTTTCACTGTTCCCCTCACCCATGACACCAGTCATTGGGAACCCTGACTTCACTCCTGATTTATTGAAAAGACGCCTCCGGAGCCTAAGCCAACAGGGGAAGTTGCATCTCCTGGATTTCTGGCCCCATGGGGGATTCTTATCCCAGGCCGACATCACCAGGATTTCTGACCCACCTCTGAACTGTTGGAGTACTACCTAAACCAGACACTTGCAAACTTTTCAGAGATCTCATTATTGATCACATACACTTACACTGTATGAGTCGTTCTGTAAGAAAGGAGAACCGACTGGACACCCACTCTCTTTACTCTATAGTTATCTGGCTGTACCCAGTGATGACCCACTTCCATCGTATGTGCGTCAGTAGGAACAGGACTTGGGGACTCAGTTTACTTCTGAACAAGCTGAACAAGATTTTCCTTTTAGCACACAAATCATCCATAGCTAATCACAAAGAGGTGGGGTATATAATACTTCCGAGATGGTACCGTGTTCCTTATCTACTCTACAAAATTTTCACAGAACAAACTCTGCAGCAGAATGTATCAGTTTACATAGATGAGAAAAACCACTTAACACCGACAGGGCTGATGAAAATGGTCAGCTTTTATTTATTCATGCAAAACCTTTATCCCAAAAGGAAAAATAAAAACTCTTTGCTGTAACTGATTATAAAGTGTGAGTTGAAGTTTGGCTTCAGTTTGTTAGTATATCTAAATCTGCTAGTCCATCGACACTCCCCTCCCCCCAGACTGACAATACTGCGGCCTGCTGTGCCTCCTGTGCCCATTCCCCCAGAGTTGTGTCTCACTAATACAGTAGGTGTGTTACTGGACAGTAAAAATGAAAAATAGTGGGGGGAAAAAGCAAAGAAAAGAAAACTAATGCAACCACATCGCACCTCTGCAGCTGAAGGGAGAGCGGTTGGAGGGGTAAAAATGTAGCTAAACCATGGGATTTTATCACAAAGTGTGAATGAGCCCTAAGACAGAAAGTGTGTTGCTGGCAGGATCACCAGGTGAAAAAAAAGGAAGAAATGCATCCACTATTTTTTTTAGACAAACTTCATGGACCTTATTTTGGGAGGTGTATTTATGTATTTATTTATTTTTCCTACTACCTGTGGAAGGGTTTTTAAGGTAAATGTGTTGTTTTTTTTGTTTTTTCTCCCTTCTATAAAGTTGAACTGAACAAATGACCCTTTATTATTTCAAACTCTGAAATTATGCAACTCTTAAAGACTATAAAATTGTAGGTTACACAGCCGAAGCCTGGAAAATAAATGGACATATGAACCAAGGTAAGTACAGGCAGCACAGAAGGTGTTGACCATAATAACAGAATTACTAAACAACGTCATTAATTTGAAACATTGTTAAAATTCCCCCAGTTGATTATAGTGATTAAATCAAAGAATTGCTCTACATACAACAAAGAATAAAAAGTACCACTGATGTGGGTCATTTCTATAGTACACCATTTTTTTTTTTTTTGTATTATTTCTTCCGAAAGAGAATACCTAACCATTGTATAATGGTAGGGGTTGTATAGAAAGATTTTGTTCCAACAAGTGTTTTGTTACAGAGCCCAGAAAAAAAAGAAAATACCTAATCATGAATCTAACTAAATAATTAGCTGCCTGAAATGAACATTTCTGAATGGCAATTTATAACATTTTTCATGAGTTAAAGCACATAGCCTTCTTGCCTATTATAAACCCTTAGGCTGGGTTCACACTGAGGAACGAAGAGGCTCGCAACAGGGGGATCCGGTGCGTCTGCATTCACAGTTTCAAGTCCGGTTTCAGCCCGAATTTTTGGCTGAATTCGAACCTGAAATGGACCAGAAGACACGCAGGGCTCCTGTGCAATTTGCACCGAAGCCGCTCCGAAGATGTGTGAACCGACTCCACAGAGAGCCAGTCACAATCTCCTGACATGAGAATTGGAAAGCCGCATCCAATTTGCACTGGTGTGAACCCAGCCATAAGGGATGTCCTAGTTGGTGCAGCATTGTTTATTGGGTTTCTGAAACCCCAACTGAAAGTCCAACTTATCTAATCAATCTTAACCACCTCAATACCACGGGCGTCATATGACGTCCTGGGCTTTGAGCAGGTATATCTGAATGATGCCTGTAGTTACAGACATCATTCAGATATTGCCGGTTTCAGCCGGCGAATCTCTACACCATAGGAACGATCAAAGCGGCCGTTCCGTCGCTTGATCGTTCCTATGGGAGGCGAGAGGGGACGTCCCCCCCTCCCGCCGTCCTCCGGTGCTTGCTCCTACTCACCCTTACGATCGGTGAGGCGAAGAGTGAATCCGCCGGCGCCGGATGTAGATCATAGAGATTTCCGGCGGACCAGATGGTCCCCGGAGTCTCTATGATCGTCGGAGGCCGGGCGCAATGTTATGACGTCACGCCCGGCCTCTCCATTCAAAAAAACGGCGCCACTTCGGCTGGGAAGCGGCGATCGTTTTATTTATTTTTTTTATTTCAGGCTTCCCAGCCTAGTGGTGAGATATGGGGTCTTATGGACCCCATATCTCACTATTAAGAGCACCTGACATGTCATATTGCTATTACAAGGGATGTTTACATTCCTTGTAATAGGAATAAAAGTGATCAATTTTTTTTTTTTTCAAAAAAGTGTCAAAATAAAAAAAAATATATAATTAACAATAAAAAAATATATATTTTTTAAAGCGCCGCTGTCCCCGTGTGCTCGCACGCAGAAGCGAACGCATACGTAAGTCCCGCCCACATATGAAAACGGTGTTCAAACCATACATGTGAGGTATCGCCGCGAACGTTGGAGCGAGAGCAATAATTTTGACCCTAGACCTCCTCTGTAACTCAAAACATGTAACCAGTAAAAAAATTTCAAGCGTCGCCTATAGGGATTTTTAAGTACCGAACATTGGCGCCATTCCACAAGCGTGTGCAATTTTGAAGCGTGACATGTTAGGTATCTATTTACTCGGCGTAACTTCATCTTTCACAAAGTGCAAAAACATTGGGCTAACTTTACTGTTTTGTTTTTTTTTTAAACACAAAACTGTTTTTTCCGCCAAAAAACGCGTTCAAAAAATTCCTGCGCAAATACTGTGTGAGATAAAAAGTTGCAACAACCGCCATTGTATTCTCTAGGGTCTTTGCTAAAAAAACATATATAATGTTTGAGGGTTCTATGTAATCTTCTAGCAAAAAAATTATGATTTTTACATGTAGGAGCAAAGTATCAGAATTGGCCCGGTATTGAGGTGGTTAACTTATCAATATTTTTTGTAGGTGAGGTCTCCAGAGATAGGCATAGTATTCTAAATGAGGTCTATCTAAAAGGTCTATATCTGGGAATCAGGCCCTCCCTCCTTCTGCTGGTGATCCCGCTAGTGAATACTAAAAATCTATACTGAAGAAGAACCAGGACCTCCTTTCTCCTACTTGTGATCCCTCTAGTGATAAGTAAACACCTATATAGAGGAACCAGGACCTCCTTCCTTCTGTTGGTGATCTGTTTAGTGATAAATATGACGTATATAGTCAGTGGAACCTTGGTTAACGAGTAACGCGGTTAACGAGCGTTTTGAAAGACGAGCAACTTTTTTAAAAAAATTCTGACTCGGTTTCCGAGTGTTGTTTTGAAAAAAAGGAGAAGAAATCAAGCCAATGTGGTGTGCAGTACCGCATTTGGCCAGAGGAGCGGGGGCGCCGGTGACACACAAAACAGTTCGGAGCCGCTCGTAAAAATACTCGGAAGCACTCGGAAATACTCGGAAACACTCGGAAATACTCCTTTCCCGAGTGTGTCTGAGCCTTACCGAGGGTTTCCAAGTTCAGCCGAGCTGTCCCCGAGTATTTCCGAGGCTCTCCGGTGCCCCCACCTCTGGCCACGTGTGGTATTGCATGCAATAGAAGTCAATGCGGAACGAATTATCTTCATTTCCATTGACTGATTGATTGACTGATTCCATTGATTGATTTCCATGGGGAAATGCACTTTAATATGCAAGTTCTTTGGATAACAAGCATTCTCCTGGAACGGATTATGCTCGTAATCCAAGATTCCACTGTGTAGGGAAATTGAGCACTCTTTCCTTCTATTGGTGATCCCTGTAGTGTTTCTAACTAAATATCTATACCGAAGAACCAGAACCTCATTCCTCCTGCTGGTGACCACTCTAGTGATAAGTAAAGATCTAAATAGAGGAATCAGGACCTCCTTCTTTCTGTTGGTGATCCATCTAACAATAATTCAACATTTATAAAGGGGAATGAGGATCTCCTTCCTCCTGCTGTTGACCCCTCTAGTGATAACTAAAGATCTATATAAAGGAATCAGAACCTCATTCCTCCTGCTGGTGATCCCTCCAGTGATATGAGTTTGGGGTGGAGGAACTTGACTGGTCTGCACAGAAACCTGACTTCAACCCGATAGAACCCCTTTGGGATGAATTAGAGCAGAGACTGCGAGCCACGCCTTTTGGTCCACATTAGTGCCTGACCTCACAAATGCACTTCTGGAAGAATGGTCAAACATTCCCATAGACACACTCCTAAACCTTGTGGACAGCCTTCCCAGAAGAGTTGAAGCTGTTATAGCTGCAAAGGGTGGGCCAACTTAATATTGAACCCTACGGACTAAGACTGGGATGCCATTAAAGTTCATGTGCGTGTAAAGGCAGGCGCCCCAATACCTTTGGTAATATAGTGTGTGTGTGTGTGTATATATATATATATATATATATATATATATATATATATATATTATATATATATATATATATATATATATATATATATATATATATACTTACATACACACAAATACACGCTCACACCTTTACACACCTTTATTAGGTACACCTTGCTACTACTGGGTTGGACCCCTTTTTGACGGGTCCAAAAGTGTACCAAGAAAATATCCCCCACACACCATTACACCACCACCACCAGCCTGAACCGCTGATACAAGGCAGGATGGATCCATACTTTCATGTTGTTTACGTCAAATTCTGACCCTACCATCTGAATATTGCAGCTGAAATTGAGACTCATCAGACCAGCCAACGTTTTTCCAATCTTCTGTAAGGATGTGTCCCTTAAAACATTGGCTTCAGTTTTTCCTTTGCTATAACTTAATTTAGAGTGCTTCTTTAACATTGGCTTTTTAGCTGACAAGTCTTAATATGTGGCAACATTGTTATTATAGAAAAGATGATATAATAATGTTATTTCACTTGTGTCTCCTTTGTACTAGGTCCATGTATGATTTCTCTGCTGTTTTCTTTCATATGGGTTGATAAACGGTCGGCCTATATTACCCTATTATATAGTACAGATTGATTTTTGATGCATATCAGCCTTTCATTTTAAGACTTATTGTTTTTTTCTTATCTTATTTAGAATGTATGCCTAAGCTCCCGAAGAAGCGTATATATACGCCTAACACGTAGAGCCAAGCTACTGCCCAACATGATCAACATTCACCAAGACTGATAGAATAACTATTTGTTACAAGAACATTGTTATGTTTATTCAGGATTCACTCCTTGGTGTATGAGTTGTGTGCGGTATCAGTATCTAGGCAATCTTGCAACGTTTTTTAATCATTGTTTGTCTGATTGCTTCTTGTTTTTAATCAATTTAATAAAAATATTTTTATCTATAATATTGTGTACCTCAGTGCCTATAAAGTCCAGTATCAGTTCCTTACTGCCCATCAGTGAAGCCTCATCAGTGCACATCAGTGAAGAAGAAAAATTACTTATTTGCAACATTTTATAACATAAATAAAGACAAAGGTGTTTTTTTTTTTTTAAATAAAAAAAAATAATGGTGATTAAATACTACCAAAAGAAAGCTCTATCTCTCCCAAAAAATTTATACAAATTTCATATATATGTACAGTGTTGCATGACTGAGCGATAGCAGGACCATCTTTTTGCATAGGCACGCTGGGCAGTTGCCCAGGGGCCCCACTTTCCTGGGGGGCCCCACCTGCCCAGCGACCCCAGCCCAGGGGCGGCTCCAGCCCCCCCCCAAAAATACCACACTGACATGTCATATTGTCACTTGCCTCTGCCCGAGTCTCTCTCCCACATCAGCCGATCAGCGGCGCCGAGAGAGAGACTCGTCTAATGTTATTAAGCTGCTGCGCCGCACTGATCGGGAGCCGGAGGAGGTGGGTGGAGCCTCTTCCCTGCACTCATTGCTAGTGCCTGCACCAGTCAATACTAGGGTGTTGGAGAAGACTCTTGAAAGTCCCTTGGATGGCAAGAAGATCAAACCAGTCAATCTTAAAGGAGATCAACCATGAATATTCACTGGAAGGCCAGATCCTGAAGGTGAAACTCAAATAATTTGGCCACCTAATGCGGGGGGGAGGACTCTTTGGAAAAGATCCTGATGCTGGGAAACGGAAGGAAAACGGAAAAATGGACGACAGAAAACAAGATGGATAGATAGCATCATCATGAAGTTAAAGGGGTTGTAAACCTTCGTGTCTTTTCACCTTCACCTCACCGTAGCATCCTACGCATTGAGGTAAAAAAGCTTCTGGCAGTGACCGGCCCCCCAGCCCCCCCGTTTTACTTACTCGAGCCCCGTATTTCCCTCGGCGGGACACGCTGTCCCTCTCTGCATGGGGTCCCGGCTCTTGATTGGATAGATTGATAGCAGCGCAGCCATTGGCTCACGATGCTGTCAATCAAATCCAATGATGTGGGCACCAGGGGGCGGGACCGAGTCCGGCATTTGTGTCTATTGACGCCGTATGCCTGGACTCAGGAATGCGCCCACAAGGTAACCCCCCCCCCGAGAGAGCGCTTCTCCCTGGGGGTTATCTGATGCGAGGAGGAGCCGTGAGAGCTGCCGAGGGACCCCAGAAGAGGACGATCAGGGCCACTCTGTGCAAAACGAGCTGAACAATCGAGGTAAGTATGACATGTTTGTTATTTTAAATTTAAAAAAAAAACGAAGGCTTACGATCACCAATCACTTTAACCACTTGCTTACTGGGCACTTAAACCCCCCTCCCACCCAGATCAATTTTCAGCTTTCAGTGCTGTCACACTTTGAATGACAATTGCGCAGTCATGCTACACTGTACTCAAATGAAATTTTTATCATTTTTTTCACACAAATGGAACTTTCTGTCAGGCAATTTTTGTCCTTCATTGTTATTTGCTCATGAGGCTGCACTGATGGGCACTGATGGGCTGCACTGATGGGCACTGATGGACTGCACTGATAGGCACAGATAAGGCGACACTGATAGGCACTGATAAGATGGCACTGATAAGATGGCACTGATGGGCCCTGATGGGTGGCACTGATAGATGTCACTGATGGGCACTGATAGGTTGCACTGATTGGCACTGGTAGGTGGTATTGATAGGCAGCACTGGTGATAAGGCACTGATTGGTGACATTTATAGGTGGCACTGTGGGCACTGATAGGTGACACTGTGGGCACTGATGGGTGGTACTGTGGGCACTGGTAGGTGGCGCTGTTGGGCACTGGTAGGTGGCACTGGTGGGCACTGGTAGGTGGCACAGGTGGGCACAGAAGCCTCAGCAGAGGCTCTCCACAATCGGGATTGATATCCCTCTCACAGCTGCCGGTGATCGGCTTTTTTTTTCTCCTCTCGCTACCAGCCGATTACCGGAAAATGGCCGATAACCGGCTCTGTTTACATCACATGATCAGCTGTCATTGGCTGAAGCTGATCATGTGGTAAGGAGTCGGGATCGAACCCCTTACTCCGATCTGTGATCAGCCGAGTTTCACAGAGCGTGCCGGGGGGCGTGCAGGCCACTCGAGCACGGGAGGACGTCTATGGACGCCCTCCCGGCAAATTAGGTCCGCGCTGCAGCCGTCTTTCGGCTATAGCGCGGACGGGAGGTGGTTAGGCAAGCTCCCGGAAGCAGCGGAGGACAGAAAAGCCTGGCGCGCTATGGCCCATGAGGTCACGAAGAGTCGGACACGACTAAAACACTGAACAACAACAAGGTTAAGTAATTACAATTAATTAAATTAAGTAATTAAATCGTTAAGTTATTGCCAAACAAACCAGTCAATAGCAGGAATGTAAAAAAATTAGTTCATAAGGAGCATACAGGTGCAGGTGTGAAAGTTGAACTAGTTAAAGCGATTCAATGAAGGAAGAACAGAAAATATCTTTGGGCAAGAAATCTAACAAAGGTTTGAACAGCTCGAAAGGACCTAAAAACGCACATTTTTTTCTGTCTTGGTTAATCTCCTTTCAAATTATTTTACAAAGTGCATGTAGCTAAATATGTGAACAATACTAAAATGACTGAAGCAAGATTTTAGTATTTTTTTCTTTTTTTCTCTTTTCCCCCAATGTTCCGACTTTAAATATACCAAGTCATAATACGTCGCAGCAGTGGTTTGTATTAACACAGAGATTTTCATCATAACGCTGATCAAAAGCCAAGTTCTTTTTTTTTTTTTTTTCTTCTCCAGTTAATAAACTCCTCGCAGTGTGGAGCATCTTATTAAACTGCTCCGGTCTAAAATTAGAAGCCATTTCCACAAGCTGCACCTATCGGCGGGTCTTTGTGTGATTAAATGATAAAGGCCTCAAAGTTAATGGAAATTATAAATCGCTGCAATCTCGCTAACAGAACTTTCTCTCCCAAATCATTCCAGTTCCATTTACGTATTTTCTTATCGCAATTAGAGGCCGGATAAACGAGGCAATGATTTTTTTTTTTTTTTGTGCATACGGATTCTTGCCATTGTTATTTTAGAAAAATGGTGGGATTTACGGCGAAGATGGACTTGTGACCTCGGGAAGAGAGAACGAGATAGTAAATTGCATCATGAGCCGGGATCATTAATCTGTTTTAATGAAGCTGTGTACAAAATAGCTTCTGGTAGTTGTTATGTAACCTGCACGTGTATTGTATTTATTCTGTTGTCCTGTTTAAGGGGTAATTCCACGTTTGAGAACGCTTTTAGGCATTGCATACAAAATAATCTTATTATCATGTTCACAAATATTATTAGGGGATTGGGAGTTTTCATTTTCTTGAAATTTCACGTCAGGAGAATTTGATTAAATTTTGCAATTGTGGAATCAATAGGCAAGTGGAAATTAGGAGGCTTCTGTTTTTGTTTTGTTTTTTTAAGATGCAATGGGCTTTAAAGATTTTTTTTTTTTCCACAAATCATTTTTTTGGATATATATATATAGGAGAAAGGGCATACAAGCTTTGAAGATTTTATAGCTTCCCACCCTTCTTCTAGCATTGCAGTAATGGCCTGTAACGTTCCTTGCCCAACAATCCTTAGAGCCGGGCAAGAGTTCTGCAGCGAGTCCAATGCCACATGCACTCACCGGCCACTTCATTGGGCACACCTGTTCTATTGCTTGGTAACACAAATTGCTAATCAGCCAATCACATGGCAGCAACTCAATGCATTTAGGCATCTAGTCGTGGATAAGATGACTTGCTGAACTTCAAAATGAGCATCAGAATGTGGAAGAAAGGGGATTTAAGTGACTTTGAACGTGGCATGGTTGTTGGTGCCAGACGGGCTGGTCCGAGTATTTCAAAAACTGCTGATCTACTGGAATTTTCCCACACAACCATCTCTCGGGTTTGCAGAGAATGGTCTAAAAAAGAGAAAATATCCAGTAAGCGGCAGTTGTGTGGAGGAAAATGCCTTGACGAGGTCAGAGGAGAATGAGCAGACTGGTTCGAGATGATAGAAAGGTAAAATTAACTCAAATAACCACTCGTTACATCCAAGGTATGCAGAATACCATCTCTGAACACACAACACATCGAACCTTGAAGCAGATGTGCTACAGCAGAAGACCACACCGGGTGCCACTCCTGTCAGCTAAGAACAGGAAACTGAGGCTACAATTTGCACAGGCTCACCAAGATTGGACAATAGAAGATTGGAAAAACGTTGCCTGGTCTGATGAGTCTCGATTTCAGCCGCAACATTCAGATGGTGGGGTCAGAATTTATCATAACAACGTGAAAGCATGGATCCATCCTGCCTTGTATCACCAGTTCAGGCTGGTGGGGGTGTAATGGTGGGGGGGGATATTTTCTTGGCACACCTTGGACCCCTTAGTACCAATTGAGCATCATTTAAACCCCACGGCCTACCTGAGTATTGTTGCTGACCATGTCCATCGCTTTATGACTACAGTGTCCCCATCTTCTGATGGCTCCTTCCAGCAGGATAATGCACCATGTCACAAAGCTCCAATCATCTCACCACTGGATAATGAGGTCCCTGTACTGCAATGGCCTCCACACTCACCACATCTCATCCAATAGAGCACCTTTGGGATGTGGTGGAAAGGGAAATTCGTATCATGGATGTGCAGCCGACAAATCTGCAGCAACTGTGTGATGCTATCATGTCACTATGGAGCAAAATCTCTGAGGAATGTTTCAAACACCTTGTTGAACCTATGCCATTAAGAATGAAGGCAAAAGGGGTCCAACCCGGTACTAGCAAGGTGTAACTAATAAAGTGTCCGGTGAGTGTATATAGGGCACCTATACAACTACGATTCCCATGAGCCTCCAGTCCCAACACAAGGCTTTGGGAAGCCAATAATAAAGAAACATATTATTTGTAAAAGTAGACTGTCTGCTGTATACAAAATTAAAACTACATCCAAAAATATACCTAAAACTGTGTACACAAGGAGAAGCCACACACACTCGATGGTGGTTGAAAGTGTTCTTCATTTTTTTCTATGCTCGACAAAGACTTTTGCACAGCTAAGAGATAAGGTTAGATCAAGTTACAACTGACTAGAACAATACAGCTATATGCTCAACAGGCAAGATCAGTGCTGGCTATGTGCCCGGAAGACTAAGAAACTGTCTTTGTATTAACACGAGAAAGCAGCTGGACAAGGATTACTTTAAAAGGGCACTCTATGAAAATATATATTATATATATATATATATATATATATATATAAAATAAACGTGACACTGCTGCGCCTACCTAGTGCCTCTATTCCATTTATGTTAATTATCCCTAAGTGCACTCCAATCTGTATTATAGAATATTGAATATGTTTTTATATTTTTTTATTTCAGGCAATGTGAAGAAACATTTCGTTTCCACATTCCATAGCAAGGTATTTGACAGTCTGGGTCACAGTCAAGCTACTCAGGTGTTTCAAATAACAGAAATTAATGTCTCTTGTAAGGATGAGTTGCTTGCGCAATCTTTAACTAGAAAGGTTACTATGTAAAATGTTAGTCTTTGGGAGGTCCTACATGACAATTGTCCAGAATTGGTGCTTAAAAGCCTCCGGATTTGGTCAAGAGACCAGATCCTTGCTTCACTTGCCTGAGGATCTATTGTCAAGTTCATTTCTCTGTTTCCTATTCTTTACTTCTCTTTGTAACTTTTCTCTTCGAAAGTAAACTTTCTAAACTTTTTTTTACTGTGAGCAGAGGTTGTTGTGTAATTATAGTGGTTGGTGTTGCTACCCTGTTTCCCTGAAAATAAGACCTAGCGTGATTGTCGGTGATGGCTGCAATATAAGCCCTACCCCCCAAATAAGCCCTACCCTGTTTCCCCGAAAATAAGCCCTACCCTGAAAATAAGACCTACAAGGACTTTAAGTAGGGCTTATTTGGGGGGTAGGACTTATATTGCAGCCATCAACGACAATCACGCTAGGTCTTATTTTCGGGGAAACAGGGTATGAGCGGTGTGACGCGAACTGTGAGATTCATTGGCTGTGGGGGAGGAGCTGAGTGGAGTTCAGCATGCATAATCAGCGCAAAAGTAAATATACTCACCCGCTAATTCAGGCATTGATAACGTGATTGCATTATTGTTACTTGAAATCAACTACCAGGGTGCACTGAGGAGAGTGGTAACCCTACTGAAATAGAACAGGCAGAGGTGACCAATCCCCTTAACAGGAAGAGGAAGTTCTGGGCACCCGCTGATTGAAAGGTGATTATCTCTGCAGATTGCAGAAGGAGAAAGCACTTGAAGAACAAAACAAGGACATCAAGGCATCTGTGTGCCTGAAGATGAACATTTAAAGCTGAATTACAGGTATGTGACAAAAGCAACCTTTGCCCTGCCCCCCCCCAATAATTAAAAGCTTGTTTAGTCTAGAGATACACAGATGAAGAGAAATACTCACCTTTCTTTTGGCCCTAGCGGGCTCCCTTGATCCACGTGATTGTTCACCTGAAGCCTCCTCTCAAAGGTGCTTCAGACTGCAGTTGCATGCATGGCCCCTCCACATATCACTCAGGGTTAACAGCCCTACATTACACATAATTATGCCAGGGCTCCACCCACAGACTGGGGCTTCAGGAAGGGGAGGTGAGCACAGGAGCCTACCAGAGCAAGGAGTCAGGTAAGTAGGCACAGAGCCTTACACAAACCATGGGTGAGCCTCTAAGACAGGGGTCCCCAAACTGTCTAAACAAAGGGCCACTTTACTGTCCTTCAAACTTAAATGGGGGGAGGACTGTGGCCAGTATGAGTAGAAAATGCCCTGGTGTCAGTGGGAGTAAATAGTGTCTCGTCTTTGGTATTAGGAGGAGGAATAGTGTCCCATCATTGGTGACAGTGGGGGAAATAGTGTCCCATCATTGGCATTAGTGGAAGGAATAGTGTCCCATCATTGGTATTAGCGGAAGGAATAGTGTCCCACCATTGGTGTCTGGTAGGAATAGTGTCTCATCATTGGTGTAAGTTGGCAGAATGCTGCCCACTGACAGGAGTAGCCAAATACTACCACTCTAAGACAGGGGTCAACAAAGGGCCACTTTACTGTCGTTCAAACTTAAGGGGGGGGGGGCGGACTGTGGCCAGCATAAGTAGAAAATGTCCTGGTGTCAGTGGGAGTAAATAGTGTCTCATCTTTGGTATTAGGAGGAGGATTAGTCTCCCATCATTGGTGTCAGTGGGAGAAATAGTGTCCCATCATTAGTATTAGTGGAAGGAATAGTGTGCCATCATTGGTATTAGTGGAAGGAATAGTGTCCCATCATTGGTGTCAGTTGAAGGAATAGTGTCCCATCATTAGTGTCAGCAGGAGGAATAGTGCCCCATCATTGTTGTCAGTGGGAACAATGGTGCCCCATCATTAGTGTCAGTGGGAAAAATGGTGCCCCATCATTAGTGTCAGTGGGAAAAATGGTGCACCGTCATTGGTGTCGGTGGGATGAATAGTGCCCCGCTGTTGCTGACACAGGGGACAAAAATACCCTAAGGGCCAGATAAAAGCAAACAAATGGCCATATCCGACCCCCGGACTGCAGTTTGGAGACCACTGCTCTAAGGAGTGCAACAGATACAATGCAACTTCTCTAGGTAAATCCGCCCATAGTTGATACAGTTTTTTTCCTTCAATCAGCTACACATTTGAGCTAGGGTTCTGGGGGTTTGGTAGAGTTTTGCACACTGCAAGGAATATTTTTTGTCATATTCCCACAATTCAGATCTTGACAGTTACAGAAGCTCCTTAACACTAATTTGGATCTTTTTTTTTTTTTTTTTTTTAATTGGCTAAACCTGTTTATGTTTTTTCTTTTTTTGTATGTAATTTTTTGTACAAAAAAAAAAAAAACAGACAGTGAAAAAAAGAATACAAAAAATGTAAGTTGACAATACAAATAGCGATCAGGTGCACAAAAAGGAAAAATATACTAATATTAAATAAAATAAATGAAACTATCCTAAACACACACTACAAAAATAAATAAATAAATAGCAAGTTTTGCATATGCAGCTTGAAAAATTTGCGAGTATCTGCTCCCATGAAATTTCAGGAATGACAAAATCTGGAATTTCGTGATAAGATAATTTTTTGACAAAATCACTCTGCTCATCCCAATTTATTCCCCTTTGTTGTTTTCTGCCAAGGCAGGTGCTATCCTCACATTTATAGTTAAAGGGCACGCCACTTTCATGAGATAAATATAGCAAATGAAAAAAATAAATAATATAGCATGCACAATTGTTACAGAAGACATGTTATAATTTTATGGTATAAACATTACTTTTCCTTTTCAATCTGTAGCCACTGGGAATAGGGAATAGCAGAGGAGAGACTAAATA
The DNA here is from genome assembly GCA_037952835.1 of Lithobates septentrionalis. NCBI lineage: Eukaryota > Metazoa > Chordata > Amphibia > Anura > Ranidae > Lithobates > Lithobates septentrionalis. The sequence continues at coordinate 1,037,533 of JBBDGP010002372.1, forward strand.
CCCTCCCAGCAGCCAGCATCAGGTGGAGACTGATTACTGGGATCTGCTAGAGACACCCACTGATGGACACCAAAATGGCAACCTTCCACTCTGGGAACCACAGTGCCACCAGCTGGTGATCCAGGTCCTGACAGTTCATTTAATTTGTTCACAGTTATTTGGGTCAAATCGCCTCTACCCACAGTCACAAGAAAATGTGAAGGAGCAGGATGGAATTTTTTTCTCTAACAAACAAATATCTAATGCCCTGTACACACGGTCGGAATTTCCGACGGAAATTGTGCGACCGGAGCTTGTTGTCCGAAATTCTGACCGTGTGTGGGCTCCATCGGACATTTTCCATCGGATTTTCCGACACACAAAGTTTAAGAGCAGGCAATAAAATTTTCCGACAACAAAATCCGATCACGTCAATTCCGACCGTGTGTGGCCAATTCCGACGCACAAAGTGCCACGCATGCTCAGAAGAAATTCAGAGACGGAACAGCTCGGTCTGGTAAAATTAGCGTTTGGAATGGATAGAGCACTTTCGTCAAGCTGCAATGTTTAAAATTGTTTAATGCAGCGCACTCTCTTCTTCTTTATAATGCTAGAAGAATGAAGCAGTTTTGCTGCTCATATTCACACAGAGTTCTCACAAACTTCTTTCTTTATTATTTCTCGTGATTCCCTCAATATATTTCGATTTCTCACAACTGACAAAAAATATATATATTATTTCTTGTTGGGTTTGTATTTTTTTCAAGGCTGATTTTTGTTTTGTTTTTTTATTTTTTTTGGTTTGTATTTTTTTCAAGGCTGATCTTTGTTTTTTTTTTATTTATTTTTTTTACTCCAGAATATTTTTGGGTGTGTTTTGTGTGTCAAGTTACCACAACACCATTATTATCTTGTATTATTTAATCTCAAGGAGATTGCTTGGTGATGGTGTCTCTTGTTAATTTCACATTGTATTTTTGAAATGCACCTGAATCCTCACAAACAAACTGTCCTTTTTGAAGGAAAACACACATAGGCGAGTATAATTGAAACAAAAATTCCTTTATTAAGGGCTCAGACCAAACAAAGAGGGAGGCAACGCTGGATAAACATCATACATTGGCAAAGCCTTTGGCCCCCAGGGCACACATCAATTATTTTACTGCAAAATTGGTGGCCTGAGGAGTCCATATGTAAATGAGTGCAGTCTGGTCCAGAAGTCCCAGAGATCCTGAACAGCAGCAGATGACATGTATTGTCCCCAGGCTGTGGTACTACAAGAGCCTGCATATTTTGTCAGACCAGACTGAACCCAGGTCATCACTCTCTGGTCTTCCTTCCACGCTTCCTTCCTGACTGTGGCTCTGGTGTTGGAGGTGTGGCAGGAGGAGGAGGAGGACCTGGAGGAGGAGGAGGAGGAGGACTATGGGTGAGGTGACAAATGTGGGTTGCACATGTGATTTGGCCCCTCAACCCCTTATTTAGAGCTTCCAAAATTAAAAACTCACATAGGAATCTTTTGCCCTCCTCTATCTGCATCATTTTGCATGCAGTTATGGCAGCAAAGTCCTCCTCCACACTGTGGGGTGTTCTGAGGGCCTCAGTAGCCTTCCAAAACAGGCCTATGGCAGCCTCCTCCGAGTTACTCCTCTTCCTGCCACTTTGTCTTTGAAGGCGGAGGGGAGGGACCTGGATATAAGGCAGCCTGCTTGGCCCGGCCACCTCCTGGCTAAGACTTTCCTGTGTATGAAAAAGGGACATTGTTTTAGTTTTTGCTTCATCAATCACAATCATAAATTAGTAATCCAAACTAACATCTATTTAACATCATTGATTGGACAACTAGAAATATTTAGAAGAACGCTATACCTGGCTCAAGCTGGGCTCCTCCACATGTTGCTGCCTGGAAGGCCCAGGTTGGGCATCTGAAGCCTCAGCTGGGGGGGAAGGAAGCGTGGAAGGAAGATTGGAGAGTGCTAGCCTGGGTTCACTCTGGCCTGCCAGAAAATGCAGTCTGTCATAGTACCACAGCCTGGGGACATAAATGTCATCTGCAGCTCCTGATCTCTGGGAATTCTGGACCTTCTTGCGCTCCCTTAGATATGTGCTCCTCATGCCACCAATTAGAACCTTCAAATAGGTGATGTCTGTCGTGGGGATCACCGGCTTCACAAATTCCAACAATCAGGGTGGTTTATCTGCCATAGACAAGGCAGCTCCCTGAACATATCTATGAAGATTAGCATAAAGTCCTGATCCTTCAAGATATCTATTGTAACTGCAAGACACAACACAAGACAAACCCTAATGTCAGCCTAAAGTCTTCTAAACTTGTGCAAATACAGGCCTCAATCTAGAAGCAGTATAGGCCCAATTTTAAATCTTACCTTCGTTATCACGATCGGCACCTCCGTTACTCCTTCCTCCGCTCACCGATCGTACGTACTAAGCACGCGTGTTACGCTTTATAGACACTGCGCATGCGTGAAACTCCGCCCGCCCCTGACGTTCTTTCTAGTCTATTCCCCGCCCCTTCTCGTTTGTCGCAGTGGGGGAAGAGCACATGGCAAAGACAGAGCAGGTGTCCGATAATTACACCAACGAGGAAGAGGAGAAGGAAAGCCCAGAGCCTGAAACGTCCCGATCCCGGAAGAGACGATTTAAGGCATCAAATATCTCCTTTGGGGAGATGTTGGAGATGGTCGAAATTCTGAAGAAGGCCGACTATGACGGGAAGTCTGGACCTTACCCCAACCCCAATGTGAGAAAGGCCAAGATCATGGCAAAAGTACTCAAAAGTCTGCACCGGAATTTTGGGGTACGACGATCCAAGGATCAGCTCAGGAAGCGGTGGTCGGACCTCAAATTAAGGGAGCACGAGCAGTACAGAAGGATCAGGAGAGTGCTGCAAAAAAGTAAGTACTTGTGCTGTGTTCCTATTCTTTATTTTTAGTACATTCGTGCTGCTCCATGTGTGTTTTCGACTGTTGTACAGTTTAAAATGGCAACTTTCATGTTCATGGGCACATTATTCGTTCGTATGAAGCATTGTTCGTTCGGCCTAGAAAACACCATTGTTTTGGCCATATGCATTTAAATACATTTTTTATGGCCTACTTCTCTTAAAATAATTTGGTTGTGTAGATGGGTTTGTAACTAGAATGAAATGCAAACTAGATTCTGTGTAAGGAGAGGACACTCAGCAGCTGTTTACACATCTGGGCACTGGAGCACTAGTTTGGGACACCAGAACACCCTTTTTATTAGGTGGCCCCACACAGGTGCTCCAGTGTATACTATAGGGGTGTCTCCATCTGCGAAGCTTGTACAAAACAGGTAAGTATTCAAGCTTGACAAAGGACAAAAAATTTTCTTCATCACGGAACTCTGCCAAAAGAGACAATTGTACCCCACTTCCAAGCAACGTTTCATATTCCGATTTCTGCCATCAAATATCTGTGTGCTAAGTATACCTATTTTTTTTTACATAGGGGAGAAAAGACTCGGAGGACACCCCTCATCCGAGGAGACCACAGACCCCCCACCTCTGGAAGAAGGGGAAATCCCACAAACACAGCAGGAGGAGGAGGAAGGAGATGTAGTGGAAATTGTCACCACGACAGGTGAATGTCTGTGACCACAGGCTCAGGTAAGAGATGGATGCTGGCATATTTATAATACATGGTGTGTTTTTGTTTCTATCTTTTTAGGTGATCGTGATGTTGTGGATCCAGGTCATTTCACCTCTGAAGGTGCACAGATCCTGATTGGGGAGATCATGGGGTGTAATAGGGACTTGGAAAACATCCAGAAAAACATCAATGATGTTCAAAAAAAAATGAAGAACATCATTGATGTTTTAGGGAGAGTTTAAAACCCCTCAAAATCCCTTCATTTTTTGGTGCTTTTTGGGATCTAAAAATGTCAAACATTTTTTGACATATTCGCGAAAAGCCAAATTTTGAAGATGCACACAGTGTGTCAACATGTGCTATCTGCCATCATGGGAGATCAATGTATGCGTTTTGGGGGTGCAACCCATGCCTCAATAATAAAGTAGCTGGGAGGAAGACAACACGTCCCTTGATCCCGCGTGATGGCAGGTAGCACATGTTGAGGTATAGGGGGGGAGGTGCTGCGCTAACCAGAAGAAAGCTGTAAATCTCTGTCTGTGGTCAATTAATAAAATGACATAAAATCGCATAATAAATCACATAAATAAGTGTTGACACTAAAAACATTCAAGTCTTAATAATCAGCATCATGTGTATGTGAAAAAAAGTGCATAAAAATCCTTTTCAGTTGGTATATACTAAATGAAAAAAAATTGCATGTAAAATCGCATAAATAAGTGTTGACACTAAAAACATATAAATCTAGATAATCATGTGTAGGTGCACAAAGGGACATAAACACTACTTCATGTGAATAATTCTAAATAAAAATACATAGAATAAATCAGAAATAACCATCAAAAACATTTCTTATAAATGGTGCAAAACATACAAAGTGCCAGTGCTTAAAGGCGATCTAGATATCGCAAATAAAACACATCAATCCAACGCAATATGGATAATAAATAATATAAATAAATGTCCCAATAATAGTGATATAAAATATATTGTGCTGGCCTGCGAAGCAAATGACCAATGACATGCCAGTAAGTGCAGCAAACTTAAAGTGCCAGTGTAAAAGTCATTGAAGGTGCAAAAGCAAGTTCTGGTGTATTCAACAAAACAACAGTGGGGTGTCTGGGATGCAATTCACTCAGTGTCCTCTTCATGCATAAAACACTAATTCCCCTGAAGAAGTCACGTGATCGGTGATGACACGCGTAGGGACGGAATAGGCTGTTCCACATTGCTAGACACAGAACAAGTTCGCTGCTTGTAGGAGAGAGGTTTGCTCTGCATTGTTTTTATGTGAGTACATCTACTTAAAGATTTTTAATAAAGCATTACCTGGTTAAGACATACTTCACTATCAAGTACCTTTGTCCTGCATATTCCTGTAATACATACCTGAGATGTGGAGGCTGAGCTAGGATCCGCGCTGGTCCAGGACCCCTGATAGGACCATAGCCACTTGTAATCAGCTGCCATTAGGATAACCCAACACCGGCAAGCGTGGATATAGGGACGTGGTGGAGGCTTAGGACCTGGCGTTTTAGCTACAATTCATGCGGTTGACCTAGCACCGCTAGGTAAGGGGCCACTGCTTACATTAGTGTTTTATGCACGAAGAGGACACTGAGTGAATTGCATCCCAGACACCCCACTGTTGTTTTGTTGAATACACCAGAACTTGCTTTTGCACCTTCAATGACTTTTACACTGGCACTTTAAGTTTGCTGCATTTACTGGCATGTCATTGGTCATTTGTTTCGCAGGCCAGCAAAATATATTTTATATCACTATTATTGGGACATTTATTTATATTATTTATTATCCATATTGCGTTGGATTGATGTGTTTTATTTGCGATATCTAGATCACCTTTAAGCACTGGCACTTTGTACGTTTTGCACCATTTATAAGAAATGTTTTTAATGGTTATTTCTGATTTATTCTATGTATTTTTATTTAGAATTATTCACATGAAGTAGTGTTTATGTCCCTTTGTGCACCTACACATGATTATCTAGATTTATATGTTTTTAGTGTCAACACTTATTTATGCGATTTTACATGCGATTTTTTTTCATTTAGTATATACCAACTGAAAAGGATTTTTTATGCACTTTTTTTCACATACACATGATGCTGATTATTAAGACTTGAATGTTTTTAGTGTCAACACTTATTTATGCGATTTATTATGCGATTTTATGTCATTTTATTAATTGACCACAGACAGAGATTTACAGCTTTCTTCTGGTTAGCGCAGCACCTCCCCCCCCTATACCTCAGTTTGATTTTGGGCTTATGTCTGACCCTTGCTTCGGTGCATGCAGCTGTCCAGTCGCATACGTGCGTTTTTACTATTTTTCTGAGTTCTTGTTTTCTTTTCTTTTTCCAATTGGGTAGCGCAGGAATATTCTTATTACATTTCACAGGTAGCACATGTTGACATTTGGCAATTTGTGTGCATCTTCAAAATTTGGCTTTTCCAGGGGTGACTTCACCCCATCTGAAAGCAATATCAAACACAGTTTAGAAATACTCATGTCTGATATTGCCTTAAATTTCTACAAAAGTTGAACTTTGTAAGTTCCAGATTTGTGTCTTTCTAGTTGGATTTAAGCATGCCTGTTTTACCTTAAATGGACATTTCTACTTTAGTAATAGGACCCAAAAAAATGTTATACAGCAAACATGTTGGTTTGTTTTAAAAAAACTTTTGCAAATGCACATGTGATTGTGCTGGTATTAAAAAGATTGATAATCAAGAATGTGTGGATTATTGTTTCAACGCTCCAAAACGTTTGTTGTGCTCAAATTGGTGTTTTCTGTGACAATGGGGGTTATTTCCTAAGGGCAAATCCACTTTGCATTACAAGTGCAGTTTCAACTGCACTTGTAGTGAAAAGTGTCTTTGCCTTTAGTAAATAACGCCCAACAGTGCTTTGTAATGTTACCCAATCACGCCATTTTCAGGACTCACCACATTTCTGTCAGGGTCAGTTAAAAGAAACACAAGCAGTAAATGTCACCAAAGATTTTAGTAGTTCAAATGATTTTTTTATTTTAAAAATGTTTCAGACATTGTCTGGCATATTGATGGCCCCCCTACCCGCAAAGTATTCAAGGTATCTTAGACGGACCTCACGGGCACTCAGGGGGGGCAAGCCAGGACAGGCACTTTCAAGCACCGTCAGGGTTGGTTCATTATGAATTCCGGCTTTAGACCCAACTGAGCCAGCATAGTTGGCAGAATTTTGCCGTAAAAAGTTGTGTAGAACACAGCACGCCAGGATGATATGATTCAGTTTTTACTCCGCCATGTGTATGGGTGTAAGAAATAGGCGGAACCGGCTGGCCATGATTCCAAATGTGTTCTCCACCACTCTTCTGGCCAGCCGGTAATTAAAAACCCTCTGGTCCAGGGTGAGGGGCCTCATCGGGAATGGCTGCATAAGATGGTCCCCCAACGCTTCATCAGCAACAAAGACGAATGGGAGTCCTTCCACATTGTCTTCTGGAGGTGGCAAGTCCAAGCTGCCATTCTGGAGATGCCTATAGAACTCCGTCTGAGCGATGACTCCACCATCGGACATCCGGCCATTCTTCCCCACGTCCACATACAAGAACTCGTAAGTAGGGATGAGCTTCGTGTTCGAGTCGAACCCATGTTCGACTCGAACATCGGCTGTTCGGTCGTTCGCCGAATTGCGAACGATATGGGCCGTTCGCGCCAAATTCGTGTGGCGCGTCACGGCCCATAATTCACTGCGGCATCGCAGTGCATTGCTGGCTGATGATTGGCCAAGCATGCACTATGACCCGCATGCTTGGCCAATCACAGCGCCGTCAGTAGAGAGAGCTGTAATTGGCCAAAGCCAGGGTGGCTTTGGCCAATTATGGCTCAGGGGATTTAGTACACACCCCACACTATATAAGGCCGCCTGCACGGCGGCCCTGTGTAGTGTGTGTTCCGGTGTGCTGAGAGATAGAGAGAGAGAGAGACAGTGTCATTTGATTTGAGTTAGATAGATTAGGCAGAACAGTCAGTCAGTTAGCTGCACTTACAGTGTATTGTGTATATATATGCATCCCAGGTGTTGCATATATATATATACACTGTATTCAGTTTAGCTAGATCCGTTCCTGTTATCTTCTATCTAGACTATTTACATTCAGTGCAGTGCGTCCTGCTCACAGTGTTCAGCTAGATCCGTTCCTGCTATTTACATTCAGTGCAGTGCGTCCTGCTCACAGTGTTCAGCTAGATCCGTTCCTGCTATTTACATTCAGTGCAGTGCGTCCTGCTCACAGTGTTCAGCTAGATCCGTTCCTGGTATTTACATTTAGTGCAGTGCGTCCTGCTCACAGTGTTCAGCTAGATCCGTTCCTGCTATTTACATTCAGTGCAGTGCGTCCTGCTCACAGTGTTCAGCTAGATCCGTTCCTGCTATATACATTTAGTGCAGTACGTCCTGCTCACAGTGTTCAGCTAGATCCGTTCCTGCTATTTACATTCAGTGCAGTGCGTCCTGCTCACAGTGTTCAGCTAGATCCGTTCCTGCTATTTACATTCAGTGCAGTGCGTCCTGCTCACAGTGTTCAGCTAGATCCGTTCCTGCTATTTACATTCAGTGCAGTGCGTCCTGCTCACAGTGTTCAGCTAGATCCGTTCCTGGTATTTACATTTAGTGCAGTGCGTCCTGCTCACAGTGTTCAGCTACATCCGTTCCTGCTATTTACATTCAGTGCAGTGCGTCCTGCTCACAGTGTTCAGCTAGATCCGTTCCTGCTATTTACATTCAGTGCAGTGCGTCCTGCTCACAGTGTTCAGCTAGATCCGTTCCTGCTATTTACATTCAGTGCAGTGCGTCCTGCTCACAGTGTTCAGCTAGATCCGTTCCTGGTATTTACATTTAGTGCAGTGCGTCCTGCTCACAGTGTTCAGCTAGATCCGTTCCTGCTATTTACATTCAGTGCAGTGCGTCCTGCTCACAGTGTTCAGCTAGATCCGTTCCTGCTATATACATTTAGTGCAGTACGTCCTGCTCACAGTGTTCAGCTAGATCCGTTCCTGTTATCTTCCTACTGACAGGCAGGCTTGTCTGGTTACAGTATATAAAGCTACCTGAAGAAAATTACAGGTGTTCTTTTTGATCCTATTAGTACCACGGTCAGGCAGCTAGACTATTTACATTTAGTACAGTGCGTCCTGCTCACAGTGTTCAGCTAGATCCGTTCCTGTTATCTTCCTACTGACAGGCAGGCTTGTCTGGTTACAGTATATAAAGCTACCTTAAGAAAATTACAGGTGTTCTTTTTGATCCTATTAGTACCACGGTCAGGCAGCTAGACTATTTACATTTAGTACAGTGTGTCCTGCTCACAGTGTTCAGCTAGATCCGTTCCTGTTATCTTCCTACTGACAGGCAGGCTTGTCTGGTTACAGTATATAAAGCTACCTTAAGAAAATTACAGGTGTTCTTTTTGATCCTATTAGTACCACGGTCAGGCAGCTAGACTATTTACATTTAGTACAGTGCGTCCTGCTCACAGTGTTCAGCTAGATCCGTTCCTGTTATCTTCCTACTGACAGGCAGGCTTGTCTGGTTACAGTATATAAAGCTACCTGAAGAAAATTACAGGTGTTCTTTTTGATCCTATTAGTACCACGGTCAGGCAGCTAGACTATTTACATTTAGTACAGTGTGTCCTGCTCACAGTGTTCAGCTAGATCCGTTCCTGTTATCTTCCTACTGACAGGCAGGCTTGTCTGGTTACAGTATATAAAGCTACCTTAAGAAAATTACAGGTGTTCTTTTTGATCCTATTAGTACCACGGTCAGGCAGCTAGACTATTTACATTTAGTACAGTGTGTCCTGCTCACAGTGTTCAGCTAGATCCGTTCCTGTTATCTTCCTACTGACAGGCAGGCTTGTCTGGTTACAGTATATAAAGCTACCTTAAGAAAATTACAGGTGTTCTTTTTGATCCTATTAGTACCACGGTCAGGCAGCTAGACTATTTACATTTAGTACAGTGCGTCCTGCTCACAGTGTTCAGCTAGATCCGTTCCTGTTATCTTCCTACTGACAGGCAGGCTTGTCTGGTTACAGTATATAAAGCTACCTGAAGAAAATTACAGGTGTTCTTTTTGATCCTATTAGTACCACGGTCAGGCAGCTAGACTATTTACATTTAGTACAGTGTGTCCTGCTCACAGTGTTCAGCTAGATCCGTTCCTGTTATCTTCCTACTGACAGGCAGGCTTGTCTGGTTACAGTATATAAAGCTACCTTAAGAAAATTACAGGTGTTCTTTTTGATCCTATTAGTACCACGGTCAGGCAGCTAGACTATTTACATTTAGTACAGTGTGTCCTGCTCACAGTGTTCAGCTAGATCCGTTCCTGTTATCTTCCTACTGACAGGCAGGCTTGTCTGGTTACAGTATATAAAGCTACCTTAAGAAAATTACAGGTGTTCTTTTTGATCCTATTAGTACCACGGTCAGGCAGCTAGACTATTTACATTTAGTACAGTGCGTCCTGCTCACAGTGTTCAGCTAGATCCGTTCCTGTTATCTTCCTACTGACAGGCAGGCTTGTCTGGTTACAGTATATAAAGCTACCTGAAGAAAATTACAGGTGTTCTTTTTGATCCTATTAGTACCACGGTCAGGCAGCTAGACTATTTACATTTAGTACAGTGTGTCCTGCTCACAGTGTTCAGCTAGATCCGTTCCTGTTATCTTCCTACTGACAGGCAGGCTTGTCTGGTTACAGTATATAAAGCTACCTGAAGAAAATTACAGGTGTTCTTTTTGATCCTATTAGTACCACGGTCAGGCAGCTAGACTATTTACATTTAGTACAGTGTGTCCTGCTCACAGTGTTCAGCTAGATCCGTTCCTGTTATCTTCCTACTGACAGGCAGGCTTGTCTGGTTACAGTATATAAAGCTACCTGAAGAAAATTACAGGTGTTCTTTTTGATCCTATTAGTACCACGGTCAGGCAGCTAGACTATTTACATTTAGTACAGTGTGTCCTGCTCACAGTGTTCAGCTAGATCCGTTCCTGTTATCTTCCTACTGACAGGCAGGCTTGTCTGGTTACAGTATATAAAGCTACCTTAAGAAAATTACAGGTGTTCTTTTTGATCCTATTAGTACCACGGTCAGGCAGCTAGACTATTTACATTTAGTACAGTGCGTCCTGCTCACAGTGTTCAGCTAGATCCGTTCCTGTTATCTTCCTACTGACAGGCAGGCTTGTCTGGTTACAGTATATAAAGCTACCTGAAGAAAATTACAGGTGTTCTTTTTGATCCTATTAGTACCACGGTCAGGCAGCTAGACTATTTACATTTAGTACAGTGTGTCCTGCTCACAGTGTTCAGCTAGATCCGTTCCTGTTATCTTCCTACTGACAGGCAGGCTTGTCTGGTTACAGTATATAAAGCTACCTGAAGAAAATTACAGGTGTTCTTTTTGATCCTATTAGTACCACGGTCAGGCAGCTAGACTATTTACATTTAGTACAGTGTGTCCTGCTCACAGTGTTCAGCTAGATCCGTTCCTGTTATCTTCCTACTGACAGGCAGGCTTGTCTGGTTACAGTATATAAAGCTACCTGAAGAAAATTACAGGTGTTCTATCCCAGCTTAGTGCAGCTACAGGCCATTAGTATGTCTGGAAGGCCAAGAAGGAGAGGCAGACAGTCACAAGCCAATAAGAGAGGGCAAGCAGGCTCTGTGTCTAGTGCTGGTCGTGGAGACGGTGCATCCTCATCAGCACGTGGCCATGGGACACGCTTGGCCTTTTTTTCGGCAGCTGGCCGTGTTGAGCCGCAACATGCGGAAGACTTGGTCGAGTGGATGACCAAGCCGTCCTCATCCTCCTCATCCTCTCTCACCCATGCCCAGGGTGCTTTGTCTGGCAAAGCAGCGGCCTCTTCCCTCAGCTCAATGTCATCAGTGACTCCTTCCCTAGCTCCACCATGTCCTCATGAGGATTCCCTCGAACTGTTTGACCACAGTGTTGGGTACATGCTCCAGGAGGATGCCCAGCGTTTGGAAGGCTCTGATGATGATACTGAGCTCAATGAAGGCAGTAACATGAGCACGGACAGAGGGGGTGCCCAAGAAGGACAGCAATCTGGCAGTCATGCTCCCCCTGCTGCAGCATACTGCCAGGTTTGCTCCAGTGATGAGGAGGGAGGGGATGATGAGGTCACTGACTCAACGTGGGTGCCTGATAGGAGAGAGGAGGAGGAGGAGGAGGAGGAGGAGGTGGCACATCACCAACTAGGCAGGATGCCCTCCAGGGGCCAGCCTAAGGGCAGCACATTGACTGCATCACACCCCAAAGCTCCACATGTGCAGGGCGCTGCAGTCTCTGCGCGTTATTCAAAAAGTTCTTTGGTGTGGGCCTTTTTTGAGACGAGTGCATCAGATCGCACCGCTGCTATTTGCAACATATGTCTCAAGCGTATCTCGCGTGGCCAAAACATCTCCCGCTTGGGTACCACATGCTTGACCAGACATATGTTGACCTGCCATGCAGTTCGTTGGCAAGCGTATCTGAAAGACCCACACCAAAGAACAAAGACGATCTCTCCTTGCTCCTCATCAGCTGAGATTTCCAACCCCACTAGACCTTCAGTCCTCTCTGAGACCTGCAGTGAGAGGAATGAAGGTGTAGAATTAGGTGTGTCACAGCCAAGTACTTGTGGGCAATCTGCTTTTGGTACACCGACGTCAGATTGTACCAGGCAAATTTCCCTGCCCCAGCTGCTGCACCGCCGAAAGAAGTTTGCTCCCAGCCATCCACATGCCCAGCGGTTGAATGCTAGCTTGGCAAAATTGCTAGCACTTCAACTGCTGCCTTTTCAGTTGGTAGACTCTGCCCCCTTCCGTGAGTTTGTGGAATGTGCGGTTCCTCAGTGGCAGGTACCCAAACGCCACTTTTTCTCACGGAAGGCGATTCCGGCTCTCTACCGGCATGTGGAAGGCAATGTCCATGCCTCGCTGGACAGGGCGGTCAGCGGTAAGGTGCATATTACCGCTGACTCATGGTCCAGCAGGCATGGACAGGGACGTTACTTAAGTTTCACGGCGCATTGGGTGACTCTGCTGGCAGCTGGGAAGGATGCAGGACAAGGTGCAGTAGTGTTGGAGGTTGTTCCGCCACCACGCCTCCAAAATGCTGATTGTGACACACCTCTCTCCTCCACCCCCTCCTCTTCTTCTTCCTCCATGGCCTCTTCCTCGGAACCAGCGGTGCTCCGTAGTCGTTCAAGGGGCTACGCAAGTACGCAGGCCAAAAGATGCCATGCGGTGCTTGAGCTGGTGTGCTTGGGGGACAGGAGCCACACTGGGGCAGAGGTTCTGTCAGCTCTGCAGGGGCAGGTTCAGAGGTGGTTGACGCCACGCCAACTTAAGGCAGGAATGGTGGTTTGCGACAATGGCACCAACCTCCTCTCTGCCCTCCGACAGGGACAACTGACCCATGTGCCCTGTTTGGCTCACGTCCTTAACTTGGTGGTGCAGCGGTTCTTGGGCAGGTACCCGGGCTTACAGGATGTCCTGAGGCAGGCCAGGAAAGTCTCTGTGCATTTCCGCCGGTCATATAATGCCAGTGCTCGGCTGACGGACCTCCAAAAGGAGTTTAACCTGCCCAAGAACCGCCTAATCTGTGACATGCCCACCAGGTGGAACTCGACGTTGGCCATGCTGCAGCGGCTGCACACGCAGCAGAGGGCCATCAATGAGTACCTGTGCGACTATGGCACCAGGACAGGGTCAGGGGACCTTGGTTTTTTTTCCCCACGCCAGTGGGCCATGATCAGGGATGCATGCACTGTCCTGTCACCATTCGAGGAGGCCACGAGGATGGTGAGCACTGACAGTGCATGCATCAGTGACACTGTCCCCCTTGTCCACCTGTTGGAGCACACGCTGCGTGGAATAATGGACAGGGCACTTGAGGCAGAACAGAGGCAGGAAGAGGAGGACTTCCTTAGCTCTCAAGGCCCCCTTTATCCAGACAGTGTTCCTGCGTGCCCGCCGATCACACAGGAAGAGGACGAGGAGGAGGAGGAGGAGGAGGAGGAAGATTGTGTCAGTATGGAGGTGGAGCCTGGCACTCAGCATCAGCAGTCTTTAAGGGATCAGTCCCAAGGAACACATGGACTTGTACGTGGCTGGGAGGAGGTGGCTGCGGACGTTGTTGTCCTTAGTGACCCAGAGGACTCCGGACCGAATGCCTCAGCAAACCTACGCTGCATGGCCTCCCTGATCCTGCAAAGCCTGCGTAAGGATCCTCGTATTCGTGGTATCAAGGAGAAGGACCAATACTGGCTGGCAACCCTCCTTGATCCACGTTACAAGGGTAAGGTTGCGGACCTTATCTTGCCATCGCAGAGGGAGCAGAGGATGAAACATCTTCGGGAGGCCTTGCAGAAAGGTCTGTGCAACGCGTTCCCAGAGACTGGGAGGTTACAAACTCCTGTTTCTGGACAACGTGTTGCTGAGGCTTCGGTCAGTCAAAGAAGGAGCGGTGGAGAAGGTGGCCGTCTGACCGATGCGTTCAGACAATTTTTTGGTCCGCAGCCCCAAGGTATGATCGGTTCCAGCAACCATCGCCAGCGTCTGTTTTACATGGTGCAGGAATACCTAGGGGCAAGATCAGACTTGGACACCTTTCCCACCGAAAATCCTCTGGGTTACTGGGTCTTGAGGATGGATCACTGGCCAGAGCTTGCACAGTATGCAATTGAGCTACTGGCCTGTCCTGCATCCAGCGTTCTTTCGGAACGCACATTCAGTGCTGCTGGAGGCGTGGTAACCGATCACAGGGTGCGTCTGTCCACCGACTCGGTCGATCGGCTGACCTTCATAAAAATGAATCAGTCTTGGATCACCACCAGCTACCAAGCACCTGATGCAGATGTAACCGAATAATTTTTTTTGAAATCTCAGATCCCTTCAAAGACTGCCTATGCTGATGCTGAGTGACTATCCCTGAGTAATTATCCTCTTCCTCCTCAATCATCACGCTGATAGCTTGTAAGAACATTTTTGGTTCTGGGCGCCACCACCAGTGCCTAAGGCACAATTTTTCAGCCCCTGTTTAACAGGGGCGTGTAATTACAATTTTTGATGCAATACTTTGCAGCAGGGCTTGTTCCTGCGTTTCAACTAGAGTGTCTGTGAGGGGTTGCAGTGTTGTGGCACCAGCACCAGTGCCTAAGACCCAATTTTTCTGCCCCTGTCTAACAGGGGCGTGTAATTACAATTTTTGATGCAATACTTTGCAGCAGGGCTCGTTCCTGCGTTCCAACTAGAGTGTCTGTGAGGGGTTGCAGTGTTGTGGCACCAGCACCAGTGCCTAAGGCCTAATTTTTCAGCTCCTGTTCAACAGGGGCATGTAATTACAATTCTTGATCTAATATTTCACAGCAGGGCCCTGTGAGGGCTTACAGTGTTTTGGCCACAGCAACACCTAAGGCCCAAATTTCTGCTGAGTATATAGGGCAGGACCCTACCTTCAAACATCTAACTTACAAACGACTCCTACTTGCAAACGGTAGGAGACAACAGGAAGTGAGATGAAATCTACCCCTAAGGAAGGGAAATTCTCTCCTGTAAGAGTTAATATGGGAAAACAATTTCTCCTTTCCACTGATGCTTTCCAATCCTTGTTCCACAAAAAAACCCAAATTTTCAAAAAACATTTTTCATTGGGACAAAAAAGTGAGGTGAAATCTTCTGAAGAGGAGGAAAGACGCAAAACAAATGTCACAGGGGTGATAACCCTTCCCTATGTTTTCCAAAAAGCTTAGAAAAGATTTTTTGGCTGGAGCTAAACACATTAAAAATGTTCAAAATTACAAACAGATTCTACTTAACAACAAACCTACAGTCCCTGTCTTGTTTGCACCGCCTGTATACTGCTGTTCAGAGTATATAGGGCCTGGTGGCCCCACACCTTTCCTTATTTTAATTTGGGTGTGGGGTTCCCCTTAATATCCATACAAGACCCAAAGGGCCTGGTAATGGACTGGGGGGTACCCATGCCGTTTGTCTCACTGATTTTCATCCATATTGCCAGGACCCGACATGACATTAAACCCGCAAGCAGTTTTAAATGAGATTTTTTCCTTTAAAAATGACATTTGGTGCAGGGACTGTTCTAAACATGGGAAACACGCGTCACTTTACAGGCATACTATAGACACCCCCCAGGTACGATATTTAAAGGAATATTTCACTTTTTTTTTTTTACTTTAAGCATCATTAAAATCACTGCTCCCGAAAAAACGGCCGTTTTTAAAAGTTTTTTTTGCATTGATACATGTCCCCTGGGGTAGGACCCGGGTCCCCAAACCCTTTTTAGGACAATACCATGCAAATTAGCCTTTAAAATGAGCACTTTTGATTTCGAACGTTCGAGTCCCATAGACGTCAATGGGGTTCTAACGTTCGTGCGAACTTTCGGTCCGTTCGCGGGTTCTGGTGCGAACCGAACCGGGGGGTGTTCGGCTCATCCCTACTCGTAAGTAGCCGACACCACTGCCAACATCACAATACTGTAGAACCCCTTATAATTATAATAGTACGACCCTGAGTTGGGTGGTGGGACAATGTGGACGTGTTTCCCATCAATTGCCCCTCCGCAGTTAGGAATGTCCCACCGCTGGGAAAAGTGGGAGGCCACAGTCTGCCATTCCTGTGGGTTGGAAGGAAACTGTGGAGTCAAACAAGAAAAAAAAAATCATTTTGCACCTAAACAGGGAAAGCAGATTAGACACAAACATTCTTGGCCAACATCAGTATAACATTTATTTTAGTTAGTTTTGAAAGACCAAGGTATAAGGTCCACCTATCAGATTCCCCCTCCCCCCCACCCTCTCTTGGGCCATTTCTAACATTTTAGGGGGGGAACTCTTGGACAGGTAACCCTCTCCACTTCATTGAGAGATGAATGCCTAAATAATGTGTATTACTTTGGCCAGCCCCTCCTTACTTACACTATTGACAGCCCACTGGACAGGTAAGAAGTGTCATAATACAAAGATATAAATACACATTGTACACATTTGAGGACATTTGGACATTCTGCTATTACCGATCAAGATAATAATAGGATACAAAAACTTGAAACAGTACCATTTGAAAGTATACAGGCAGGCCCTTGCACTACATGCTTTGGGGAATTCATCCATAAATCTGACCACAAAAGAGGTGGGCAGTGGCGGCCCGTCCATAGGGGGCACCTGGGCGCCGCCCCCCCTCCAGGCAGTCAAAAAAAAAAAAAAAGTTAAAAAAAAAAAAAAATTTTTTAATACTGGCCCTTTAAATATAAAAAAAGACAAAGAAAACGTCCTTAAGTGCACTGTGTTCGGACGCCGGATACAGTGCAACGCCGGACACAGTGCACTTATGGGAAGCGCCAAGTCTGTGCAATCACGAGATTGCAGACGTGGCGCTGCATTTGCGGACGTTTAGCCCGCCTTGGGGCGCTTCCCGAATCGCCAAGTAGCATCCGCCCGGCGCTTGTACTACGGCCGGGCGGTTTGATTGACATCTTTGTTTGATGTCACTTCCTGTTTTCTCTGTCTCATTGCGCCCAAGAGACAGAGGAAACAGGAAGTATGAGGACTGCAGACTGACTCTCCGGGCACTGGAATCTGGCTGGTGATCCCTCCATCCACACCAGCAGCATGACAGAGGAGAGGACACAGAGAATGATGAGGATGGCCGGCCGGGGAAGGTAAGAAGTTTTTTTCAGCTGCTCTAATGACCTCCTTCCCTCCCCCACCCACCCCACTCAAATTAAAGCCTCCATTCAGTGACTGGTCACCTAATGAGAATCCATCCCCATCCCATAATGACAGCAACAAGTGCTTACAATCCGAGGTGTTGTCTCTGGCCAGGAGTGGGTGTCTGCAGCATGATGTCCTACACATGACTACACATATGTTTGGGCTGCTTTATGTGTATGTCATGTGGAGGACATGTTATGTGTATGTCATGTGGGGGGCATGTCATGTGTATGTCATGTGGGGGGCATGTCATGTGTATGTCATGTGGGGGGCATGTCATGTGTATGTCATGTGGAGGGCATGTCATGTGTATGTCATGTGGGGGGCATGTCATGTGTATGTCATGTGGGGGGCATGTCATGTGTATGTCATGTGGGGGGCATGTCATGTGTGTGTCATGTGGAGGGCATGTCATGTGGAGGGCATGTCATGTGTATGTCATGTGGGGGGCATGTCATGTGTATGTCATGTGGAGGGCATGTCATGTGTAGGGCATGTCATGTGTATGTCATGTGTGGGGTATGTCATGTGTATGTCATGTGGGGGGCATGTCATGTGTATGTCATGTGGGGGGCATGTCATGTGTATGTCATGTGGGGGGCATGTCATGTGTATGTCATGTGGGGGGCATGTCATGTGTATGTCATGTGGGGGGCATGTCATGTGTATGTCATGTGGGGGGCATGTCATGTGTATGTCATGTGGGGGGCATGTCATGTGTATGTCATGTGGGGGGCATGTCATGTGTATGTCATGTGGGGGGCATGTCATGTGTATGTCATGTGGGGGGCATGTCATGTGTGTGTCATGTGGGGGGCATGTCATGTGGAGGGCATGTCATGTGTATGTCATGTGGGGGGCATGTCATGTGTATGTCATGTGGGGGGCATGTCATGTGTATGTCATGTGGGGGGCATGTCATGTGTATGTCATGTGGGGGGCATGTCATGTGTATGTCATGTGGGGGGCATGTCATGTGTATGTCATGTGGGGGGCATGTCATTCATGTGTATGTCATGTGGAGGGCATGTGGAGGGCATGTCATGTGGAGGGCATGTCATGTGTATGTCATGTTATGTGTAGAAGAACATGCTATGTACAACATGTAATTCATGGCATGTCCTACATAAGATGTTCTACACACAGCTGGTTGCTTTCTGTGTGACACAGGCTGCATGTAAGGAGCGACTCCGCTGGGGACACCTGATGGCATCTGGTGGCAGGCGACACGCTCGAGGCTCCCACTGATTTCTGCATTTTGGTGAGTTGAATGATTTCATTTTATATTACAATGTAATAATAGTAATAATGCGCTTCAATCATCCTGACATCATAACAACCATGGTGCCGGGATGATTGAAGTGCTAACACCAGGTGTTTGGAGTATCTTTATCTGCTGATTGTTAAACTTTCTAGAATACACATTTCTATTGTTGTGTAGGATCTGGGGCTGCTGTCCCTTCATTCCTCTCTCCCACTCCCTCCATCCCTCGTTCATCTCAGACGCTAACTACACCACCTTAGAGCCACGCCCACTACTTCGCTGAAACCACGCCCATTTTCACCAAGTGGGAGGGGTCCAAAAGGAAGGGTGGGGTCCAGCGCCCCCCCATCCTAAAACTTCACCAGCCGCCACTGGAGGTGGGTATAGTGTGTATGGGTTTGGCAAAGTCAGCAGAAAGATAATTGAGGATAGCTAGAGAATTGGTAATAGCTGACTTAGCAGTTGGGGGGAGGGAGGGTTCCAAATGATTTGGGGACCCAAAAAAAAGCCTCCTGCACTCTGCCTGAATTTAAAGCACAAATCATATTTTTACACATTTTAGGGGTTTTTTAGGGTAAAGCACTACTATAGAGCTGACAAAATACATTGTTAACTGACTACATGAGGTGAATATAGGGCCAAGAGACCATGCTGGGGAGGTAAGTGAAGGCAAATATGTATGAAGGACAAAAAAATCCAGCATGCATGAGGACAAAGGGGACATTCACAGCATATTACAATCATGGTAATTAGGGAATGAGGAAAGAAATACAATATATTATCAAACATTAAATACAATAAAATGTGATATTAAAGGATAAAAATCTTACCTTAATATGGTCCTTCTGCAGGACCTGGATGATAGCAGAACAGGTCTCTGGGATAATGATCCCCAGAGCCTGGGGGGAGATGCCTGTCGAGAACTTGAGGTTCTGCAGGCTTCTCCCCGTCGCCAAGTACCGCAACGTGGCGATGAGCCTCTGCTCCGGAGTGATGGCTTGCCTCATGCAGGTATCCTGCCTGCTGATATAAGGGGTCAGCAAAGCCAACAAACGGTGAAATACGGGGTCCGTCATCCGGAGAAAGTTCCTGAAATCATCAGGATTATTCTCACGGATCTCACAGAGCAAAGGCATGTGACAGAATTGGTCACGCTGGAGCAACCAATTCTTGGTCCATGAACTCCTCCCCATGGACTGGACTTGTGTCAAGGTAAGGACCCCAACACCAAGCCCCCGCACAGCACGAACTCTACGAGGAGTACGCATATGCAACATGGCTAGAAAACGGTCGGCTGCTCAGAACGAAGTAACAGAACGCACTGAAGAACAGCAAGGCCTGTGAAGAGCGACCTGAAAAACAGCAACGAGCGGACAAGATCGCACAGAAAATTCCAATACGAACTGACTGCACGCACTGAAGAGCAGATACAAACCCAAAAGCACAAACTGAACAGCAGAAAACGATCTGAAAACCACGAGTCTGAAAAAGTGCGAATCGTCTCTCACCAAACTTTTACTAACACAAGATTAGCAAAAGGAGCCCAAAGGGTGCCGCGCTCGGTTCTGAACTGCCCTTTTATAGTCACCGCGTTCTTGGCGATCGGAAATTCCGACAACTTTGTGCGACCGTGTGTATGCAAAACAAGTTTGAGCCAACATCCGTCGGAAAAAATCCATGGATTTTTTTGTCGGAATGTCCGATCAATGTCCGATCATGTGTACGGGGCATAACAGTTATAGTGGTTTTAATTCAGGATAATCCATTCAATCCAAAAATGAAGGTTAAAAGCAAACTTTTTTTTTACGTACTTTTGAACAACATTCATCAAGCCATCAAATGTACTGTTGAGAATTTTGGTAGGAATATTCTACTAGTTTAACCACTTAAGAACCGCCCCATGTACATATACTGCGGCAGAGTGGCCCTTAAGCACAAAATCACATACCTGTATGTGATTTCCTCCATCGGCTTTGGGGGGCGCACGCCGCTGGAGCCGCTCTCCCACTGTGATTGGACACAGCGGGAGCCAATCAGTGGGCCCGGCGGCCGCGATGGCCGTCGGCCACCCGCGATCGCTCCCTGGAGAGACAGAGAGACGGTCTGCCTATATAAACAAGGCAGACCGTCGTCCTGTCAGACAACAAGAGAGCGATCTATGATTTCTGCTAATCAGGAACACAGATATCTCTCTTCTTCGAGTCAGTCCATCCCCCACACAGCAAGAAAGCACTCCCAGGGGACACAGTTAACCCTTTGATTGCCCCTGATGTTAACCCCTTCCCTGCCAGCGTCATTTATGCAGTGAGTGCATTTTTTTTTTAGCACTGATCACTGTATTGGTGTCATTGGTCCCCAAAAAGTGTCACTTAGTGTCAGATTTGTCCCCCACAATGTGGCAGTCCCGTTAAAAATCCCTGATCACCGCCATTACTAGTAAAAACAATAAAAAAAAAAAGTCTATAAATCTATCCCATAGTTTGTAGACGCTACAACTTTTACGCAAACCAATCCATATACGCTTTTTGGGATTTTTTTTTTTCTACCAAAAATATGTAGCAGAATATGTATTGGCCTAAATTGATGAAGAAATTTGATTTTTTACATTTTTTTAATTGGATGTGTTTTATAGCAGAAATGAAAAATTATTGTTTTTTTTTTTTTTTTTCAAAATTGTCGGTCTTTTTCTGTTTATAGTGCAAAAAATAAAAACTGCAGAGGTGATCAAATACCACCAAAAGAAAGCTCTATTTGTGGGGAAAAAATGCCAAATTATTTATTTGGGTACAGCTTTGCATGACTGCTCAATTGTTAGTTAAAGTAACGCAGTGCCGTATCGCAAAAAATGGCCTGGTCAGGAAGGGGGAAAAACCTTCCGGAGCTGAAGTGGTTAATCAATCAGCATTTGGCCAACTTTAGCTGTTAAACAAAAAATACAAAATTGAGAGAGTATCTACGTGGTGGGTAACATTGACACCCTTTTATCTTTCTGTAAGAAACCCAACTGCATAATATTTAATGTATGATCACATTTTTCCACATAATTGACTGTGATAAGTTATTCAGATATAATCATTGAACATCAAGTCTGTCACCATGACGTGTGACATTAATTGCTTGAACATTAAAAATTATATCTATTTTTATATTTATTTATATTATATAGTAAAATATATAACTTTACATTAAAAAATATATAATAACAATATATAATGCAAAAAAAAAAATATATATATATATATATATTTTTTTTTTTTTTGCATTTTTTTAAATGTTTTTCGCCTCATTTATCTCCCTTTAGCAAGACAAATGACTGTAATAACTGGTAATCTGTACAATTACTTTCTAAATATGCACAGGGAAAATTAATGGCACATGGCTTTGTAATCCAGTGACAGGTGTTATTTAAAAGTAGTAAGAAAACCTTTCAATGTGTCAAAGTTCCAGAATAGATGCATAGGTTACCTTTATGTTTCCAATTAATGCACCGCAGATTGATGATGCTATTGTGTTGAAGTTAAAAAGGAAAAAAAAAAAAAAGTGGATGTGAGGAAGACCTTGGAAGACCTTGGAAGACCATGGAAGACCATGGAAGACCTTGGAAGACCATGGAAGACCATGGAAGACCATGGAAGACCTTGGAAGAGCATGGAAGACCATGGAAGACCTTGGAAGAGCATGGAAGACCATGGAAGACCTTGGAAGTTCATGGAAGACCTTGGAAGACCTTGGAAGATCATGATGGACCATGGACCGGTGATGGATTTGGTGGCTGCAGCCGGGCAGACACTGCTGATCCCTGGAAATATTCATGAACTTTTGGTAAAATTAAAAATTATTTCAGAAGGATTTGGAAAAGGATCTGTCCACTCACCCTCAACATTTACACAGTCCTGCTAGAGAGGAAAGTAGACATGTGCAGAACAAAAACGTGTTTCGTTTTGATCAGTTATTTACATAAATGTTTTTAGTTAAATTTGCTTAATTCGTTTTCCGAATTTGTTTTGTTTATTTGAATTTGAATCGATTCGAATTTTCTGAATTTGGTCGAAATGAACTCAGTTCGACCAAATTCGGAAAATTTGAATTCCATTCAAATTCGAATCAAATTCCATTCGAAATCAAATTTATTCTATTTGAAATTCGAATTAAGAATCAATAGTTATATTCTTTCTATTTCATTCTATTCTTTTCTATTCTATTGTTTTGTTATCTGTTCTATTCTTTTCTTTTCTATTATGTTATTTTCTATTCTATTCGAATTTGAATTTATTCTTTTGGAAATTCAAATTTCAAAAGATGGTTATCTTGTTATATTCTTTCTATTATTTTCTATTGCATTGTTTTTTTCTATTCTATTCTATTATTTTCTATTCTAGTTGAATTCGAATTTATTCTATTCAAAATTTGAAGTTTGGAAGATGGTTATATTCTTTCTATTTTAGTCTATTGTTTATTTCTCTTCTATTCTTTATTTTCTATTCTATGTTAATCTATTCTTTTCTATTCTATTCAAAGTCAAATTTATGCTATTCAAATTTTGGGAAATGGTTATTCTATTCTATTCTATTTTTTTAAATGATATTCTGTTCTTTTATTTTCTATTCTTTTAAAATTCAAATCTATTCTATTTGAAATTCGAATTAAGAATAAATAGTTATAACCTTTCTACTCTATTCTATTCTATTGTTTTATTATCTGTTCTTTTCTTTTCTTTACTATTATATTCTTTTCTATTCTATTGGAATTTGAATTTATTCTTTTGGAAATGAAAATTTCGGAAGATAGTTATCTCATTATATTCTTTCTATTCTTTTCTATTCTATTGTTTTTTTATGGTTATATTCTTTCTATACTATAGTAGATTGTTTATTTCTATTCTATTCGTTTATTTTCTATTCTATTTTAATCTATTCTTTTCTATTCTATTCAAAGTCAAATTTTGGTAAATGGTTATTCTATTTTTTTTTAATTATATTCTGTTCTTTTATTTTCTATTCCATTTTTTTCTATTCTATTCAAATTCAAATTTGTTCTATTCGAAATTTGAATTTTCGAAAGACGGTTATATTCTTTATATTTTGTTCTATTGTTTTTTTTTTTATATTATATTCCTTTATGTTCTATTATATTTTATTCTGTTCTTTTATTTTCTATTCTGTTTTATTCTATTATATTCTATTCTTATATTTTTTATTCTATTCTATTCCTTTATTTTCTATTCTATTTTTTTTTTTTTTTGGAAATTTGAATTTGATTACTCTATTATATTCCATTTGTTTCTTTTCTATTCAATTCCTTTATTTTCTATCCCTTTATTTTCTATTCTATTTTTTCTGCTCTTTTATCTTCTATTCTGTTTTACTCTATTATATTCTATTCTTATATTTTCTATTCTATTCTATTCCTTTATTTTCTATTCTATTTTATTTTTATTGGAAATTTGAATTTGATTAAAAAACTATTTGAATTTGAATTTTGTTCCAAAATGTAGTTTTGTTATTTCGGATTCGTTTAAATTTGTTTCTATTGTAATTCGCAAATTTGAATACATCCGAATTAAGAAATATTTGTCAGAAATTTGTTTCAGGACAGCTAGGTTGGTGACCCATATTTTCTCCAATGATTATAAGTGATACAGTTAGTTTGCCTCCCCTCCCCCAGCCTGTGACTGGACAGAAACAAGGAAGCCACAGACTGATGTGCTCATCTCTCTCCTCTCTTCTCCTATCAGCAAGACTATTGTCAGTACACATAATATGCAGCACCTCACCTTGAGCTGCTCTTCTCCCAGTCTGAGTTGTACTGTAAATAGGATTCCAAGAGGTTGGTTTTAAGTCAATCTTTTTAAAACATCACCTTTAATTAATATAATCCCTGGTGATCCTGCCATGGAGGCCCTTGTTCAGGCTCTTCCTGTTATGGCGTGACAGCCTCCTGATTGTGCCTTTGCTCAGGTCCAGTACATGGGATTCCAGTAGGCTGGCTATAAGTCAATCCCTGTAAATCTGTGCCTTTTATTAACCCCCTAGGCGCCGATAGTGCGCAAATATTGCAGGTGGGCTGTGGTGCCGAGCGGCTGCATATTTGCGTACCAATTAGCCGACACAGCTTTCCCATCATGTGATCGTCGAGACAACCAATCACGGCGGTCACATGATCATAAACCCCGCCTCTCGGCATCTGAAACCTCTTAAAGGCTTGGGAGGCAAAGGGGTTAAAATAGTCCCTGGTGATCCCGCCATGAAGGTAATTTTTCAGGCACTTCCTGTTAGGGCGAGTTCATACCACATGCAGTCCAGTACGTTTTTTTTCTGCATCAAAAACACATGGAAAGTAGGTTATATGGTTTTCAATGGCATAGTTTTCACCAGTGCTTGCAGTTCCAGTGCGTTACAGTTCCAGGAAAAAAAAAATAGAATGTGCTGTATTTTTTCTGCACTGGACTGTACTGGAACACTGTAAAACGCATTAAAAACGCACTGGAACGCACCTAAATGCACCAAAAATGCACTGCAACATACTTGTCCTTGTTTAAAAAAGCACTGGACTACATCAAAAACGCACCAAAAATGCACTGGAACACATCAAAAACGCGCATGCAGAAAGGGACCTGAAACGCATCCGGACTGTGTTTCTATGGTGTGAACTGGTCCTTAAGGAATGACAACAGCCTCCCCTGATGGTGCTTCTGCTCAGGGTCAGTACAAGGGGGGAGGCAGTCACCCCTAGATGAGTGGAGGGGATCCCTGATGCACCCTCCAGATCAGTGGCTGGCAACCCAGAAGGCCTTGGCTTCATATCTGCTTTACCAGCTACTCATACTCTTCTCTAATACGCCCAATCTTCACCCCAACCTTCCCCAGACGACACAAAGCCCCATGGGCACCCCACACAAAAAAAAACACACAAGCACCTCCCATCTGTTAGGAAGGAATTGATTGGCCATGCATGCGCAGTGCACATTACCCAGTTGTGCGACAATAGCAAACAAATATTTGCTATTGTCTTTCTGCTTCTCCTCCCGGCCAATCAGGAAGCGAGCCTTAAGACCCAATTGGCTGAGAGGAGAAGAGATTGTATATGGCCGCCGAAGGAAGGAGGAGGAAAGCCGGCGAAGGACGAAGCAGCCACAGGGGAGGAGACGCAGGAAGGAGCCAAAGCTGCTGGATGCGGTAAGCGGGGGGCTGGTGAGGGGACGGACGAGCGACCAGCAGACAGACCAGGGGGGTGGAAAGGTGTCTTGTCTGCCCCTTTAAAATATACAGTGGATCATGTGACCAGACCAAAGCAATAAATAGGAGGGGGGACATTTTTTTAAGACTAGTTAGGTTTATCCTGGAATATTGCTTTAATATCTTCCCTCCTGGTCTATAGCAGAATGACAGCTGGGCGGTGGCTTTACCATTCTGAGTGCACGTCAGCTGATGACTGATCAGTGCCTCAGCCCGGTACCGTGTGATCACAGTGAGCAATCACAGCAGATCACATGACAGTTGGGAACAATGTATGGCTTCCTTTAATGCTATTCATTGTTGCAATTGTGTTGTTAGCTGTGATTGGTCATAATAATCACATGGTACAGGCATGGCCAATCACAGCCCATCTGTCCATGTGATTAGCTCTGGCCAATCACAGCTAATCACAAATAGATACGCGCACTGCCGAAAAATTTGTTTATTTATGTTTCATTTGTTTTTATTTTTCGTTTTTCTGGTCATTCGTTATGATCACAATTCGTAAATTTAAAAATCCGAAATCCGAAAATAAGATAGAAAATCCAAAAATTCAAAAGAATAACTAACTAAAAATAACTAACTATTGAATTATAGGTATTGGAATTTCCTTTCAAATTTGGCTGTTAGTGAACGTAAACGAATACAAATTTATCCGAAGTTACAAATTATCTGAAATAACAAATGTCACATTTAAACAAATGGAACAGAACAAATTAATAATAAATAATAATAATACATTTTTATTATTATTATTGTTATTTGTTATTATTAATTTTTTAAGTTCCATTTGTTTAAATGCGGCATTCGTTATTTCAGATAATTCTGAACTTGTGATAAATTCATATTTGTTATGTTTACTAACAGCCAAATTTTAAAGGAAATTCCAATACCTATAATTTAATAGTCAGTAATAGTTACGTTATTATTAGTTCGTTATTATTTCAGATTTTCTAGTTTTTGGACTTTCGAATTTCGAATCAGCGAATTTTCAAATTTATGCTTTACAAATTTACAAATTTTTTAATTTACGGATATTCGGAAAAAATTATTTTGTTTCATTTGTTTTTTTGTTTGGTATTTTTTTTTTGTTTTTCGGATCATTCATTATGATCAAAATTTGTTATTTCGAATAAATTCGGAAGAATTCGAATTCAGCACATTCCATTCGTATAGATGGGGTATTCGTTATTTCGGTCATTCAAAAATTCAGAAAAATTCAAATTCGGTATGTTCCATTCTTATAGATGTGGTATTCGTCATTTCGGTAGTTTGTAAATTCTGAAAAATTCGAATTCGGTACGTTCCATTCATATAGATGTGGTATTCGTTATTTCGAAAATTCATACATTTGGATAAATTTGTATTTGTTACGTTCACTAAGGCTACTTTCACACTGAGGCGCTTTACAGGCGCCATGGCACTAAAAATAGCACCTGCAAAGCGCCTGTAAAGAGCCTCTTTCACTGTCACTCCAGTGTAAAAAGCCCGAGGGCTTTCACACTGGAGCAGTGCGTTTGTTAAAAAAAAGTCCTGTAAGCCGCATCTTTGAGGCGCTTTAGGAGCGTTGTATACAGCCCTCCTACAGTGCCCCTACCCATTGAAATCAATGGTCAGCACAGCGGCAGTGGCGATTTACGTGTGCTATTAACCCCCTTATTCGGCCACTAGGGGGGTTAAAAGCGTCCCGCTAGAGGGCGAAATGCGCCGCTAAAACGACTAGTTTTAGCGGCGCTTTACCGCAGACGTCCCCGCGCCTCAGTGTGAAAGTGCCCTTACAGGCAGCCAAAATTTGAAAGGAAGTTCCAATACCTATAATTGTAATAGTTTATAACTATTAGTATAGTTTTTATTAGTATTATTTATTATTAATAAATAATAATAATATTAATAATAAAAAAACTATAATAATGGTTAATAATTTGTTACGTTCACTAACAGTCAAATTTGAAAGGAAATTCCAATACCTATAATTTAATAGTTCATAGCTGTTATTATAGTTTTTATTATTATTATTATTTATTATTAATAAATAATAATAAAAAAACTATAACAACGGTTAATAATTTGTTACGTTCACTAACAGTCAAATTTTAAAGGAAATTCCAATACCTATAATTGTAATAGTCTATAACTATTATTATAGTTTTTATTATTATTATTATGTATTATTAATAAATAATAATATTAATAATAAAAAAACTATAACAATGGTTAATAATTAGTTACGTTCACTAACAGTCAAATTTGAAAGGAAATTCCAATACCTATAATTGTAATAGTCTATAATTATTATTATAGTTTTTATTATTATTATTATTTATTATTAATAAATAATAATAAAAAAACTATAACAACGGTTAATAATTTGTTACGTTCACTAACAGTCAAATTTTAAAGGAAATTCCAATACCTATAATTGTAATAGTCTATAACTATTATTATAGTTTTTATTATTATTATTATGTATTATTAATAAATAATAATATTAATAATAAAAAAACTATAACAATGGTTAATAATTAGTTACGTTCACTAACAGTCAAATTTGAAAGGAAATTCCAATACCTATAATTGTAATAGTTTATAACTATTATTATAGTTTTTATTATTATTATTTATTATTAATAAATAATAATATTAATAATAAAAAAAACTATAACAATGGTTAATAATTAGTTACGTTCACTAACAGTCAAATTTGAAAGGAAATTGCAATACCTATAATTGTAATAGTTCATAACTATTGTTATAGTTTTTATTATTATTATTATTACTAATAATAATAATAATAAACTATAATAATGGTTAATAAACTGAATAATTTCATTATAATAGAAATTATCCGAATGTTTTCTGTTCTTTTTGATTTTCAGAGTTTCGTTCTTTCAAATTTTCGGATTTTCTTTCTTATTTTTGGATTTGCACTAGAATTTTCAAAAATTTGTTTTCGGAAAAATTAGTCAAGCGATTTTTCGTTAATTCGAAATGTTTCCGAATTAACGAATATGCCAATTTTTGACGAAAAACAAATTCGGAACTAAACAAACTGCACACGTGTATTTAATTTCACCAAAGAAATGCAGCAGAATACATTTTGGCTTAAATTTATGAAGAACAATTATTTATTTGCAAAATTTTTAGAACAGAAATGAAGATGTTTAGTTTTTGTTTTCAAAATGTTTCATTTATTCAACGAAAAAGTAAAAAAAAAAAAAAAAACCCAGCGGTGATTAAATACCACCAAAAGAAAGCTCTATCTGTGTGAACAAAGTTATAAAAATGTAGTTTGGGTACAGTGTTGTATGACTGTGCAATTGTCCTTCAAAATGCGATTGACCAAAATTTGAAAAAATTGGTCAAAATTGGTCAAAAATTGGCCAGGGCAGGAAGGGTGTAGAAGTGCCCGGTATTGAAGTCAGAGGCGGCTCTCTAATTAGGCAAATTAGGCGGTTGCCTAAGGCCTCGCACTCACAGGGGCCTCGCGGCCTCCTAATTTGCCTGCTCTCAATCACTGAAGTTGACGATGGCGGCTCCGTCTACCCCCACTGGGACTCTGTGGCTTAGGAGCTGATGGACAAATCATATACTGCCCGCAGCTTGAGGAATAGCGGCCTCATCACGGAGCGTCCCAGTCCATGGGGCCTCATGTGTAAGTTTTGCCTAAGGCCTCACAAAGCCTAGAGCCGCCTCTGATTGAAGTGGTTAACGTGTTTATTTTGCACTCTTGTTTCGTCGAGGCCCGAAAGAGGAAAGGCTCTTGTTGTGATGAGACTGAGGTCAGAAAGTACCTTGGACGGAGAACCTTCGGGCTCGGCTTTGCTTTACCTTCACCACAATGTTCTAGTGCCTGTGGCTCTGTTGAGTCTCCTCCAGTTCTTTTCATGTTTTATGGAATACAAGACACTTTCCAGGCAGATGAGTGCTATGTGCTCCTCTCCTATTGTCAAAGAGCCTTATTCAAGGAAATCAGGCTTCTTTGTGCAGCAGGTAAACATCCATTACATTCTGGCTGTCGGAGCATTTTATATAGCTGCGCCGAGACCCAACCGCTCATTAAATGTTCAGACTTATTCTCGGGAACATTATGCCGAGCACAACAGGTATCCATAATGAGCAGAACATTTTCAGGCTCTGCTCTAGCTGGATGTTAGCAGACACTGTCCCGATCACGTCAGGGGGCTCGGTGAGTGCTCCGATGCCAGGTGAGAACCTGTAATTAAGGTTCAGTCTCTTCAGCTACAGTAATCGGGAAAAGAAAAAATGCAGCAGAAGTGCCATCCTACATTAAAGGCATACTCCTGTCAGAAGTCAACATTCTAATTTAAGGTGGCTCCGCGGACGCAGCCGACCCACCGAGCGTAATTTGGCAAGCGCCCTGTGCAGATGTCTGACCTGCTAACTAGAGTTGAAGGTATTCTCAGCTTCTGAGAGGCCCAGGCTCTAAGTCTGGGAACACGCAGACCGGCTTGTTGTCAGCCATTGCTAGCACTGGCCTCTCTCGGAGCCTTCCGCAGGCCTGTGGACACACAATGGAGCTCGAGAGGGAGGTTGTGGAGGACATATTTGTGAGACTATATTGGGGACATTCTAGAGGAAGGATTCTCTAAGGCTCCATTCACACCTGAGCGTCCAGCGGCGGCCCTTCCATAAGGGGCACAGGGAAACCGCCCCCTAATCTCTATGCGCTTGACCCCTAATCTCCATGCGGGGCGCGGAACGCATAGCGTTCTAAGGTGTTTTTTTTTTTTCCCCCGAAGCACGTGATTAGAGGCTTTAAAAGGGTTGAGGTCAGGACAAGGTTTAGGAGTGTGTTTATGAGAACTTTTGACCATTCTTCCAGGAAGTGCATTTGTAAGGTCAGGCACTGATGTGGACGAGGGGGCGCTAGAGACCTGAAAAAACATATGTATCTGCCAATAGATACACACACTAGCTAAATCAACCACAGTGAATTAAATAGTGCTGTTTGTGCTGAACTAAAATTATAACAAACACATAATTTATAATACAAATAAATATAAAGAATGCAGTGAAAAGTAATAAAATCAACAAGATTCTTAGTGCAAGTGAAATAAATAAAATCGTGATGTTTGATAGTCCCAATCCATTGAAAAGATCAGAGCAAAACAGTTGAAACCAACATCAAAGCAGACACATGGATCCTCAAAGATGCAACAATTCTTGCGATGATATAAAGATTCCGTCACCCAAGAGGAAAAAACACCTGAAGGTTAGGGATGAGCCGAACACCCCCCTGTTCGGTTCGCACCAGAACATGCGAACAGGAAAAAAATTCGTTCGAACACGCGAACACCGTTAAAGTCTATGGGACACGAACATGAATAATCAAAAGTGCTAATTTTAAAGGCTAATATGCAAGTTATTGTCAATAAAAGTGTTTGGGGACCTGGGTCCTGCCCCAGGGGACATGAATCAATGCAAAAAAAAGTTTTAAAAACGGCCGTTTTTTCAGGGGCAGTGATTTTAATAATGCTTAAAGTCAAACAATAAAAGTGTAATATCCCTTTAAATTTCATACCTGGGGGGTGTCTATAGTATGCCTGTAAAGGGGCGCATGTTTCCCGTGTTTAGAACAGTCTGACAGCAAAATGACATTTTGAAGGAAAAAACACATTTAAAACTACCGCGGCTATTGCATTGCCGACAATACACATAGAAGTTCATTGATAAAAACGGCATGGGAATTCCCCACAGGGGAACCCCGAACCAAAATAAAAAAAAAAAAATGATGTGGGGGTCCCCCTAAATTCCATACAAGGCCCTTCAGGTCTGGTATGGATATTAAGGGGAACCCCAGCCAAAATTTTAAAAAAAAATTGACGTGGGGTTCCCCCTAAATTCCATACCAGACCCTTCAGGTCTGGTATGGATTTTAAGGGGAACCCCGCTCCAAAAAAAAAAAAAAAAAACGGCGTGGGGTCCCCCTAAAAATCCATACCAGACCCTTATCCGAGCACGCAACCTGGCAGGCCGCAGGAAAAGAGGGGGGGACGAGAGTGCGGCCCCCCCCCCCTCCTGAACCGTACCAGGCCACATGCCCTCAACATTGGGAGGGTGCTTTGGGGTAGCCCCCCAAAACACCTTGTCCCCATGTTGATGAGGACAAGGGCCTCATCCTCACAACCGTGGCCGGTGGTTGTGGGGGTCTGCGGGCCGGGGGGCTTATCGGAATCTGGAAGCCCCCTTTAACAAGGGGACCCCCAGATCCCGGGCCCCCCCCCTGTGTGAAATGGTAAGGGGGTACTTACCCCTACCATTTCACTAAAAAACTGTCAAAAATGTTAAAAATGACAAGAGACAGTTTTTGACAATTCCTTTATTTAAATGCTTCTTCTTTCTTCCTTCATCTTCTTCTTCTTCTGGTTCTTCTGGCTCTTCTGGTTCTTCCTCCGGCGTTCTCGTCCAGCATCTTCTCCGCGGCGTCTTCTATCTTCTTCTCCTCGGGCCGCTCCGCACCCATGGCATGAGGGGAGGCTCCCGCTCTTCTCTTCATCTTCTTCTCTTCTTCATCTTCTTCTTCATCTTCTTCTTCATCTCTTCTTCCTTCTTCTCTTCTTCCTGTCTTCTCCGGGCCGCTCCGCAGCCATGCTGGCATGGAGGGAGGCTCCCGCTGTGTGACGGCGTCTCTTCGTCTGACGGTTCTTAAATAACGGGGGGCGGGGCCACCCGGTGACCCCGCCCCCCTCTGACGCACGGTGACATGACGGGACTTCCCTGTGGCATTCCCCGTGACGTCACAGGGAAGTCCCGTCATGTCACCGTGCGTCAGAGGGGGGCGGGGTCACCGGGTGGCCCCGCCCCCCGTTATTTAAGAACCGTCAGACGAAGAGACGCCGTCACACAGCGGGAGCCTCCCTCCATGCCAGCATGGCTGCGGAGCGGCCCGCAGAAGACATGAAGAAGAGAAGAAGGAAGAAGAGATGAAGAAGAAGATGAAGAAGAAGATGAAGAAGAGAAGAAGATGAAGAGAAGAGCGGGAGCCTCCCCTCATGCCATGGGTGCGGAGCGGCCCGAGGAGAAGAAGATAGAAGACGCCGCGGAGAAGATGCTGGACGAGAACGCCGGAGGAAGAACCAGAAGAGCCAGAAGAACCAGAAGAAGAAGAAGATGAAGGAAGAAAGAAGAAGCATTTAAATAAAGGAATTGTCAAAAACTGTCTCTTGTCATTTTTAACATTTTTGACAGTTTTTTAGTGAAATGGTAGGGGTAAGTACCCCCTTACCATTTCACACAGGGGGGGGGGGCGGGATCTGGGGGTCCCCTTGTTAAAGGGGGCTTCCAGATTCCGATAAGCCCCCCGCACGCAGACCCCCACAACCACCGGCCACGGTTGTGAGGATGAGGCCCTTGTCCTCATCAACATGGGGACAAGGTGTTTTGGGGGGCTACCCCAAAGCACCCTCCCAATGTTGAGGGCATGTGGCCTGGTACGGTTCAGGAGGGGGGGGCGCACTCTCGTCCCCCCCTCTTTTCCTGCGGCCTGCCAGGTTGCGTGCTCGGATAAGGGTCTGGTATGGATTTTAAGGGGGACCCCACGCCGTTTTTTTTTTTTTTTGGCGCGGGGTTCCCCTTAAAATCCATACCAGACCTGAAGGGTCTGGTATGGAATTTAGGGGGAACCCCACGTCAATTTTTTTTTAAATTTTGGCTGGGGTTCCCCTTAATATCCATACCAGACCTGAAGGGCCTTGTATGGAATTTAGGGGGACCCCCACATCATTTTTTTTTTTTTTATTGTGGTTCGGGGTTCCCCTGTGGGGAATTCCCATGCCGTTTTTATCAATGAACTTCTATGTGTATTGTCGGCAATGCAATAGCCGCGGGTAGTTTTAAATGAGTTTTTTCCTTCCAAATGTCATTTTGCTGTCAGACTGTTCTAAACACAGGAAACATGCGCCCCTTTACAGGCATACTATAGACACCCCCCAGGTACGAAATTTAAAGGGATATTACACTTTTATTGTTTGACTTTAAGCATTAATAAAATCACTGCTCCTGAAAAAACGTCCGTTTTTAAAACTTTTTTTTGCATTGATCCATGTCCCCTGGGGCAGGACCCGGGTCCCCAAACACTTTTTATGACAATAACTTGCATATAAGCCTTTAAAATTAGCACTTTTGATTTCTCCCATAGACTTTTAAAGGGTGTTCCGCGGCATTCGAATTTGCCGCGAACACCCCAAATTGTTCGCTGTTCGGCGAACTTGCGAACAGCCAATGTTCGAGTAGAACATGAGTTCGACTCGAACTCGAAGCTCATCCCTACTGAAGGTATTAGATATCTGCTTACCAGATACCAATGACTTCTTTAACTAAAAAGAAAGTCATTAGTGCTTGTACAGGATTGTGCCTGTTCACATGAAGGCTGGAAGGCTGGATGGTACTTTAGGCATAGATCCCTCCCGTCCCATTCATTCAGGATAGGAAATGTGAGAAACAAAAGGGAATCTTCATAGCGTAAAACCGTTTAATATATAAAATTAGAGAACAATAAAATAGCCAATTGGCCTCTTACATTGATCGGTGCCTACCCGGCACTGGGACTGCTCGCATGTCAGGGTGAGTGGAGTCAGGAACCCTTCGCATCACATCGCACATGCGGCGTGCGTTCCACCCCGTGCGTCTAGCTAACCAGCTGATCCGGAAGTAGGTGGAACGATTCTGGACATGTGACCACGTACCGCTCCGACGTACGTTTCGTTTGTGAACGTCTTCAGGGAAGCGTACATTGGTCACTAAGCAACTAGTTTATATAGGGAATGAGGGCGGGTAAATTGGTAAGGATACTCCGCCTTTGTGCCAATAAAGTTTATTTGCTGAGCATTGTGCACAAACCAGCCAGGGGAAAAACTCCCCCTGGTGGTTATATGTCACAGTGCTCCAGGCAAAGAGAAAAAATTCCTTAGTATTACATACCATATCTATAAATCAATAAAATGGCAGAAAAACAGTAGGAGATGGTAAATTATTAAATAAATACTACATAAACAATCACATTATTAATGATAATTGTCCTAATTCGTTGGAAAGGACTAAAATTAATCCCGTCATTCAGAGCAGTCTCAGTCTCGGTTTCACAATAGCTGGTAAGTGATAAGCACATTTGAACATTCTCCATTGAAACCACAATAATAAATTGTTTTAATTTTAATTTATGTTGAAAATCTTAAACTATATTTTAATGTATAAAAATGATAACCACGTAACCAGTGACATCAAGCTTCAAAAAATGCATACTGATAAAATTGTGATTAATCATTTGTTAAAAAACAATTGAGGTCTATGTCTATGTTCATCCCATACGGTTGCATACTCTGTAGCTTGTAGAGCCAATATGTTTCATTTTTGGACACTGTCCTTTTCATATGAGTACCCCTCCAGTCCCTTGCTACTTTATCAATCCCATAAAACGTACATAGTGATGGATCACTGTTATGGTACATTTTAAAGTGTCTGGAGACACTATGATTGGGGTAGCCATTTTTTATATTAGCAAGATGTTCACGAATTCTTACTTTGAGTTGACGTGTGGTTCTGCCCACGTACTGTAAGGAACATGGACATTCCAATACATAAGTCACGTGGTCAGAATCACACGTAATTAATGGTTTGATATTAAACTGTTGCTGGGTGACCACAGAATTAAATTGGGATTTCTTTTTCTTGGAGCCCGGTTTCCTTGTTATTTTGCATGCATTGCACCTAGTGCAGTAGTGGAATCCAGATCCATCCAAAAACGTAGATGGTTTCCTGGGTGGGTCCGGTACATTGGGGGCTAGTCGATTCCTGAGAGTAGGGGCCCTACGGTATATGAATTTTGGTTTCTTTGGTAAAGAGGACTGTAAATCTTTGTCTTTTAACAGAATTGGCCAGAATTTCTTGAAAATACCCTCCACTGTTCTATATTGTCGATGGAAGCCGGACAAAAATGCGCATTCATCTTTGTATTCTTTTTTTGGTTTAGGAACCAGCAAAGTTTGTCTGTCCATATTTGACACCTGAATTACCAGTTTCTCCAAAATATGGGCTGTGTAGCCCTTTTCCAGGAATCTGGCGGTAAGGGTATCTGCTTGTACAAAAAAATCGTTATCATTTTTACAATTGCGCCGTATGCGCATGTACTGCCCTTTGGGTACAGCCCCAATCCATTGCGGGTGGTGGCAACTGTGTGTAGGGACATAGGCGTTGCGGTCGGTTTCCTTAAAAAATGTTTTTGTGCTTATAGTGGAACCCTGTTTGAAAAGTGTTAAATCCAAATAGTTTACTGTTGTTAGGTGAAGATCTGCTGTGAATCTAAGATTGTATTCATTATGATTCATACTATCCATAAATTCACCGAAACTTTCCTTAGTTCCCTCCCACAAAATGATGACATCATCTATGTACCTTTTGTACAACAGAAGTGATTTGGGTCTGTTATTAAAAATGGTTTCTGACTCCCATTTATTTAATGTGATATTCGCCACACTTGGTGCATAACGGGCTCCCATGGCAACTCCACCTATTTGATTGTAATACTCATTAAGCGCCCAAAAATAGTTATTCCCCATAGCCATAGATAGTCCTTCCAATAAAAATTTAATTTGCGATTGTTTTAGGGTGGACTTATTTGTGAAGGCCCACCTCACTGCTTCCAACACATGTCTGCCGTAGGTTGGTATACAGTGACTCGATGTCTATTGTCACTAGTAAAGTTTGGTCAGTGACTACCACGGATTGTAGCAAGGTGATGAGCTCCCTGCTGTCTTTGAGATAGGATTGGCTCTGTGGGACGAGAGGCTGGAGGAAGGTGTCTAGATATTCCCCCACCCTCGGGAATCGACTCTCAGGAATCGACTAGCCCCCAATGTACCGGACCCACCCAGGAAACCATCTACGTTTTTGGATGGATCTGGATTCCACTACTGCACTAGGTGCAATGCATGCAAAATAACAAGGAAACCGGGCTCCAAGAAAAAGAAATCCCAATTTAATTCTGTGGTCACCCAGCAACAGTTTAATATCAAACCATTAATTACGTGTGATTCTGACCATGTGACTTATGTATTGGAATGTCCATGTTCCTTACAGTACGTGGGCAGAACCACACGTCAACTCAAAGTAAGAATTAGTGAACATCTTGCTAATATATAAAAAATGGCTACCCCAATCATAGTGTCTCCAGACACTTTAAAATGTACCATAACAGTGATCCATCACTATGTACGTTTTATAGCAAGGGACTGGAGGGGTACTCATATGAAAAGGACAGTGTCCAAAAATGAAACATATTGGCTCTACAAGCTACAGAGTATGCAACCGTATGGGATGAACATAGACATAGACCTCAATTGTTTTTTAACAAATGATTAATCACAATTTTATCAGTATGCATTTTTTGAAGCTTGATGTCACTGGTTACGTGGTTATCATTTTTATACATTAAAATATAGTTTAAGATTTTCAACATAAATTAAAATTAAAACAATTTATTATTGTGGTTTCAATGGAGAATGTTCAAATGTGCTTATCACTTACCAGCTATTGTGAAACCGAGACTGAGACTGCTCTGAATGACGGGATTAATTTTAGTCCTTTCCAACTAATTAGGACAATTATCATTAATAATGTGATTGTTTATGTAGTATTTATTTAATAATTTACCATCTCCTACTGTTTTTCTGCCATTTTATTGATTTATAGATATGGTATGTAATACTAAGGAATTTTTTCTCTTTGCCTGGAGCACTGTGACATATAACCACCAGGGGGAGTTTTTCCCCTGGCTGGTTTGTGCACAATGCTCAGCAAATAAACTTTATTGACACAAAGGCGGAGTATCCTCACCAATTTACCCGCCCTCATTCCCTATATAAACTAGTTGCTTAGTGACCAATGTACGCTTCCCTGAAGACGTTCACAAACGAAACGTACGTCGGAGCGGTACGTGGTCACATGTCCAGAATCGTCCCACCTACTTCCGGATCAGCTGGTTAGCTAGACGCACGGGGTGGAACGCACGCCGCATGTGCGATGTGATGCGAAGGGTTCCTGACTCCACTCACCCTGACATGCGAGCAGTCCCAGTGCCGGGTAGGCACCGATCAATGTAAGAGGCCAATTGGCTATTTTATTGTTCTCTAATTTTATATATTAAACGGTTTTACGCTATGAAGATTCCCTTTTGTTTCTCACATTTCCTATCCTGAATGAATGGGACGGGAGGGATCTATGCCTAAAGTACCATCCAGCCTTCCAGCCTTCATGTGAACAGGCACAATCCTGTACAAGCACTAATGACTTTCTTTTTAGTTAAAGAAGTCATTGGTATCTGGTAAGCAGATATCTAATACCTTCAGGTGTTTTTTCCTCTTGGGTGACGGAATCTATATATCATCGCAAGAATTGTTGCATCTTTGAGGATCCATGTGTCTGCTTTGATGTTGGTTTCAACTGTTTTGCTCTGATCTTTTCAATGGATTGGGACTATCAAACATCACGATTTTATTTATTTCACTTGCACTAAGAATCTTGTTGATTTTATTACTTTTCATTGCATTCTTTATATTTATTTGTATTATAAATTATGTGTTTGTTATAATTTTAGTTCAGCACAAACAGCACTATTTAATTCACTGTGGTTGATTTAGCTAGTGTGTGTATCTATTGGCAGATACATATGTTTTTTCAGGTCTCTAGCGCCCCCTACTGTACACCATTACTTATTTGATTGTTTCATTCAAATTAAGGGGAGCAGCTTGTATTTGTGACTTTTTGAGTTTTTTTGTGTGTTTTTTACACTTACCATATTCATTTTTCTATATTTATTACCACAGGCGCGAAAGTACTGTCTATTTATCACTTCGGCTCAATTTTTTGGTTTTGAGCTTGTTCACTTTACGCAGCCATGGATATATTTAATTTTATGCAAACTAGAAAGTTTAATGTGGAAGAAATTTTCCACCAAACACCCAGTACCAGTGTGGACCTTGAGAAAGGATTCAAACAACTTAAATATGACACTGAAAAACAAATAAGGCTGTGGTGGGATATTGCATCCCTGGAGATGTACATAGGCAAAAATCTAACCCCCAGGAGTTTAAGATGGGATGTCAGTCCGAATGACGGGGTTGAGGATTTGAGACTACTCGATGAGTGGTACCAATTCTTCAACGCCTGTGAACAGAAATTAATGCAAATGATGGTTAGAAGGCGGGAAGCCAAAAAAGTTATCTTGGAATCTAAAATCAAAGAACTCAGGACAACTATGGAACCATTTATGTCCTCTCAAGAATATATAGATAAGGCTAAGGAACTGAGTACCCATTTAGCCAAGTATGATGGGGAAATTAAGGATAAAAAACTTAAAAAATATTTTAGAGATATTAAGGACTACCAAGAAAATAAGGTATACAAATGGCAGGACAATTTACAAACAAGTCCTCCCCAGGACTCATTGGCAGAAAGGGAGATTGAAGTGCACAATACGGTAGCCAATCTGGCACCAAATATGAAAAGGGATCCGGGTACACCCCAGAGGGCCCACAAAAAAGAAAGCTATAGCCAAAATAATACAATCAAGTCTCATCCCCATACCTACCCACCAGTCTACCAATCCCCCTATAGGGGACAAAATTACAACAGACCTGCCCCCACAGAATACAGACCCCCTGATTATGGCTATTATACCCATAATCGTAATCAATATCCCTATAGACCCCCGAGGGGACACCAAAGGGGCAATTTCAGGGGTAGACCAGGATACAACAGTTATCCACCACAAGGAGGGGGGGAATGGAGGGACTGGAAAGAGCCATACAGAATCCCAACCAACCCCCAACATGGCTATTCAGAGCAAGCAGAAAGAGAGGAAGAAGGGGCAGAGGGCGAAAGAAAAAGGAAGAGAAACAGCTAAAATCCGGGCTATATAATTTAACTAATTTAGAGTTTTCTGAGTCAGAATTGGAAGTCTTATCACAGGGACTGAAATTTGCACCAAACAAAAACATAGACAAATTCAACTTGTTTATAGACATTGAAAAATATATAAGAAAATTAAATATAAGGAAACATTTTTCAGGCCATAAAACCAACTCCACTATTAAAGAGACTGAGGACCCATTTGTACATAGTACTCTGAAAAACAACTCTGTTTTTAATCCTAAGAAAGGTTCAAACCAATACATAGAAGTGTTTAGGAACATGGTCCAGGATGAGGTACGCCTAATAGAAACATCTAAACAACAAAATAACCAAAAAATATGGGAAGGCATTAAAAAATTGGAAGAAAACAAACAGATAGTGGTAAGACCCGCAGACAAGGGGGGAGGGCTGGTGATACTAACCAAAGAAAATTACAATAAAGAACTGCAAAGATTACTGAGGGATACTACAACATATAAGTTACTTAAATCCAACCCTACCACAAAATTAAAAAAGGAACTAACAACATGGATCAGTAAAGGAATGAATAAAAAAATCTTAAATCAGAAGGAAGCAGATTACCTTGACCTGACTACACCCAGAATTCCGGTATTATATATTGTGCCAAAAATACACAAAAATAAGGAGAATCCACCAGGCCGCCCAATAGTGAGTGGGATTGGCTCTCTGTACTCGAGGGTGGGGGAATATCTAGACACCTTCCTCCAGCCTCTCGTCCCACAGAGCCAATCCTATCTCAAAGACAGCAGGGAGCTCATCACCTTGCTACAATCCGTGGTAGTCACTGACCAAACTTTACTAGTGACAATAGACATCGAGTCACTGTATACCAACCTACGGCAGACAGATGTGTTGGAAGCAGTGAGGTGGGCCTTCACAAATAAGTCCACCCTAAAACAATCGCAAATTAAATTTTTATTGGAAGGACTATCTATGGCTATGGGGAATAACTATTTTTGGGCGCTTAATGAGTATTACAATCAAATAGGTGGAGTTGCCATGGGAGCCCGTTATGCACCAAGTGTGGCGAATATCACATTAAATAAATGGGAGTCAGAAACCATTTTTAATAACAGACCCAAATCACTTCTGTTGTACAAAAGGTACATAGATGATGTCATCATTTTGTGGGAGGAAACTAAGGAAAGTTTCGGTGAATTTATGGATAGTATGAATCATAATGAATACAATCTTAGATTCACAGCAGATCTTCACCTAACAACAGTAAACTATTTGGATTTAACACTTTTCAAACAGGGTTCCACTATAAGCACAAAAACATTTTTTAAGGAAACCGACCGCAACGCCTATGTCCCTACACACAGTTGCCACCACCCGCAATGGATTGGGGCTGTACCCAAAGGGCAGTACATGCGCATACGGCGCAATTGTAAAAATGATAAAGATTTTTTTGTACAAGCAGATACCCTTACCGCCAGATTCCTGGAAAAGGGCTACACAGCCCATATTTTGGAGAAACTGGTAATTCAGGTGTCAAATATGGACAGATAAACTTTGCTGGTTCCTAAACCAAAAAAAGAATACAAAGATGAATGCGCATTTTTGTCCGGCTTCCATCGACAATATAGAACAGTGGAGGGTATTTTTAAGAAATTCTGGCCAATTCTGTTAAAAGACAAAGATTTACAGTCCTCTTTACCAAAGAAACCAAAATTCATATACCGTAGGGCCCCTACTCTCAGGAATCGACTAGCCCCCAATGTACCGGACCCACCCAGGAAACCATCTACGTTTTTGGATGGATCTGGATTCCACTACTGCACTAGGTGCAATGCATGCAAAATAACAAGGAAACCGGGCTCCAAGAAAAAGAAATCCCAATTTAATTCTGTGGTCACCCAGCAACAGTTTAATATCAAACCATTAATTACGTGTGATTCTGACCACGTGACTTATGTATTGGAATGTCCATGTTCCTTACAGTACGTGGGCAGAACCACACGTCAACTCAAAGTAAGAATTAGTGAACATCTTGCTAATATAAAAAATGGCTACCCCAATCATAGTGTCTCCAGACACTTTAAAATGTACCATAACAGTGATCCATCACTATGTACGTTTTATGGGATTGATAAAGTAGCAAGGGACTGGAGGGGTACTCAAATGAAAAGGACAGTGTCCAAAAATGAAACATATTGGCTCTACAAGCTACAGAGTATGCAACCGTATGGGATGAACATAGACATAGACCTCAATTGTTTTTTAACAAATGATTAATCACAATTTTATCAGTATGCATTTTTTGAAGCTTGATGTCACTGGTTACGTGGTTATCATTTATATACATTAAAATATAGTTTAAGATTTTCAACATAAATTAAAATTAAAACAATTTATTATTGTGGTTTCAATGGAGAATGTTCAAATGTGCTTATCACTTACCAGCTATTGTGAAACCGAGACTGAGACTGCTCTGAATGACGGGATTAATTTTAGTCCTTTCCAACGAATTAGGACAATTATCATTAATAATGTGATTGTTTATGTAGTATTTATTTAATAATTTACCATCTCCTACTGTTTTTCTGCCATTTTATTGATTTATAGATATGGTATGTAATACTAAGGAATTTTTTCTCTTTGCCTGGAGCACTGTGACATATAACCACCAGGGGGAGTTTTTCCCCTGGCTGGTTTGTGCACAATGCTCAGCAAATAAACTTTATTGACACAAAGGCGGAGTATCC
Source organism: Lithobates septentrionalis (assembly GCA_037952835.1). Lineage (NCBI taxonomy): Eukaryota > Metazoa > Chordata > Amphibia > Anura > Ranidae > Lithobates > Lithobates septentrionalis. Next base: position 1,080,114 of record JBBDGP010002372.1, read on the forward strand.
TTACCAATTTACCCGCCCTCATTCCCTATATAAACTAGTTGCTTAGTGACCAATGTACGCTTCCCTGAAGACGTTCACAAACGAAACGTACGTCGGAGCGGTACGTGGTCACATGTCCAGAATCGTCCCACCTACTTCCGGATCAGCTGGTTAGCTAGACGCACGGGGTGGAACGCACGCCGCATGTGCGATGTGATGCGAAGGGTTCCTGACTCCACTCACCCTGACATGCGAGCAGTCCCAGTGCCGGGTAGGCACCGATCAATGTAAGAGGCCAATTGGCTATTTTATTGTTCTCTAATTTTATATATTAAACGGTTTTACGCTATGAAGATTCCCTTTTGTTTCTCACATTTCCTATCCTGAATGAATGGGACGGGAGGGATCTATGCCTAAAGTACCATCCAGCCTTCCAGCCTTCATGTGAACAGGCACAATCCTGTACAAGCACTAATGACTTTCTTTTTAGTTAAAGAAGTCATTGGTATCTGGTAAGCAGATATCTAATACCTTCAGGTGTTTTTTCCTCTTGGGTGACGGAATCTATATATCATCGCAAGAATTGTTGCATCTTTGAGGATCCATGTGTCTGCTTTGATGTTGGTTTCAACTGTTTTGCTCTGATCTTTTCAATGGATTGGGACTATCAAACATCACGATTTTATTTATTTCACTTGCACTAAGAATCTTGTTGATTTTATTACTTTTCACTGCATTCTTTATATTTATTTGTATTATAAATTATGTGTTTGTTATAATTTTAGTTCAGCACAAACAGCACTATTTAATTCACTGTGGTTGATTTAGCTAGTGTGTGTATCTATTGGCAGATACATATGTTTTTTCAGGTCTCTAGCGCCCCCTACTGTACACCATTACTTATTTGATTGTTTCATTCAAATTAAGGGGAGCAGCTTGTATTTGTGACTTTTTGAGTTTTTTTGTGTGTTTTTTACACTTACCATATTCATTTTTCTATATTTATTACCACAGGCGCGAAAGTACTGTCTATTTATCACTGATGTGGACGAGAAGGCCTGGCTCGCAGTCTCCACTCTAATTCATCACAAAGGTGTTCTATCAGGTTTAAGTCAGGCCAGTCAAGTTCCTCCACCCCAATCTCTCTCATCAATGTTTTTATGGACCTTGCTTTGTGCACTGGTGCTCGGCCATGTTGGAAGAGGAAGGGGCCATCCCCAAACTGTTCCCACAAAGTTGGGAGCATGAAATTGTCCAAAATGTCTTGATATGCTGACGCCTTAAGAGTTCCCTTCACTGGATCTAAGGGGCCAAGCCCAACCCCTGAAAAACAACCCCACATCATAATCCCCCCCCTCACCCATTTGTGACAATAGCGAATCAACATTCGCTATTGTCTTCCTCCTTCTCCTCCCGGCCAATCAGGACAGAACCCCCCCATATGTAATTTCCTGCTTGTGTGATTGGCTCACTTATTTTCCCAGAAGTCTGCACTAAGATACAAGTCAGATTTTGGGCATCTCCTGCAACAAAGTGTCATTTTTGGTGAGATGCCCTGAAAGCAAAATCACGTCTAAAGGGATGCAGACCCTGTCACTTTCCTCATTAGAGCCCTGCAAGTGCATCAGCTGATTGATAATTATAAAATCATTCCCATTGGATTCACTTTCTACATGGACACAGATAAACAAGCAGCTATTTCTTCAGGCTAACAAAAAGGTAGCAATCAGCAACAAAGTTTTTTGAAATCCCTGCAATGTACATTGTTGGGTGACCAAGTACTTCATGGAAACAGTATTTCCTGGTGGCAGTGGCCTTTTTCAGTAGAATGAAGCTCCCTGCCACACTGCAAAAATGGTTTACAAATGGCTCGAGGGACACGAGTTCAAGGTTTTGACTTGGCATCCAAATTCTCCAGATCTCAAACCAGTCGAGTATCTGTGGGGTGTGCTAGAAAAACAAGTCCAATCCATGGAGACTCCACCTCGCAACTTCCAGGACATAAAGGATCTGCTACTGATGGCTTGGTGCCTGATACCACACCATACCTTCAGAGGTCTAGTGGAATCCATGCCTCGGTGGGTCAGGGCTGTTTTGACGACCAAAGGGGACCTACTCAATATTAGGTGGGTGGGCTTAAAGCTGTGGCTGATCGATGCATATAATACAGTGCATTTACTGTATATAGATAATAATGCGAAAAAAGACTATACTGTGTATATATATATATATATATATATATTATATTATCAAAAGTATTGGGACACCTGCCTTTACTTGCACATGAACTTTAATGGCATCCCAGTCTTAGTCCGTAGGGTTCAATATTGAGTTGACCCACCCTTTGCAGCTATAACAGCTTCAACTCTTCTGAGAAGGCTGTCCACAAGGTTTAGGAGTGTGTCTATGGGAATGTTTGACCATTCTTCCAGAAGCCCTGCACTTGGGGCCTGCTGGGACATGGGTAAGCAGCTCTGCTCCCTTTCCCCTCTCAACCTTGTCAATATCATGTTTATTTCTGATGCTGTATTATGAAGCTTTTCATCAGTTTTACCATGCATATTTTTATTACTTGTTAGGTTAGACTGTTTAGTCAGAAACGTAATCTACAGATTCCCTCCTGATGAAGCGGCCAGTATCCGCGAAACTAGTCGAGGAACATGATATCTGTGATTAATCGCCTTACTGTACAATCTTCCCCTTTTGGGGTCAATGACTTCACTGTCGCTACCATGTTTTACCGTGTAAATGATGATTTGTTTTCTGCATCAATAAATCAAGTTTTTATCTTTGCAACTTCTATTTGTTATATTATTTATAATGTAACACGTTTTACTGTACCGTAATAGTCCAAATGCCCATATTCCCTTTGGCAGCGTGATTGGGGATCAGGCTCCCAATATCCTTATACTCATTCTTCCAGAAGGGCATTTGTGAGGTCAGGCACTGATGTTGAACAAGAAGGCCTGGCTCACAGTCTCCGCACTAATTCATCCCAAAGGTGTTCTGTCGGGTTGAGGTCAGGACTCTTTGCTGGCCAGTCAAGTTCTTCCACCCCAAACTCGCTCATCCATGTCTTTATGGACCTTGCTTTGTGCACTGGTGCGTAGTCATGTTGGAACAGGAAGGGGTCATCCCCAAACTGTTCCCACAAAGTTGTGAGCATGAAATTGTCCAAAATGTCTTGGTATGCTGACGCCTTAAGAGTTTCCTTCACTGGCACTAAGGGGTCAAACTCAATCCCTGATAAACAATCCCACACCATAATCCACCCCCCCCCTCCAAATGATTTGGACCAGGGCACAAAGCAAGGTCCACAAAGACATGGATGAGCGAGTTTGGGGTGGGGGAACTTGACTGGCCTGCACAGAGTCCTGACCTCAACCCGATAGAACACCTTTGGGATGAATTAGAGCAGAGACTGCGAGACTTCTTGTTCAACATCAGAAATACGCTTCTGGAAGAATGGTCAAACAGTGCCTGACCTCATAAATGTGCTTCCCAGAAGAGTTAAAGCTGTTATAGCTGCAAAGGGTGGGCCAACTCAATATTGAACCCTACGGACTAAGACTGAAAACAAAACAGAAACACACTCACGAGGAGTGTAGCTCCTTTAATGGGACTTTAAAGAGGGTCACTTCCAGTATGAGTACAAGAGTAATGGAGGTTTTTTTTTAATTTTTTGAATGTTTATTAAAGAAAATATTAAAAGAGGATCATCATGACCTAACATTGATACATAAATAAAATGGATGCATGCAATTGAGGAAAACTGATATACATGGAAGAATGTGAAGAGGGAGACCCAAATTGGGTAAAAGCTGCGCTTAGATTAAACAATAATAAATAGAAAAAAGCTGCCAGCACCCTAAAAAAGTCCTGTATCTGGCTTCCAAAAGTATAAAAAACAGCAAAGTGCAGCGCTAATATAATATGTGAAAAAAATACAATTGAGTTCCACCAAGTGACATATGAAACAATTAGTGAAAAAGCATATAGCAAATACAAATAAACTAAAATCACAAATATAAGTGAAAAAAGTCCAAAAAATTCCTGATAAGTCCACAAATAAATTAAGTAGAAAACACCCATCCAAGAGAGGTTGTGACAAAAGGTGCCTAGATCTCATCCACCAAAACGTGTGTGAGTAGAATCTGCTTACCAAACGGCGATGACTGCTATTATGGCAGTCTCGCCCAGCATAGGGATTATGGTCTCCCAAAACCCAAGGTACAATACGGGATCGGTGGTTCTAACACTCCATCATACCGGAAATACAAAAGAGAACACCTCCATAGCGCAACATTGTATGATATAAAAAATTTAATGATATACAAGGAGTTACACTTACAATATTGCAGAAGGTATGCAGCATGTGAAAAATCAAGCAGAGCGGCGGCGTCTCTGTGTACCGCAATTCACTTCCAATCCCCAGACGACGTCCTATCGTGACGAAACACGTAGGGAGGAGCCTACGATGGTGACGTCATCACGTTCTTGGAAGGGCTTGAACACAGGAAGTGAATCGCGGTACACGGAGACGCCGCCGCTCTGCTTGATTTTTCACATGCTGCATACCTTCTGCAATATTGTAAGTGTAACTCCTTGTATATCATTAAATTTTTTATATCATACAATGTTGCGCTATGGAGGTGTTCTCTTTTGTATTTCCGGTATGATGGAGTGTTAGAACCACCGATCCCGTATTGTACCTTGGGTTTTGGGAGACCATAATCCCTATGCTGGGCGAGACTGCCATAATAGCAGTCATCGCCGTTTGGTAAGCAGATTCTACTCACACACGTTTTGGTGGATGATATCTAGGCACCTTTCGTCACAACCTCTCTTGGATGGGTGTTTTCTACTTAATTTATTTGTGGACTTATCAGGAATTTTTTGGACTTTTTTCACTTATATTTGTGATTTTAGTTTATTTGTATTTGCTATATGCTTTTTCACTAATTGTTTCATATGTCACTTGGTGGAACTCAATTGTATTTTTTTCACATATTATATTAGCGCTGCACTTTGCTGTTTTTTATATTTTTGATATACATGGAACAATGACCAATTGTAATGATAAAGTTGATTGAACAACAATAACCATGTGACCCGACGTTTCGAGGTAAAAAGGGGGTTGACCTCTTCTTCAGGGGTAACGACAATTGGTCAGGATGAATTTTTCATCTAAAAAGTTACAAAGCAGAACTCGAATAAGTGAACAGAAAATGGAACATCTTCATCAATATCAACAGTGAGTATAGAATTTACATGAATCATCCACAGTGATATAATTACAACATTTGTTCATTTAGCATATGTATGCAAATACTGACCACTCAAGTTTACATAGAGGTTTCCAGGACATTCTCAGCATCCAATGAGAACAGTTCGACCCCTCACAGCTCCACAGGGGCCCAAGACCAGAGAACAGGAGAAAATACAGAAGAAAGAGAGGATACTGGCGTAGCGGCGCAAAGGCTGAATCCCAGAGTGGGCAGGAGACACCAAAGGCTGCAGTGGTTCCACAAAGGGCACCCCCGAAGAAAAGCACAGCCACCTCTTAAGAATGGGGCATGCCAGAGCCCTTGGAAAGGGGCTAACTGGTCATAGACCCAAGGTCACTGAAATACAAATAATATGACATTTAGTAACTGGTTTCAAAACAGGAGCCTAATATCGTTTGATCATTTTAACAAGGCTCCATAACAAATACTACCAAATACTACCAAACATAGGTGAATATAGGCTTCAAAAACATACCTAAAAGGCTTAGCTTATAGTGTGTGGAATCACAGACTCCAAAACCTTAAGGCCGGGGAGGAAAGGACGAACCAATAATGTCAGTCCCCAATTTGTTTGTAAACAGCGTGATGTTCCCACAGATTGTATCACCAAGGGGTCATCTAGAGGTATGGGGCACAAAGGAAAGAGGCAAAATGTATAAATATATAAGCAAAAAATACGCCTAGTGACTCAAACAATGTGTCAGGGTACTCACCAGGGCCGAGATGCTGAGAGTGGCTCCCCTTGCAGCTGAGTGCGCTATACCCCTGGAGGTGGCACAGAGGGTATCGGGCACAGAGAGGCACGGGTCGCCAGGCACTAGTAGGAGCCTGCGTGTTGAACTTCTGTCTGGTAGTAGTCCGTGCAGGGTACACCCGGACGGTGATCAGCAGAGGAATCAGACTGGGGCTCCAACACCTTGGTCCTGAAGTAGATAACTTGAACAAAGTATGTAGAGAAGCCAGGGGGTCAAACACAGCAAGCCGGTAGGAAGGAAGTCCGTTTAAACAAGCCAAGGTCATACACAGGAATCAATCAATAGGAGAGTCCAAGACAGGCCGGGGGTCAAACACTGGAGCAGGCAGTAGCGAAGTCTTTAGAGAGAAGCTGGGGGTGAAACACTGGAGCAGACTGAAGAGGAATCCGTTTAGCAAGCCAAGGTCAAGGTGCAGGAGAAGTTCAAGGGTGGTCAAGGCAATCCGGGTCACAACAGGCAGGAGTCAATAGCAGAACAAGGAACAGGAACACAGAAGCTGAAATGACAAACCAGCAATAAGCCAGAGAGCTGGGCTGCCTTTTATAGGGCCGCCAGGGGAACTCACATGTGCGGCTAAGATGCGTACATGCGTACGTGCTTACGCCGTTTCGCCGTCCGCTGACTTGCACGTCTATGTGTGCCGTTACGCCGTGACGCGGTCTGCTGAATCGCGTACCCGCATACGCCTATTAGCCATTCTGCCACGCAGGCGTACAGGGAAATGCCGGTACTGTCAAACAAAGTTTCTGTTATTCCTCTGACAGTGCCCAACCTGGCTAATATCCCTGGGTGTCGCCTGTGAAAATTCTGAACCAAACGAGGTGCGTATATATTACTGGTAGGTTCCCAGGAGTTATTTTCCGGTGGGTACCCTTTCCATTTCACCAGATACTGAGTCTGCCTACCCCTCTTTCTACAGTCCATAATTGCTTCCACCTCAAATTCTTCTTCACCCTCTACCTCCACTGGTGGAGGTGGAGGTTCCTCCCTTCCTGAAAAAGAATTGGGAACTACTGGTTTTAGTAGGGATGCATGGAACACTGGATGGATTCTAAGAGTACTGGGTAAGGTTAGTTCGAAGGCCACAGGATTAATTACCCTTTTTACTTCAAAAGGACCAATGAATTTTGGGCCAAGTTTGCGTCAGGGACAGGGTAATCTAAGATTGACAGCAGATAGCCAAACCTTATCCCCAACCTTAAATTCCGGATTGTTTCTTCTCCCTTTGTTGTAATATTCCTTATAGCTGTCTTGAGCTTCCTTAATGGCCTTTTGGATCTGTAAAAAATTAGATTGGATGAGATTTACTCGATCTTGAACTGCGGGGGTTGTGACTTCTGGAATGGAGTTTGGCAGAAAAGATGGGTGGAACCCATAGTTGGCCCAAAAAGGCGTCTGATTGGTGGCGGAGTGTTTGGCATTATTATAGGTGAACTCCTCACAGGGGAGAAGGGTTGACCAATTATCCTGAGAGCTAGAGCAGAAACAACGGAGATATTGCTCCAAGGTCTGATTTGTCCTTTCTGTTTGGCCGTTGCTTTGGGGATGGTATGCTGAAGAAAAGGAGGTTTTGATTTCCAGGGATTTACAAAGGTCTTTCCAGAATCTTGAGGTAAATTGAATTCCTCTATCAGAGGTGATGTTGTGGGGAACGCCATGGAGTCTTATTATTTCTTTAATAAAAACATTTGCTGTAGCCAAAGCAGAAGGGGTACCAATCATTGGTAGAAAGTGTGCCATCTTTGAGAGGCGATCAACCACTACTAAGATGGTGGAAAAATTTTCAGAGGGAGGTAGATCAACAATGAAGTCCAAAGAAACCTCACTCCAAGGTCTTTCAGGGATAGATAGGGGTCTAAGGAGGCCCCAAGCTTTAGTGTTTGACCCTTTGCTGGGTTGGCAGGTAATGCAGGATTGAACGTACTTTTTACCGTCTTGCCTCCAACCCGGCCACCAGAAAGAGCGGTGAACTAATTCAGAAGTCTTCCGTACTCCAAAATGTCCTGCCATTTTGTGATCATGGAAAGTCTGTAAAATTCTAAGCCTTACAGAGGAGGGGACAAAAACCTTGTCCTGGGCCCACAGCAAACCATCTCTTTTTTCTAAGGAGGATATCTCGGATTCCGTGCATTGCCTAGAGACCTGTTCAATAGCAGATTGAAGGTTAAGTTGAATGAGATGAAGAAAATTGTGAGAGGATAGGATGGTTTCAGGTTCTGTTGACTCATTGGCCTCTGGAAACATACGGGAAAGTGCGTCCGCCTTCCCATTTTTTGACCCAGGTCGATAGGAGATATGGAAATTAAACCTGGAGAAGAATAATGCCCATCGGGCTTGTCGGGGCCTAAGACGTTTGGCTGTTCGGAGATACTCCAGGTTCTTGTGGTCTGTGAAGATCATGATGGGCTGGGACGCACCCTCCAGTAAGTATCTCCATTCCTCAAGGGCAGTTTTTATGGCTAATAATTCCCGGTCACCAACATTATATTTTTTCTCTGGAGGACTTAGTTTGCAGGAGGCAAAGGCTACTGGATGGAGAAGTGCCTTAATACCACTTCTCTGAGACAAGATGGCTCCTGTGGCGGATTCTGAGGCATCAACTTCAAGTACATAAGGTAGAGTGGGATCCGGATGCTGAAGTATGGGAGCTGACGTGAATAGATTCTTTAGTTTGGCAAAGGCATCTTGAGCTTCCTGGGACCATTGGAATTTGATTTGTTGGTGAGTTAATTGAGTGATGGGAGAGATAATTGAGGAGAACCCCCTAATAAACCTGCGATAAAAATTGGCAAAGCCAATAAATCGCTGGACTCCTTTTTTGTCTGAGGGGGCCGGCCACTCCTGGATGGCTTTAACTTTTTGTGGATCCATGGCTACCCCTTCAGTAGTGATGATGAAGCCAAGGAACTGGATGGTAGTCTTTTCAAATTCACACTTCTCTCCTTTTAGGAACAGGCCGTGTTTTCTGAGAACTGAGAGGACTTTCTTGACATGGTCTCGATGTAATTCTAAAGTGGTAGAGAAAATTAAAATATCGTCAAGATAGACAATGACAAAGTTATCTAGGAATTCCCGGAAAATATCATTGACTAGATGCTGGAATGTAGCCGGGGCATTACAGAGCCCAAACGGCATCACCAGATACTCAAAGTGACCGAATCTGGACCTGAAGGCTGTCTTCCATTCGTCCCCAGCACGTATCCGAACAAGATTGTATGCCCCTCGTAAATCCAATTTGGTAAATATTTGGGCAGATCGAAACCGCTGGAACAGTTCAGGAATGAGGGGAAGTGGGTATCGATTTTTGATGGTGATTTTATTAAGTTCTCTATAGTCTATGCATGGTCTGAGAGATCCATCCTTTTTCTCGACAAAAAAGATACCAGCCCCTGCTGGGGAGGAAGAAGGACGAATAAATCCTTTTTCAAGGTTTTCATCAATGTAGAGGCGGAGAGCTTCCAACTCGGTCTCCGACAAGGGAAAAATTCGGCCAAACGGAATCTCGGAACCAGGCAACAGATCGATGGGGCAATCATAATGCCGATGAGGTGGTAAACTATCGGCCTTCTTTTTATCAAAAACGTCCAGGAATTCGTGATATGCTGCAGGGACATGTGTAAGCGTATCTGGCACTGGTTGTATGGTCAAACAGGGGACAGTCTTATTGGAGGTTGGCACAAAACAATGCTGGGAGCAGTATGCTGAAGAGAAGAGAATTTCTTTTTTACTCCAAAGGATCTGAGGGTCGTGTGCCATTAGCCACGGGAACCCCAAGATAATGGGAAACATGGGTGAGTTGATGATGTTGAAGCAAAGAAATTCCTCATGACCAGAGTCTGTAGAGACAAGAATGGGCTTGGTTTCTTGAGTGATGGGTCCTGAGTTGGGTAGAGACCCGTCTGCCAGGTAAATCTGAAGGAGCTGTTTTTTATCTTGAAGAGGGATGTGCAGACTTTGGGCAAGCGATGCATCCAGGAAACAGCTGCATGCTCCGGAGTCAACGATAGCCAGCAGTCCAATTCCCTCTTCCGCCACCTGTAATGAGACCGGTAGGATAAGGTGAGACTGGGTTGAGTCAGCAACTTGAAAGTTCATAGCGTGCCGTAAGCGGTACTTACTGGGTCTCACAGGGCAGTTACGTAGGAAATGGCCAGCTTCTCCGCAGTAGAGGCAAAGATTGGCTTGACGCCGTCGCAGTCTCTCATCAGGAGTGAGTGGGGACCGGACCAGTCCCAGTTGCATGGGCTCACTGTCAGCAGAAGCTGAGGGACCCGCGATAGGCACAGGAACCGGAGGAACCCGGGGTAACATCCAGGTAGGCCGGGAAGACTGGAAGCGTTCAGAGCGACGCTCCCGCAGGCGTCTGTCGAGCTTAGTGGCAAGTTGGATCAGATCTTCCAGAGAGTCAGGGGTATCCACTCGTGCCAATTCGTCTTTAAGTGTTTCGGAGAGGCCCTGACGGTACTGGTATTTAAGGGCGGCCTCATTCCAGGTGGTGTCTCCAGACCATTTACGAAATTCAACAGTGTAATCCTCTACTGGTCTTTTTTCTTGGGTAAGGATGTGCAGAATGAATTCAGCAGTAGCTGTGCGTTGCGGGTCATCATATAACTGAGCCATAGCGGCAAAGAAAGTTTCAACTGAGTCTAATAAAGAACTCTTCTGTTCAAGAAGATTATGAGCCCAAGATTGTGGTTCTTCAGATAGTAGTGAAATAACGAATCCCACTTTTATGGATTCTGCATGGAAAGTCCTGGGTTGAAGAGCTAGATACAGTAGGCAAGCATTTTTGAAAGCTCTAAATTTCTTCCGGTTTCCAGAAAAACGTTCCGGAGTGGGGACTCTGGGTTCAGGGAGAGTCGTTACAACTGAAGATGCTGGGGTGACTTGACCTTGGGGAGAGGCCACCCCGCTGGCTGAGGCTGCATTCGAAGGAGCTGGAGCAGACATCAGGTGCTGGAGACGGCCCTCAATTTGGAAGTAGCCATCTTGGAGTCTTTGGACAGCCTGAGTAAGAGCTGTCACCTGCTGGCAGAGTGCCTCAAGGGGAGAACCAGCTCTGTCGGCCTCTGACATGGCTGGTTTGTACTGTCAGGGTACTCACCAGGGCCGAGATGCTGAGAGCGGCTCCCCTTGCAGCTGAGTGCGCTATACCCCTGGAGGTGGCACAGAGGGTATTGGGCACAGAGAGGCACGGGTCGCCAGGCACTAGTAGGAGCCTGCGTGTTGAATTTATGTCTGGTAGTAGTCCGTGCAGGGTACACCCAGACGGTGATCAGCAGAGGAATCAGACTGGGGCTCCAACACCTTGGTCCTGAAGTAGATAACTGGAACAAAGTATGTAGAGAAGCCAGGGGGTCAAACACAGCAAGCCGGTAGGAAGGAAGTCCGTTTAAACAAGCCAAGGTCATACACAGGAATCAATCAATAGGAGAGTCCAAGACAGGCCGGGGGTCAAACACTGGAGCAGGCAGTAGCGAAGTCTTTAGAGAGAAGCCGGGGGTGAAACACTGGAGCAGACTGAAGAGGAATCCGTTTAGCAAGCCAAGGTCAAGGTGCAGGAGAAGTTCAAGGGTGGTCAAGGCAATCCGGGTCACAACAGGCAGGAGTCAATAGCAGAACAAGGAACAGGAACACAGAAGCTGAATCAAAAAACCAGCAATAAGCCAGAGAGCTGGGCTGCCTTTTATAGGGCCGCCAGGGGAACTCACGTGTGCGGCTAAGATGCGTACGTGCGTACGTGCTTACGCCGTGACGCGGTCTGCTGAATCGCGTACCCGCATACGCCTATTAGCCATTCTGCCACGCAGGCGTACAGGGAAATGCCGGTACTGGCAAACAAAGTTTCTGTTATTCCTCTGACACAATGAGGCATCCTATCATCCAAGGTAGAAAAGCTTACCTCCCTGCCTGTCCTTCCCCAACGTCAATCTGTGGAGTGTCAAGAACTGCTGTGAGTATCAGTGCTTCGGTGGTTAAATACAGCTGGCTAGGGTGGAGGAGAATCTGTGATTGATTAGCCTAAGTGGTGGGCGGTCAGAAGAGGAAAGGACGTGCAGCATTCGGATGGATGCCCCCCGAATGCAGCGGCGCGCGCAGCGCCACCCCCAGGCACGCCCGTAGGTGGAAAGCGTCCTATCAGGACGATCGTGGGCGTGTCTCCGACACGAGGCTCCGTGCTGGACGAAGCCTTTGTGACGTAGGGGATGCCGTCCCGCGCCGGAGTCTCGTGGCGCAGAACTGGCGTGTCCATCGGCATGGTAACCATGTCAACAGACTGCCAGAGAGAAGGCGGGCTGACCGCGTCCAATAGGACGCAGAGCGCCCCCTGTGCGCCGAGCGGAGGGCAGTGCAGCACTGAAGAGGAATAAAGGAAAGAGGTAAATTTAAAAAAAAAAAACGGACTAAGACCACTAAGATTGGGATGCCAGTCTGCCAGGTGTGTGTGTGTGTGTATATGCATATATATATATACATATATATATATATATATATATATATATATATATATATATATACAGTATATATTATGTATATATATATTATAGATTTTTTTCATTCTTCTTTTTGGAGTCCTTACCATAGCAAAGACCCTGATGGACTTTCCAGCATCTTCATGAAATCAGAAGAAACCTTGTAGAACAACGAAGACTCAGATAAACATTAAAAACATTCAAGAGCTTGACTTGCTAGTTGTGCTGAAAACACAAAATATTCACGTGCAATATTCATTTTATATTTTTATATACTGTATGTATTGTAAATTTGTTTTTAATTCTTGTTTTTTTGGAGTCTCTACTATAGTAGATACCCTGATGGACATTGCAGGATCTCGCAGTAAGTCAAAATAGACCTTGTAGAACAACGATCCATTCTCAGACTGAGATATAAACTCAGTAAATACAGATTCTGCCTTCCTTTATTATGTTCAGACAAACAATAGAAGCCTCAACTCTCCTCTAAGGTCATGTACAGTGGGCATTGTCTCCCAGCACATTACCATCTAACAAAGCTTTGAATCATCCAAACTTATTAAGTTTCATTCGCCACGAGTCCTTGAGATGTTCTGCTAAAAGGTCCTCATGCCCGGCGCAGAATTATTATCACAGGTGAACCAGCAACCAGAATCGACATTTGTCCTTCATCTTCAAACAAAACAGATTCCATAATTATATATATTGAATAAAAAAAGCTCATTGTAACTCATGTTTTATTATTTCGATTGCATCCAGAATACAGACCAGAACATTGCGCATGGATTAGATTGTCCCCGAAGTGCTGTGGGGAGGAAAACAACTGAAGCTTATTCGCTTTGTAAAATCCTTTTGTTGGCTTGTAATATTCATCTGTGTTCTCATCCTTGTGGACTCAGTTGACATTAGCAATAATTTATACATCAGAATTGACTTTGGTACGTGGAGTTGATGAACGGCAATAATGAAAATGCCTTGCTGGCTAACCGAGTGAAGGCATAGAGAGGTACAAATGGTTGTTTACTCTACTGCGGATGATAGTTGACGTAGAAGAAGGGGGCACCATTGTCTCAGCGGGAGTCATTTTATTTGAAGGCTCCAACAATTTAAAGCCCAAATCCAGGCAAAAAAAAACACTTAAACCTAGTGCAGTGCGGTAACATGTGGTATTTGCACATCATGGTGTCTTGCCTTAACCACTTCAGCCCCGGAAGGTCTTACCCCTTTGCCGACCAGGCCATTTTTTGCCATATGGCACTGCGTCGATTTAACTGACAATTGCGCGGTCGTGCGATGCTTTACCCAAATAAAATGTTTGCCCTTTTTTCCCACAAATAGAGCTTTCTTTTGGTGGTATTTGATCCCCACTGTGTTTTTTATTTTTTACGCTATAAACAAAAAAAGACCGACAATTTTGAAAAAAAAAATATATTTTTTACTTTCTGTTATAAAACACATCCAATAAAAAAAAAAAGTAAAAAAAATCTAATTTCTTCATCAATTTAGGCCAATTTGTACAGTCCCTGATAAAAGTCTTGTCGCTTGTGTACAAATTGACCTGAAGTGCCGCTAAAATATATTTCTAATCAAGATTTTGTTACAAGAAATGGGTCATTTTAATCTCAACAGCTTTTGTAATAATGTTTTAGTGCAAAACAAAACTGACAAAAAGTATTCTAATATTCACAGCTTGGTAAAGCCCATTGAGGCTGGGTTCACACTGGTCCGACAAACGCTCCGACATTGGGAGCTCATGTCGCATGACGTGTGAAATCCAATGTTTCCCTATGGGAGCCGTCCTAACTGGTCCGACACAAGTCGTTCCGACTTTAGAAATGCTCCCTGTACTACTTTGGTCCGACTTCGATCCTACTTCAGCCTATTGACTATCATTGAAGTCGGATCAAAGTCGGATCGCCGTCTCACATGATCCGACTTCGGCACGCGACTTGTGCTCAGATGATCTTGAGGAGGAACTCCGCGCCAAATTTTAAATGAAAAACCGGCATGGGTTCCCCCCCAAGAGCATACCAGGCCCTTAGGTCTGGTACGGACCTTGAGGGGAACCCCCTACGCCGAAAAAACGGCGTGGGGGTCCCCCCAATCCATACCAGACCCTTATCCGAGCACGCAGCCCGGCCGGTCAGGAATGGGGGTGGGGACGAGCGAGCGCCCCCCCCCCCCCCCCTCCTGAACCGTACCAGGCCGCATGCCCTCAACATGGGGGGGTTGGTGCCCTGGGGAGGGGGGGCGCGCTGCTGATGAGGTCTACCACGCATAAGGGTGATGACCACCCACGGGTGATGACCACGCCCCCTAAAACGTCACAGTCCCAGCATGCCCAGGGACTGTGACGGCATAAGGGGGCGGGGTCACCGCCTATATAAGCCATAGCAGAGCGCACAGAGAGCATTCTAGCCGGAGAGAGTGTCGTGTCAACATCAGAAGAAGAGAAGAGGGCAGAAGGCAGAAGACTGAAGACCTGGCTCCTCCGCTATAGCAAAAGAGCGGCAAAAGAGCAGAAGAGAGCGGAGGAGCCCGGCAGAAGATCCGGAGAGCGTGGAGAAGAACCGGAGAGACCCCCGAAGTCGGAAGAAGACCCCCGGAGCTGTCTAATAAATTACTTTAAAAATCTGTGTAGTGTTTTTTTTTTTTAATTGACACTTTCCCTAGGTGAATGGGTAGGGGTACGATGTACCCCATACTCATTCACATAGGGTGGGGGGTCGGGATCTGGGGGCCCCCTTATTAAAGGAGGCTCCCGGATTCCGATAAGCCCCCCGCCCGCAGACCCCGACAACCAACGGCCAGGGTTGTCGGGAAGAGGCCCTTGTCCTCATCAACATGGGGACAAGGTGCTTTGGGGTGGGGGGGCCGCAGTGCACCCCCTCCACCAAGGCACCACCCCCCCATGTTGAGGGCACGCGACCTGGTACGGTTCAGGAGGGGGGGGCGCTCGCTCGTCCCCACCCCCATTCCTGTCTGGCCGGGCTGTGTGCTCGGATAAGGGTCTGGTATGGATTGGGGGGGACCCCCACGCCGTTTTTTCGGCGTAGGGGGTTCCCCTTAAGGTCCATACCAGACCCAAGGGCCTGGTATGCTCTTGGAGGGGGAACCCATGCCGGTTTTTTATTTAAAATTTGGCGCGGAGTTCCCCCTAAAGATTCATACCAAACAGTGCCGGGCATTGGCGGGGATCCAAGTCGGATACCCGTTCATTGAAAGTCGGACATATGCCGGCTTCATGTCGCAGGGCAAAGTCGGATCCAAAGTAGGACGGCTGTCGTGTCGCACCAGTGTGAACCCAGCCTGAGTCAATTTTTGCCAAGACATAAGTGTTGTCACCTTGTTATATGAGCTTCACCTGTGACTAATAATGGATCAATTAGGTCTCAGGTGTGTATAAAAAGAACACCAGTACACTAGACCTTCTCAACTGCAACTGGACCTCTGCAAACATGCCTAATGCCGCGTACACACGATCGGACTTTACGGCGGACTTTGCCCGGCGGACTTTTCGACGTACTTTCCGACGGACTTTCTGAATGAACGGACTTGCCTACACACAATCCACCAAAGTCCGTCGAATTCGTACGTGATGACGTACACCGGACTAAAACAAGGAAGTTCATAGCCAGTAGCCAATAGCTGCCCTAGCGTGGCTTTTTGTCCGTCGAACTAGCATACAGATGGCGGACTTTTCGACCGGACTCGATTTCAACGGATAAATTTTAAACAAGTTTCAAATCTAAGTCCGTCCAACTTTTGAGAAAACAAAGTCCGCTGGAGCCCACACACATCGAATTGTCCGACGAAATCCAGTCCGCCGGGCAAAGTCCGCCGTAAAGTCCGCTCGTGTGTACGCGGCATAAGATTCACCCGGAGATTAAAGTGTTGATTATCAAGAGGCTGAAGACCAGATCCATGGTTGATGTGGCAGACACCTTCAATGTGTCTCAGCCTCAAGTTCAGAGGATAAAAAAAGATTTGAAGAGACTGGAGACGTTTTGGACAAGGCCAGGTAAGGCCGACCCCGCAAGACAACTGCTCGAGAGGACCGTTTGTTGGCTCGAAAATCCAAGGCCAGCCCATTTTCCACTGCAGCAGAGCTCCACGAGACCTGGTCACCTGAAGTCCCTGTGTCAACCAGAACAGTTTGTCGGATTCTGTCTCGAAATGGCTTCCATGGTCGAATCAGTGCCCATAAGCCAGCACTAAACAAAAGACAGTTGAAAAACCGTGTGGCATTTGCCAAGGGCCACAGCCTGCTAAAAGGATAGACTCTGGAAAAGTGGCAGAAGGTGGATTTTTCAGATGAGTCTTCTGTTGAATTACACCACTGCAAATATTGCATTACACCACCGCAAATGTTGCAGGAGACCTACTGGAACCCGCATGGAGCCGGGATTTACCCAGAAAACAGTGAAGTTTGGTGGAGGCAAAATCATGGTCTGGGGTTACATCCAGTATGGGGGTGTGCGAGGGATCTGCAGGGTGGAAGGCAACATCAATAGTCTAAAATACCAAGAAATCTTAGCTACCTCTTATATTTCCAACCATAAAAAAGGCCAAATTTTGCAGCAGGATGGTGCTCCATCGCATACTTCTATCTCCACATCAAAGTTCCTTAAGGCAAAGAAGATCAAGATGCTCCAGGGTTGGCCAGCCCAGTCACCAGACATGAACATCATTGAGCATATGTGGTGTAGGATGAAAGATGAAGCATGGAAGAAGAAACCAAAGAATATTGATGAACTCTGGGAGGCATGCAAGACTGTTTTCTTTGCTATTCCTGATGACTTCATCAATAAATTGTATGAATCCTTGCCAAACCGCATGGGTGCTGTCCTTCAAGCTCATGGAAGTCATACAAGATATTAAATTTGGATCTCACAGTACCACTACTTAATTTGCTGACATATTTTTGGATTTTCAGTAAAGTTGTTCAATTTCTGTATAGGCAACAAACCTTTTGTCTTGCCAAAATTTGACCTGTCTGTCTTGATTAAATGATAAATCTTTTTTCAGTGAAACTAATTTATTTCAGTGCATTAAACATCATTTGGGAGGGCTTTAGCTGTTCATATGAGCTATTTCTAACACCAATTGATTAATTAAAAGTCAGGTTAATAGCAAGAGTTTCTACAAAATAGAGAAGCGACAAGACTTTTCTCAGGGACTTTATTCTGCTACAAATTTTTGGTAAAAAAAAAATCCCAAAAAGCGTATATTGATTGGTTTGTGCAAAAGTTATAGCGTCTACAAGCTATGGGAAGAAAAAGGGAGAAGGGGCAGGTGAGACTTTTAAGGTACCAAAGATTTGAAGATAAACAATAAATTTTTTAGAAAAATATACATTTTATTATAAACAACTCTTAAAATCACAGTAAGCATTTACAAGGATCCCGTATCATATTTTTGTATATGTACATCCACTTCTTACTCTACATGTTTCACTCAGATGAGCTTCCTCAGGAGATTTTTTTGAAGTGTCATATGAAGTAAAGTATACTATAAGAAAAACAACATTTATAAATGATTATACAAACTATGGGATAAATGTTTTTACATTTTTTTTTTTACTATTAATGGTGGCAATCAGCGATTTTTAGTGGGACTGCAACATTGCGGCGGACAAATCTGACACTAAGAGAGTTTATGCTTGTTATATGCAAATACTCTCAATAAAAATCGTATTGAACCATAAAGAAAAAAAAAATATAAATAAATATATATATATATATATATATATATATATATATATATATATATATACACACCGTATTTATCGGCGTATAACACGCGCACCCCAAGTTTAGGAGAAAAGTTTAGGAAAAACTTACTTTAAAATGCCCATCAATGCAGCGTTATCGGTGTCCATCTGCAGCCTTGTCAGTGTCAGTGCAGCCTTGTTCCAGTGTCTATTGCAGCCTTGTCAGTGCAGCTTTGCCCCAGTGCAGAACTGTCAGTGCAGCTTTGCCCCAGTGTCCATTGCAGCCTTGTCAGTGCAGCTTTGCCCCAGTGCAGCCATGTCAGTGCAGCCTTGTCAGCGAAGCCATGTCAGTGCAGCCATGTCAGTGCAGCCATGTCAGTGCAGCCATGTCAGTGCAGCTTTGCCCCAGTGCAGCCTTGCCCCAGTGCAGCTTTGCCCCAGTGCAGCTTTTCCCCAGCGCAGCCTTGTGTGATCGCCGCGATCCCTGCCGACATACACAGCCGTGACACAGCCGTGTGTAAATTCAAATATGGCGCTGAGACTGCAGGGACTCGGCAGAGCCGAGATACACATACCCGAGAGTCCTCTGCTTTTCTCGGCGCCGCTTACAGTTCCGCCCAGTCCCGCCCTATGATGGACATCACACAGGTCCAATGGCGGGACTGGGCGGGCTGTAAGCCGCGCCGAGAAAAGCCAAGGACTCGGGTTTGTGTATCTCGGCTCCACCGAGTCCCTACAGTCTCTGCGCCATATTTGAATTTACACACGACTGTGTATGTCGGCGGCGTTCGCGGCAATAGCCGCAATCGCTCCGATCACACAAAATTGGCGGGGATCGGCCTATAACACGCACCCACGATTTTCCCCTGATTTTCAGGGGAAAAAAGTGCGTGTTATATGCCAATAAATACGGTATATATATATATATATATATGGTAACATGTTCTTGTGCCTTTTAGCATGTAGGCATAAAACACACCCCTGCCACACCCCCTTAATCGCTTGCCGACCGCCGCACACAGATGTATGTCGGCAGAATGACACAGGCAGGCAAATGGGTGTACAGGTACATCCTTTTAAATTTGCCACCTTTCTGGCGCACACCGCAGGAGTGTGCCTGTGGGTCCCAGGAACTCGCCGGCAGCCCGTGATTGCGGTGTGGAGAGGTAGAACACGGAGATACCTATGTAAACAAGGCATTTCCCCGATCTACCTTGTGTCATGACAGAGATCTACTTCTCTGTCATCGGGAGCAGTGATCGCTGTCATGTCCTAGGTAGCCCCCCCCCCCCACAGTTAGAATCACTCCCTAGGACACACTTAACCCCTTGATCGTCCCCTAGCGTTTAACCCCTTCCCTGCCATTGTCATTTACACAGTAACCGGTGCATTTTTATAGCACTGATCGCTGTATAAATGACAATGGTCCCAAAATAGTGTCAAAAGTGTCCAATGTGTCCGCCATAATGTCGCAGTCACGATAAAAATCGCAGATCACCGCCATTACTAGTAAAAAAAAAAAATAATAATAAAAATGCCATAAAACTATCCCCTATTTTGTAGACACGATAACTTTCGCGCAAACCAATCAATATACGCTTATTGCGTTTTTTTTTTACCAAAAAAATGTAGAAGAATACATATCGGCCTAAACTGAGGAAAAAATGTGTTTATATATTTTGGGGGATATTTATTATAGCAAAAAGTAAAAAATATTGCTTTTTTTTTCAAAATTGTCGCTCTTTCTTTGTTTATAGTGCAAACAATAAAAACCGCAGAGGTGATCAAATACCACCAAAAGAAATCTCTATTTGTGGGGAAAAAAGGACGTCAATTTTGTTTGGGTGTAACGTCACACGACCGTGCATTTGTCAGTTAAAGCGACGCAGTGCCGAATCACAAAAAGTGCTCTGGTCAGGAAGGGAGTAAAATATTCCTGGGCTGAGGTGGTTAAAGGAGAATTGTACAAAAAAATAGTTAAACCCACAAGTACTTTTTTTTACCACTATATTCCCTTATACCGGCTTTTGAAATTTACAAATGCGGCAATTTAGAAATTGTATGAAAGGTTTACCTGGGAAACACTTTTTGAAAGATACATAGTACATTTTATATACAACTATATGGATCAGACCCAGGGGCGGACTGATAACTCATGGGGCCCCCGGGCAATAGGAGATTATGGGGCCCCCAGGCAATCAGAGATTATGGGGCCACACAGTATACACACACAGATTATACAATCACACAGTATACACATACATGTACACACAGTATACACAGACAGATGTAAAAAAACCACAGATTTATACATACTGTCCCTGGTTTTACTAAGGCTGGCAACCCTGATAGGGCCCCCTAGTGGCCCAGGGCCCTCGGGCGGTGCCCGAGTGGCTCAATGGTCAGTCCAAAATGAGGGACAAATGAGGAGGAATGAGGGACAGAGGGATGTGGTTCCAAATCAGGGACAGTCCCTCGAAATTCGGGACAGATGAGAGCTATTCACTTGATCTTAGCCAAAAGGCTGGAGAGGAATGGACTAGATGATGATGGATATCCCCCAGCCAGCAAATGATGCACATTGTGAGAAGCTCACAGTGTGCAGTGAAATCAGGAGTAAGGAATGTCAGTTCAAGAGAGGAACTGGTAGAACTGTGTACGACTGAACAGCTGGAACAAAAATTCTTGCCGTATACATAGTACAACTCAAATATTCAAGCAATTCTGAAGAAAAAAGTTATATAAAATGAAAAATATATATTCCTTGTAAATAAGAAGTTTACTTTTTTAGCTTTTTTTTTTTTTTAAAGCTCCGTATGAAGCAAAGAGTCTACCTGTATTACATGAGGGGGGAAGAGAGCGCCGGAGAAGCTTTATTAAAACTCATCCATCAAGGTAATTCTCGCTGTCATTATTTGAAGTTGGGCCAGCCATTGTCAGCCTCGTTGACATGGGCGGATTTTGTACACGGAATTTTGGCTTTATAAATGTTCATTAAAAATATAGCAGAGCTGTCAGCTCATTTCACAGTACAGGAGATCTCAATCGAGATTGTCAAAGTAAATATTAGAGGAGAAAGAATGAAATTTTCAAAATTTGTTTAAAAAAGTGACATCTGTTGGTATTTTATTAGAACTGAGAAAATTCACCATCGGAGGTGGCAGATGTGTTATTTTAACATTTAATTATTATTTACAAAGCGCATCAGAGCTTAAACTAGGAAAGTTTACTTTTTGCATTGCAATATATATACATATATATTTACAGGGCTTTTTTTCAGCGGGAACGTGGGGGAACGCAGTTCCGGCACCTCTGGCACTGAATGTATGTAATGGCTGGGGGGGTGCTGGGGGGGATCTATTGTTGCAGAGGGATCTATTGTTGCTGGGAAGGACCTACTGTTGAGTGAGGAGTCTATTGATGCTGGCTACTGGGAGACCTTTTGTTGCTGGGGTGGATCTATTTTGCGGGGAGAAGGTATTGTTTTTGGCGGAAGGTCTATTGTTGCTGGGGGGGATCTATTTTTTATGGAGGGGTCTAGTGCTGCTGGCTGCAGGGAATCTATTTTACTGCTTTCCTTGTTATCATTAACAAAAACCATACAAATTACGTAGCACCACAAAATGATACTTGGTTCTGTATTTTCCTAAAGGGGTGATACTGGGAGGTGGGTAGGAGGTGAAACCAAAGGACAGTGCTCGGAGGTGGGCAGGGGTGGAGAAAAGGAGTGATGTAAAGGGGGGAGTACCTGCACCTATTCTCTATGTTTCGCCCTAATATTGGGCTTCCTCAGGGCATACTAACTGCTTCGGGTCCGCTTGGGGTCTCCCCTGTAGTATCCCCTGAGGAAGCCCAATATTAGGGCGAAACATGTTGGGATCCACATCTATACTGCCCTAATATTGGGCTTCTTCAGGGATTACTATCCGCACAACCGAAGTGGCAATTCAGCAAGACTATGTCTTACGTCATGATGTTCACAAATGATACTCAGATCTGCGGAGTGTAATAAGCATATTGGCAACCAATATATATATATATATATATATATATATATATATATATATAGAAAAAGAGTCCAAGAGGTTGCTGCACTTAAAAATTTCTTTGCTTTATTTCACAAATTGTTCAGTAGGGATTTACAAAGCAAGTATAATCCAAAATCACAGGCACGAATTGCCTACACAGTTTCAGACACAGGTAGATTCAGATATGGATGGATGGATGGATTACGTCTCGGGCTAGTCAGCTTACGCCCTTCCTAAGATCCATTGAAGCACATCTGAGGGTTTCAATCCAATCATTCATTTAAATACAGGTTAAGTGAAGTACTTCACATATGGAATCAATATGGCTAATTAGTTCAAATCGCATACCATTTAACATCTATATATGCATATATTTATCTATAACATGCCATTAAAACAAGGATAAGCAACAGGTGTCGAATCTCTCATTCTCTTCACTCTCATTATAGAATATTTGAAATACCTATAAAAACGCAGGGAAATGTTGCATTCATGAGTAAATACAAAAACAAAAAGAAAAAACAAAAAAGATATCCCCATCATGAAGTTATTTTATCTGGCTACTTTCATATACTTATTCCAACAGTTAAACAAATAAATAAAGATCCAAATCAACATTTAAGCCATATGGAGCAATTGTATTCAAAAAATGTATCCAGTATACTTCTCTTTTTCTTAGAATCAATTCACGGTTGCCCCCTCTCCTATTTTTCTCGATACCTTCTAGGACCATATACTTTAGTTGTGATACATTGTGGCCAAATTCCAAAAAGTGTCTCGCCAGCGGTAATTGGGTTAATTTATCTCGTATTGAGTATTTGTGTCTCGCTATCCTATCTTTGATTTTTTGTGTAGTCTCCCCTACATAGACTAAACCGCACGGGCACTTTATGGCGTAAATTACATATGAAGATTGGCATGTGTAGTAACCCCGTATGGGGATGTTGAAACCCCTATGTGGATGTGTAAAGTATTTACCTTTAATCATAGAGTTACATTGTATGCATGACAAGCAGGGATACGATCCCAGATTTTTAGGTCCCAGGAAGGTTAGTTTGGCTGCTGCAGCCACAGGTTGATCAGATTTAATCAATCGATCTCGTATCGTTCTACCTTTTCTATAGGAGGACATGGGTGGATTCCAGAATTCCTGTACCATGGGGTAACTGGATCTTAAAATGAATGATTTTGTACTTAAACAGGATTTATATAGATTTTTTAGACAATTAAGATTTAAAGCATACTATTCTGGTGTACCCACTGCCACAACTAAAGAATTATCAATATTATCGATCAAAAACATGGGTTTAAAACCAAAAAGCACTAAAGTACCACCCACTTCATGTGCTGCTGTAGAGGTATATATAGACAAAGTGGAAAATGATATAAAACGTTTTTTGTGTGACAGAGATAAGAGAGACCATATACCCCACAATCTAAATAGAGATGAGATTGCAGCGTTAAACTCCTTGTCAGCCCGGCATGATATCACCATCAAGCCGGCTGACAAGGGGGGAGCTATTGTGGTCATGGATACATCCATGTATGAAAATGAAATAATGAAACATCTGAGTGATACCCTTACTTATAAAAGACTTGATTGCTGTCCTGTTTTTAAAGTGCAAAAAAGGATAAAAACAACTCTAACTAAGGCAGTTAAACAAAAAATCATTGATGATGAAACTATGGAGTTTTTGATATGTGAATATCCAGTTACACCGGTACTGTATATGTTACCAAAAATTCATAAAGACCCTAAAAATCCCCCCGGACGTCCCATTGTATCAGGGATGGAATCTGTGACAACACATCTAGCACAATACCTGGATAAGTGTTTGACACCATTGCTATTAAACACTAAATCATTTATAAGAGATACTACTGACTTTTTGTCAAAAATTCAAGATATAAACTTGTCATCAGATTCCATCCTGATATCATGGGACGTCTCTAGCTTATTTACTATCATTCCACATGATTTAGGAATAGAGGCATGTCAGCGATTGTTAATTCAATCAGGCATCTATAAAACCGAACAGATTTCATTTCTGCTTGACCTTTTGAAAATTACTCTTGAAGAGAACTATTTTCTTTTCAGGGATACTCATTTCTTGCAACTGAATGGAGCAGCGATGGGTTCAAATGTTGCACCCCCATATGCGAACGCATTTATGAATATGATAGAGACGTCCTTTATTTATGTCAATGATTTATTTTTAAAACATTGTCAATGTTGGTACAGATTTGTGGACGATATTTTCGCTATATGGGATGGCAACATGGAAAGCCTATACTTATTTGATAGATACATTAACTATTTAGTACCTGGATTAAAGTTCAACATTGAAATTGGTAAAAATGAGATCTCCTTTCTTGATACTCTTCTTAAATTGAACAATGGGCAGATCACTACTGACTTATATGTGAAACCCACAGATCGCAATCAATTGCTACATTTTAATAGCTTTCACCCCCCGAACGTTTTTTCATCCATCCCAAAAAGTAAGATGATGAGGGTACAGCGGATCGTGAGTGACCCGCTGTGCCGTGATCAGAGACTTGATGAAATAAAAAACAAACTTATTAGTAGAAGATATCCGCAAGCTTTAGTTAATATCGATCATCCTAATACGGATAGTAATCGATCACCCTGAAAAGAAAAAAAAAAAAAAAAAAGAGAATCCCCTTTATTATGCAGTACCATCCCTTCTCCAACAAAATTAATCAAATTATCAAAAGACATTGGAATCTTTTAAGATCCAGTTACCCCATGGTACAGGAATTCTGGAATCCACCCATGTCCTCCTATAGAAAAGGTAGAACGATACGAGATCGATTGATTAAATCTGATCAACCTGTGGCTGCAGCAGCCAAACTAACCTTCCTGGGACCTAAAAATCTGGGATCGTATCCCTGCTTGTCATGCATACAATGTAACTCTATGATTAAAGGTAAATACTTTACACATCCACATAGGGGTTTCAACATCCCCATACGGGGTTACTACACATGCCAATCTTCATATGTAATTTACGCCATAAAGTGCCCGTGCGGTTTAGTCTATGTAGGGGAGACTACACAAAAAATCAAAGATAGGATAGCGAGACACAAATACTCAATACGAGATAAATTAACCCAATTACCGCTGGCGAGACACTTTTTGGAATTTGGCCACAATGTATCACAACTAAAGTATGTGGTCCTAGAAGGTATCGAGAAAAATAGGAGAGGGGGCAACCGTGAATTGATTCTAAGAAAAAGAGAAGTATACTGGATACATTTTTTGAATACAATTGCTCCATATGGCTTAAATGTTGATTTGGATCTTTATTTATTTGTTTAACTGTTGGAATAAGTATATGAAAGTAGCCAGATAAAATAACTTCATGATGGGGATATCTTTTTTGTTTTTTCTTTTTGTTTTTGTATTTACTCATGAATGCAACATTTCCCTGCGTTTTTATAGGTATTTCAAATATTCTATAATGAGAGTGAAGAGAATGAGAGATTCGACACCTGTTGCTTATCCTTGTTTTAATGGCATGTTATAGATAAATATATGCATATATAGATGTTAAATGGTATGCGATTTGAACTAATTAGCCATATTGATTCCATATGTGAAGTACTTCACTTAACCTGTATTTAAATGAATGATTGGATTGAAACCCTCAGATGTGCTTCAATGGATCTTAGGAAGGGCGTAAGCTGACTAGCCCGAGACGTAATCCATCCATCCATCCATATCTGAATCTACCTGTGTCTGAAACTGTGTAGGCAATTCGTGCCTGTGATTTTGGATTATACTTGCTTTGTAAATCCCTACTGAACAATTTGTGAAATAAAGCAAAGAAATTTTTAAGTGCAGCAACCTCTTGGACTCTTTTTCTATATACAAGGTCGGTGGGAAGACCTGATTGCTGGCACTAAATCGTAAGCAGAGTGCGGTTCTCCTCCACAAGTGATATATATATATATATATATATATATATATATATATATATATATATATATATATATATATATATATATATATATATATATATATATATATATATATATATATACATACTATATTGTCAAAAGTATTGAGACACTTGCCTTTACACGTACGTGAACTTTAATGCAATCCCAGTCTTAGTCCAAAGGGTTCAATATTGAGTTGGCCCACCCTTTGCAGCTATAACAGCTCCAACTCTTCTAGGAAGGCCGTCCACAAGGTTTAGGAGTGTGTCTATGGGAATAGAGACAACTAATTAACTATAGTGAGTGGGCCTTTGGGATGAACATCGAACATCACGTCCGCCCTCTGCTATGTGAAGGCGTTAGAGCTGTTCGCAATGACTGCGATGACGGGGTAAATAGGAGGATCACAGGTTAATGCCTGTTTGGCGCTGTTTGAATGCCAAAAGAAAAGACAAAAGGCAAATAAATCACATAAGTATATAACATGTAAAAATATATATCATAGTAACCAAATCAAATTCAGCACCTCATAATGTTGGGTGTTTTCCACCCTAATAATATAAATATTTAAGAATAATGCCCTGTACACACGGTCGGACTTTGTTCGGACATTCCGACAACAAAATCCATGGATTTTTTCAGACGGATATTGGTTCAAACTTGTCTTGCATACACACGGTCACACAAAGTTGTCGGAAAATCTGATCATTCTGAACGCGGTGACGTAAAACACGTACGTCGGGACTATAAACGGGGCAGTGGCCAATAGCTTTCATCTCTTTATTTATTCTGAGCATGCGTGGCACTTTGTCCGTCGGATTTGTGTACACACGATCGGAATTTCCGACAACGGATTTTGTTGTCGGAAAATTTTATATCCTGCTCGCAAACTTTGTGTGTCGGAAATTCCGATGGAAAATGTGTGATGGAGCCTACACACGGTCGGAATTTCCGACAACAAGGTCCTATGACATATTTTCAATCGGAAAATCCGACTGTGTGTACGGGGCATAAGAAGAGAGGGCCTATTGAGCCACAGGACTCAAACCCTAGGGAGCACCAGCCCAGTATATTGTAGAGACAACAAATTAACTGTAGTGAGTGGGCCTTTTAAGCAGTTGTTCCCATGGGTATATTTAAATATATCATAAAAAAAGATTATATATACATTTATGTACAAAAATATTTTTTGTTTATCCACAGAATATATCATATCAAAAAAACACAGACATATATAGATAAAAATAAAATTTCCAGATAGTGTCAGATATGATATAGCATATGTCATACGGAAGCTGCCAACATGTTTCGCGGTATAGGTCACTTTTTCGGGGCTCCACTATCCGTGTTTGACTTAGAATATCTGATAGAAATTTAAGCAAAACAAACAAAATTAATGACTGAATAAATACCACCCATTTATTTATACAAATATATATTTCCAAAACCTCTGTCCACTGGCCGGGATGGGGGAAGGAGAGAAAAAAAGAATTATTTTAAATAATATATACTAATATACCTTGAAGAAATGCATTGGATGTGTTCGAGTTAAGGGGAGACCAATATTGACCCTACATCTTGCAGATATGGAATAGAGAAAGGAGGCATGTCTGAGGAGCAATCTAAAAAGAGGAGATGTCCATAAGAAAAGAGCTCCAAAAGAGCATCAGGCCCTAATTCATCCATCAATATAACTAGTATAAACGAAAGATATTGCATTAACCCGCATATGAGAACAGCATATTTAAAAATTGAGGAGCGGGGCTGCAGGTATAGCCCAGAATGTCTGTAAATTACAGAGGTTACAGCAGTATCATTGTTAATGGATATATATATAACACATAATTCAACTCACTTCTACACTCAAAGACCAATCCTCTGTTTGTTCGAACAAAGACTTTAGTCTTTACCCTGTACATAGGATCAGTCGTTCATTCAACCATATTCTGTATGTAAAAAGTAAATCCGAAGTTCCACAAGATGGTGTCTGGGTCTCCCGAGGACCCACAAACCCAACAAATGATCCCCACACAGACCAGCCCTTATAGAGATGATAGGGGTGGTCATTGGGGAGCTGGGTGGGCCCTCTCTGTTTGGCCAATCATCAATCCATACCTATAACTGCTTGGGACTAGATACGAGGCGGGACGTTCAAACGACACCAAACAGGCATGAACCTGTTCTCCTATTTACCACATCCTCCCGGTCATTGTGAACAGCTCTAATGCCTTCACATGTACATAGCAGAGGGTGGACGTGACGTCCGACCGCGTCATAGGCGGAAGTGACGTCAAATCCATCACAGCCGCCCGCCATGTCCAGACACGCATTGTGGAATGGTTGCACATGCCCACCCACTAGCAAGCGGGCGACGGCCGCCCAACATAGCGGCCAAAAAGAAACCTGAGGCACAACACCATGGACACCCCCAATAACAAACCCTAGGGGCAGACAAACCAGCCCATAAAAGGAATGGCATGACCAAGCACAGAAGGGAAGGTCGCAAGCAGAAAAAGCAACCCTACAAGCAGCCGGAGGAGTCCAAAGGCATAACCCTCCACTGGTCCCCCCCCCAAAAAAAAACATAAAGCAACCAGACATACATTGCCTGGGGGGAATAGATAATTATTAATTAGAAAAAAGTGAAGAAACTGCGCTAAGAAAAATAAAATAAAAATAAATGAAAAAATATAGAAAATTATTCTCAAATCTATCGGAAGCTGCAATTCTCCTGTATAACACAAACACAGTGAAAGTAAATCAAACGAAAAATAGAATCGCGCTAAACCTTTGAATCATAAATAATAATTGATTATATTGATTCTAAATCAATACAAAGTGCACCAGTGCTCAAAAAATATTAATAAAGTCCAACCATATGTACGATGGCCTCTCCAAACGCTGTCAAAAGAGTTGTGCTGAATCCACCACCAAATCACTCCTGACCAGATAACCGTTATCCCCCGTTACAGAGGATCAAGGAAAGCATCATAGTTTAAACACAGCTTGGTTCCAGTACACAGTGAGCACATTCAAAGCTCTTCAGGCCGCCTCATTAAATGTTCAGACCGGTGGGTGGGTGCACGTAGTACATATAAAATATACAATCAGACAAACCCGTCCTTCTGGGAAACGAACAGTAACACACGAGGTGACGTCAGCTTCAGGGATGCGGGGCGGTGCGACGCGCTGACGTCACCTCGTGTGTTACTGTTCATTTCCCGGAAGGACGGGTTTGTCTGATTGTGCGCTGGCCGGCACATCAGACTTCAGGATTTTATTGACGATACCATTGTAAGTGCAATACTTTGTATTTTTAAGTTAAATAAATGTAAAAAGGTTTTACACTATTTGGAGCATTTATATTTCATATGTACTACTTGCACCCACCCACCGGTCTGAGCGTTTAATGAGGCGGCCTGAAGAGCTTTGAATGTGCTCACTGTCTATTGGAACCAAGCTGTGTTTAAAGCGGAGGTCCACCCTAAAGTTAAATTAAAATTTCATTAACATTCTACAAAAAAAAAATAAAAAAATAAAAACATTTGAAAAAAAAAAATGTTTTACTTACCAGAAATAGGAAAGAAAAAACCGCGCTGCAGAGCAAAATGTAAGAAAGGACAAATTGACAATTTTCTATGCTTGATTTTTTCATTTGAAATAGTCCTCTCTCCCCCCTCCCCAGACGTTCTCCATACATTTTGTGTTGCACATTTGATTATTTGCATCTATATTTGTTTCCCCCCATTGTAAGCGCACTTTTCATATTTTATATTACTTACCAGAAATGCCTGTTGCTAGGCAGTCTTCCTAGTCTGCCTCTTCCTATTCTGCGGCGCTGTTCCTTCACTTCCTCCTCTTCGGCGAGCTGCCCCGTTGTCTTCTGGGACATGTGTGTGTGTCCCAGAAGACATAAATGTATAAATAATCTTTTTGTTATATATTCAATTATACCCATGGGAACAAGCGCTTATAGGGCCCACTCCCTACAGTTAATTTGTTGTCTCTATAATATAGTGGGCTGGTGCTCCCTAGGGTTTGAGTCCTGTGGCTCAATAGGCCCTCTCTTCTTATTCTTAAATATTTATATTATTATACACAGTTGGAATCTCCGACAACAAATGTTCGATGTGAGCTTGTTGTCGGAAATTCCGACCGTGTGTAGGCTCCATCGGACATTTGTTGAGAGTTGGTTCTCAAATTTTCCAACAACAAAATCCGTTGTCGGAAATTCCGATCGTGTGTACACAATTCCAACGCACAAAGTTCCATGCATGCTCGGAATCAAGCAGGAGAGCCGCACTGGCTATTGAACTTCATTTTTCACGGCTCGTCGTACGTGTTGTACGTCACCGCGTTCTTGACGTTCGAACATTTGTGCGATCGTGTGTATGCAAGATAAGTTTGAGCCAACATCTGTCGGAAATAAATCCAGGATTTTGTTGTTTGAATGTCCGATCGTGTGTACGCGGCATTAGTGTGGAAAGCACCCAACATTATGAGGTGCTGAATTTGATTGGTTACTATGATATATATTTATACATGTTATATGCTTATGTAATTTCTTTGCCTTTTGTCTTTTCTTTCCCTTCTTCCCCTCCCCCTCCTTTTTCCCCCCTCCTGGGCAATATGACTGAGTTTCTAGGAACAGAGTGGACCGGCTTTACTGATCGCATCAAGGCCAGTTCAATGTGTTCCTCCTGGAATGATAACGAGGTCATGGCATGTTTCGCACAATTGAAACAGGTATTAGAACAGAAATCCAGGCTTCATTGGCAAGTCACTTACTTCCGACAATATGCGGAAGCCAAGACTATACCTTTTGGTTTTCGGACACAGATTTTCCCAACTGTCCAGATTCCTTTACAGGAATTAAAGGACAAATGGGGAACAAAATCTTACAGCTTGCTCATTAAGCATGCTGAATATTCTTAAATATCATTACGAAGAGGAGATCACTAAATGAGACAAAGAAGTACAGTTGCTCACCAACAAGCTGAATAACTATTTGGAGCCCACTGTATATAAAAATGAACACGCTAAACCGAAAGACAACCTGAAAAGATTTAACCAACAGATTGTATCAAATAGGGATAAAAAGTTTACAAAAGATTTGATAGCCTTTCAAACAAGGCGAGCCTATAGATGGCAGAATGTTATGCTGCGTACACACGACCGGTTTTGCCGACGGAATAAACTCCGAAGGTTTCTCAGACGGAACTCCGATGGAATTAGTAGGCAAGCGGTCTTGCTTACACACAGTCAACCCAAAGTCCGACCAAAGTCCGACCGTCCAGAACGCAGTGACGTACAGCACGTACGACGGGACTAGAAAAAGGAAGTTCAATAGCCAGTAGCCAATAGCTTCCGTCTCTCACTTGCTTCAGCGCACATTTTTGGTCAGTCGGAACAGCATACAGACGAGCGGTTTTCCCGATAGGAATTGGTTCCGTCAGAAATATTTAGAACATGTTCTATTTCTAGGTCCGTCAGAATTTTCGAAAAAAAAAAAGGCCCATGAGGCCTACACACGATCGGAATAGACGATGAAAAGCTTCCGTCTGACTTTTTCTGTCGGACATTCGGCTCGTGTGTACGCGGCTCTAAATAAAATAGGACCTTTACTCAGCGAGGGGAAGATAAATCTGAGAGTGAACTCTCGGACCAGTCATCTGTATCATCAGTTCTGTCATTCCAGGGAGTATCACACCCAAGGGGGGGCAGATCTGGTCGTCGTACACGTGGAAATCGGGGTCGCATTAGGGGTGGGGATCCACAGGGGGGGATTATAATCGCATTCCTGCTCCTATGAAACTTAAGGATCCCCTTTCGGGGGATGGACATCCGGACAGGACGTATAAACACCTCGGTGTGGGTAAAGATGATGGTTCAGTTAGACTAAAGGAGACACGAGGTACTAAGGCACCCCCCCCCCCCTCACATTTGGACTATACAGATGAGGATTTTTTAGATCTAGCCCCCATCAACAAGACCTTCCAGACCAATACAATACAGTAAAAGATGGATACATATGTGAGCCGCTCGGACCAATAGAGGAAAGTACATTTAAAATGATCAATCTTACAACCTGTGAATTTTCACCGAACGAAGTGGCGATGTTAAAGTCGGGACTACATTTTTGCCCTGAGCTCAACATGGACCGCTTCGACTTTGTTTAAACCTGTTTGTGCGCAGACTTAACTTTAAACATCAATTTGAAAGCTCCAAATTCCCTGGGGAAGAACCCATTGAAGGTACTATACGTTTTGAACGATGTGAATTTATCCGCTCAGAATGTAGAGCTCTAAAGGCTCTAAGAGAATTGTCGAGGGAGAGTGGTGAAGTTGATTTTGAAGCATAATGAGAGACAAGAATATTGATCATCTGGAATAATAGAAGGGGGGATATGGAGGGGGGGGATTTGTGCTAGGTGGAGGGATTAGGAGGGAGGATTGGGGAGGAAGGATTTGTGCTAGAAGGGGGGATTTGGACAGAGGAGTGGGAGGAAGGATTTGTGAATGAGGGGGGATTTGAAGGGGGGGATTTTGAATTAGGAGGAGGTATTTGGAGGGAGGATTGGGGAAAGGATTTGTGACAGGAGAACGGATTTGGAGGGAGGAGTAAGGGGAATGATGTTTGATAGGAGGGGGGATTTGTGCTAGGAGGGGGGATTTGGAGGGAGGAGTGGGGGGAAGGATTTGTGATAGGAGGAGATATTTGGAGGGCGGGGGGTTGTGCTAGGAGGAGAGATTTGGAGGGAGGAGTGGGGGAAAGTATTTGTGATAGGAGGAGGGATTTGGAGGGGGTGGGGTTGTGCTAGGAGGAGGGATTTGGAGGGAGGAGTGGGGGAAGGATTTGTGATAGGAGGAGGGATTTGGAGGGGGTGGGGTTGTGCTAGGAGGAGGGATTTGGAGGGAGGAGTGGGTTGGAAGGATTTGTGCTAGGAGGAGGGATTTGGAGGGGGAGGTTGTGCTAGGAGGAGGGATTTGGAGGAGGGGTTGTGCTTGGAGGAGGGATTTGGAGGGATGAGTGGGGGAAAGAATTTGTGGTAGGAGGGAGGATTTGAATGGAGAAGGAGGGGGGAAGAGGCTTTGTACTAGAAGGGGGAATTAAGGTGTTGGGGGTATTTGTGTTTGGAGAGAGGATTTAGGAAGGGGGGATTTGTGCTGGGAGAGAGAATTTTGGGAGGGGAGAGGGCTCAACATCACATGTGGGTGTTACCCAGAGCAGTCCGCATACAGAGATAGTCTGCCTGGGAATTCCCACTTCTCAAGACTGATATCCACCCGTTAAGGCATTTGATATTAGCATAACCCCTCCCAAGAGCCGCCCACTGCTTGCATCAGAGCTTAGGGCTTTTCAGGGGAGTACTCAGGCAGGGGGCTGTGATATTTTCAGCAAGCTTTGTATAGCACCCTGCCAGCCCCTCCCACCAGGCATGAACTACTGCAGTGCATAGAGGAGCACAGAGACCCAGTGATGCTACCACTGAGTTAATTATAGGATACATAATGAAAAAGGAAAGTTTTATTTTGAAATTTCATAGCATGTTGATGAGGAGGGGTCAAGGAAGGCAAACTACATGCAGATTAAATGGATGTGAGCTGGGCTCAAACTTTTTGCCGTAAACTTTTATGTCCACAAGCAGGTTTCTGCCAAAAATAGTTTTTGTAATAATTAATCCTTCAGTCTTACATGTCTCTGCTATGGCCTATTTCCTTGTTTCTACATAAAAATGGTAATGGGTCCCTACAGCGGCAGCCATCACTCATCACAATTCCCATCCATAAAGCCAATCATGTCATTCCTTCCTAGTGCCCTAAAATCACTGCCTACAAATTGATACTAAACGGATCGCTAAGGAGCCCAACGTGTAAAAAAAAAAAAAAGTACTCCAGTAACCTGATTAGCCCCGGCTGTTTGGCGCAGCGTGGAGCGCGGGACTGATAACAAACGATCCTGTCTTCCAGAGCTGCAAGATACTTATCGATCACATCCATTTCCAAAAAACGTCTCTGCTGACCCCATTCATGAATTTGTCAACATCCACAAAAGCTGTCGGATTCTGAGAAAGGATAAATGATATAAATAAGCTGGAATTCGCGGGAATATCTGTCATTATAAGCACAGAAATAACGCAAGACGGGAGAGATAAGGAGCGAGGCGAAATATACACAAAAGACTGAATTATCATCCTAAGCATCACTCTCCATAAGTCACCGGCACCTTGGCAGTCTGTATATTACGATGGAGCTATCACAAGGCAATTGTGTTGATACATGACCTCATTTGAGCCTAGGTCACTCTACTCTTTACCGGAATCTGTCCTGATTTATTTCACTGTTAATGAGATCAAAGACTGGAATTGTGTTTATCAGGATTACCACGGGAGCAGATTAAAAATCAATATCATACGTATGCTCAACCGGCAAAAAAGATAGTGCCATGAGAAGGTGGAATTGCAATGTACTCAAACCCAAACAGTAATCTTCTCTTAGGGTACATTTACATGAGTAAGACATCCAGCACATGAAAATAGCATCAAACCGATCAAACCAGCAATTTGGTATCATCCATGGCTTGATAAAGGCCTGAGGGCCAAAAAGCGTTGGACTGTTCCTACTGTATTGGCCATATAGCCACTAAAATTTACCATATTTGGATAATACCGAGTTGCCTGCTAGATACTATTTTCGAATGCCGGATGTCTCACAAGTGTAGCACCCTCTAGTGTTCTACTAGTGTTAGCGTAGGTAAATTTAAGCTTATAATTCATGGTAACTAAGTTATGTGAGCCTGAAACTGGGTCAGGTTACTGCAGGTGAGGCTAGATGACTTCACTAATGCAGGTCTCTGGTACATTCCCCTGGATCTAGAAGCTTGTAGAAGCTTCTGGAAGTTAGTGGGAGGAGGCCAGGAGGTCCTCATCTATATACTTGAGGGAACTTGGTCTATTCCCAGGTAGAATGTCCTGGCAGGGTGGCTATTTAGTATCATCCAAAACTTGATGAAGTCCTGACAACCAAAAAGCATTTGAGAGTTCATACTGTATTGGCCATATAGCCTGCTTGAGTTGCCTGCTTGATGCTATTCTCGGATGCTGGATGTCTTACAAGTGTAGCACCCTCTAGTGAGCTACTAGTGTGAATCTCCGGTTGTGCTACTATACTTGTTCTGTCCTCCTTGCTCCCTGCTGCTCTTAGGCAAGATCCCTTCTCAAACTAAGATGCTGATAAGATTCTTCTCAGCCAGCCCAAGCCCAGCCTGGAGGCAAAGCCCCCCTAGACCTAGGGGACCCCTCCTAGGCCACGACAGCCTTTTTCTGCCCGACTCCCCTGCCTGCATGGTTCCACCATATTTAAGGCCTAGCCACCCTGCCAGGCCATTCTGCCTGGGTACTGTCTAAGTTTCCTCAAGTATGCATATCAGGACCTCCTGGCCTCCACCCACTAACTCCCAGAAGCTTCTACAAGCTTCTGGATCCAGGGGAATGTACCAGAGACCTGCACTGTAGAGCCATCCAGCCTGACCTGCAGTAACCTGACCCAATTTAAGACTCACCTAACTTCTAACTTCCATGAGTCATAAGCTTAAATTTACCTACACTTATGATGCTTTGCAAAATGAATTCCCCCAGTTGTGTTTGGCAGGCAGTTCCACCACCAAAGGCAACCCATTCAACTGAATAGGGACACGGCGCAACACAAGCAGTAGCGGTAAGAAAGCAGCAAGAAAATAAGCATCTTCTGGCTGTGTTGGCTCTGGTAGGATGGGTTGGGGCCTTCTCGTTCAATATGTAGTTTAGAAAGGTTCTTTTGGCCCTAAAGGAGGACAGGGGTAGGAAAGATGGAACTTATACGACTTATAAGTGCTGATGAACCACCTGAAAAGTGGACATTATGTACAGGACTGTGCCCACACTAAAAGCTCTGAACTGTTCTTAGTATGACTTCCATGAAGTTGCAAGTAAAGTTTTGAAGCATATGAGGAGCCTTCTTTATTCAAGGCCTATCCACAAAGAACCTGGATTTGCTGGGAAATAGCAGTAAGCGTGAACTGTAAGTTACTACACTCTCTATGGGAGAAGAGATTCACACAGGCTGGAAAATTGAGGGTTCAATAGAGGGCTCTACACCACCCTCCATGTTGCCCATTCATTTTAATGCATTGTGATCATGTTTTTTATTGTTAACGGTGTCTTTTTAGAAATAAAAATACCCCCCTTTTTTACCTGTACTATGTGGAGGCATGTTTTTTCTTTCCACATATATTCCCAATGAGGTCAAGTGCCCACTTGAGCTTTACAAGTGATGTCTCTGTCCACCTGATTTGTATCCTAGTTGTTTGCTGTGAAGACCTGCCTGGTGGCCCCCGGAGATCCAAGCAGATTCAAGCCTGGAGGATTCCAGTGAGGGGACGTCGCTTTCCACGCCCTGAGTGGCACACTGCTCATGCGATTTCCTGTCGCTGACATGGGGATCTATGGGATCAAGTAAGAGTTTTCCTACATACCATCCTTTCCACCATTGCCTCATCTCTTTTGTCATGGTCCGATTTTTATGAAGTTCAATTTGGGACAACCATCTGAACACCACCAAACTTCGGAGTCCACTCACCTCCCTGGGTTGCGGGACATTGTTGTTCATTTACTATTGACTCTATGTTCAGCACAAGCCATCAGGCTGATGTTTCTTTAATTATTTTTCCTTTGAAGCACTAATTTGAAATAATTTACTTTTTTCAATCACTTACACATATATTATGCGCTACATTTTTTAATGTATATATTTATTGTCTTTGTCAGATTGTATGTAGCTGCTTCTTTTGTTTTTCATGTAGTAGCGCAGTGTTTTCTATGCACGACATCCTGAAGAAGGCCGACTATGAGGGGAAGTATGGACCTTACCCCAACCCCAATGTCAGAAAGGCCAAGATCATGGCGAAAGTAGTCAAGAGTCTGCACCGGAATTTCGGGGTACGACGATCGAAAGATCAGCTCAGGAAGCGGTGGTCGGACCTCAAATTAAGGGAGCATGAGCAGTACAGAAGGATCAGGAGAGTGCTGCAAAAAAGTAAGTAGTTGTCCTGTGTTCCTATTCTTTATGTTTATTACGTTCGTGCTGCTCCATGTGCTTTTCTTAACTGTTGTCCAGTTTAAAATGGCAACTTTCATGTTCATGGGCACATTGTTCGTTCGTATGAAACATTGTTCGTTCGGCCTAGAACACACCATTGTTTTGGCCATATGCATTTTAAAACATTTTTTATGGCCTACTTGTCTGAAAATAATTTGGTTGTGTAGATGGATTTGTAACTAGAATGAAATGCAAACTAGATTCTGTGTAAGGAGAGGACACTCAGCAGCAGTTTTCACATCTGGACTCTGGAGCACTAGTGTGGGACACAAGAACACCCTTTTTATTAGGGGCCCACACAGGTGCTCCAGTGTATACTATAGGGGTGTCTCCATCTGTGAAGCTTGTACTAAACAGGTAAGTATTCAAGCTTGACAAAGCACAATAAAATTTCAACATCTTGGAACTCAGCCAAAATAGACAATTGTACCCCACTTCCAAGCAATGTTTCATATTTATAGTTCTGACATCAAATATCTGTGTGCTAAGTATACCTATTTGTTTTTACATAGGGGATAAAAGACTCGGAGGACACCCCTCATCCGAGGAGACCACAGACCCCCCACCTCTAGAAGAAGGGGAAATCCACCCAAGCCAAGCAGAGCAGGAGGAGGAAGGCGTGGTGGAAATTGTCACCACAACAGGTGAGTGTCTGCGACAACAGGCTCAGGTAAGAGATGGATGCCGGCATACTTATAATACATGGTGTGTTTTTGTTTCTATCTTTTTAGGTGATCGTGATGTTGTGGATCCAGGGCATTTCACCTCTGAAAGTGCACAGATCCTGATCGGGGAGATCATGGGGTGTAATAGGGACTTGGAAAACATCCAGAAAAACATCAATGATGTTCAAAAAAAATGAAGAACATCATTGATGTTTTAGGGAGAGTTTAAAACAAATCCAAATCCCTTTGTTTTTTTGTGAGCGAAACATTTATACCATTTTTTGACATATTTGCGAAAAGCCAAATTTTGAAGATGCACACAGTGTGTCAACATATGCTATCTGCCATCACGGGAGATCAATGGACGCGTTTTGGGGGTGCAACACCTTCCTCAATAATAAAGTAGCTGTGAGGAAGGGGTTGCACCCCCAAAACACGTCCCTTGATCCCCCATCATGGCAGGTAGCACATGTTGACATTCGGCAATTTGTGTGCATCTTCAAAATTTGGCTTTTCCTGGGGTGACTTCACCCCATCTGAACGCAATATCAAACACAGTTTGTAAATACTCATGTCTGATATTGCCTTCAAGTTCTACCAAATGTGAACTTTGTAAGTTCAAGATTTGTGTTTTTCTTGTTGGTTTTAAACATGCCTGTTTTATCTTAAATGGACATTGCTACTTTTTCTAATGTGACCCCAAAAATTATTGGACAAAAAACTTGTTGGTTTGTTTTAAAAATCTTTTCTAAATGCACATGTGATTGTGCTGGTATTAAAAAGATTGTTAATCAAGAATGTGTGGATTATTGTTTCAACGCTCCAAAACTTTTGTTGTGCTCTAATTGGTGTTTACTGTGACAATGGGGGTTATTTCCTAAGGTAAAATCCACTTTGCACTACAAGTGCACTTGTAGTGCAAAGTGTCTTTGCCTTTAGTAAATAACACCCAACAGTGCTTTGTAATGTTACACAATCACGCCATTTGCAGAACTCACCACATTTCTGTCAGGGTCAGCTAAAAGAAACACAAGCAGTAAATGTCACCAAAGATTTTAGTAGTTATGTTTTCTTTATTATTTGAAAAAGGTTTCAGACATTGTCTGGCATATTGATAGCCCCCCTACCCGCAAAGTATTCAAGGTATCTTAGCCAGACATCACAGGCACTCAGGGGGGGCAAGCCAGGACGGCCACTTTCAAGCGCTGTCAGGGTTGTTTCATTTAGAATTCCGGCCTCAGGCCCAACTGAGCCAGCATAGTTGGCAGAATGTTGCCGTAAAAAGTTGTGTAGAACACAGCACGCCAGGATGATGTGATTCAGTTTGTACTCCGCCATGTGTATGGGTGTAAGAAATAGGCGGAACTTCTTTCGCAACACCCCCTCCCACATACCTAGATCCTTCTTTAGGCGCTTGGAGGGAGTGCTGACCACATTTATTTGGGCTGGAAAGATACCTAGGGTGGCAAAAAGATACTATATCTTCCCCTATCGGGAGGAGGCCTAGCTCTCCCAAACTTTTTACTGTACTAATGGGCAGCAGTCCTGGTGACGGTACGCTGGTGGTTCTCACAGCCCAGACAGAACCCAGCAGTTAGACTTGAGGCGGCCATCCTGGGGTCATATGCAGCCCTGACCAACCTGGTGTATAGAGGACTCAAAGCCCCCCATCCCCTGACAGCCCTTATGAAGACAACCATTACAGTATGGAGGGAAGCAAGGGCCATTTATGCTACACCGAATCATGCATCTCCACACACCCCGCTGTGGGGTAATCCCACCCTGCCTCCCACCCTGCCTCAACTCTGGAGTATACCCCTCACAATGGGCCAAACAGGGGATTACCACCCTTAAACATGTAGTAGCAAACGGCACGATTATGCCCTTCTGCGATATGAAAAGACTGTATTCTTTGCCTAGGTCCTTTGAATTTCACTATTGGCAGTTGAGGCATGCCATGAGGGCTCAATTTTCAGACAACTTGACCTTAGAACCGGACGCAATTGAACGTCTACTGACCTCGAGCATAATGGGGAAACCCCTCTCCACTCTATACCTATACCTGACGGTAGCCCATAACGTCAAGCCTACCCGCTCAATGGAAAAATGGAGGGAGGACATTCCAGCTCTGGGGGAGGACGAATGGGAGGAGTGCATCTCCGCCTACATCACAACCATGATAGCAGCCAAGGACAGGTTCATCCAACTCAAATTCCTACATAGGGCCTACTTTACCCCGCACAGACTGGCCAGAATGTATTCACACGTAGACCCAAACTGCCCCAGGTGTGGCACAGAGGAGGGAACATTCTGGCATATGGTTTGGGCCAGCCCCAGACTCAGAGCATACTGGGAGGGGGTGGCGGAGATGCTTGGTGACATGGGAGGAACCAGGGTCTCAGTGGACCCAATGGTGCTCCTATTCAGTCATTTAGGGGAGGTAGAGGGAGATAGATATGTCAAGCTTTGCATTACATTTGCGTTGTTCTATGCTAGGAGGGAAATAATGCTGCACTGGAAGTCGGCTGAACCTCCCACCCTTACAACCTGGAAGAAGGCGGTGAACTCAGTGCTACCCTTATATAAACTCACTTATGAGAGCAGACAGTGCTCTGCTAAATTTGATAAGGTTTGGTCGGCATGGGTGTACGCGCATGGGTTCCGGGGAGGAGGGGGACCATGTGACGGACTCCCCCCTGCTCGGCCTGGGGGTTACCCACCCTTTCCCTCTGCGCCAGATCCCGCCTGACCACACCGAAGGAAGAGTGAGTGGATATGACTATGTGTAACAAACATGCTGCATAGGTGTCAGATAGTCTCTTACGGGATAGAGGTGGATCACCCTTTTGTATTTTTTATGAGAGTGGATATGGGAGGAGAACGTGCTTAGACTTCACTGACTGAGAGGTGGTAGGAAGAAGCTAGATGTTCTATCTGAATTGAAATTCTAGACTGCACATGTACTGAGAATCACTTGAATGTCGAATAATGAATTTACTGTAATGCTGATTTGTCAATAAAAATAAACGTTTCTGTTAAAAAAAAAAAGAAATAGGCAGAACCGGCTGGCCATGATGCCAAACGTGTTCTCCACCACTCTTCTGGCTCTGGCCAGCCGGTAATTAAAAACCCTCTGGTCCGGGGTGAGGGTCCTCATCGGGAATGGCCGCATAAGATGGTCCCCCAGCGCAAACGCTTCATCCGCAACAAAGACAAATGGGAGTCCTTTCACATTGTCTTCTGGAGGTGGCAAGTCCAAGCTGCCATTCTGGAGACACCTGTAGAACTCTGTCTGGGCGATGACTCCACCATCAGACATCCGGCCATTCTTCCCCACGTCCACATACAGGAACTCGTAAGTAGCCGACACCACCGCCAACATCACAATACTATTGAACCCCTTATAGTTGAAATAGTATGACCCCGAGTTGTGTGGTGGGACGATGTGGACGTGTTTCCCATCAATTGCCCCTCCGCAGTTAGGAAAGTCCCACCGCTGGGCAAAGTGGGAGGCCACAGTCTGCCATTCTTGTGGCGTGGAAGGAAACGGTAGAGTCAAACAACAACAAAAAATTAGTCATTTTGCACATAAACAGGGAAAGCATGTTAGACACAAACATTCTTGGCCAACATCAAGATAACATTTATTTGAGGGAGTTTTTAAAGACCAAAGTATAAGGTACACCTATCAGATCCCCCTCCCCCTCTCATGGGCCATTTCTAACATTTTAGGGGGGAAGTTCTTGGACAGGTAACCCTCTCCACTTCATTGAGAGATGAATGCCTAAATAATGTGTGTTACTTTGGCCAGCCCCTCCTTAGTTACACTATTGACAGCCCACTGGACAGGTAAGAAGTGTCATAATACAAAGATATAAATACACATTGTACATATTTGAGCACATTTGGAAATTCTGCTATTACCTATCAAGATAATAATAGGATACAAAAACTTTAAACAGTACCATTTGAAAGTATTCAGGCAGGCCCTTGCACTACATGCTTTGGGGAATTCATCCATACATCTGACCACAAAAGAGATGGGTATAGTGTGTATGGGTTTGGCCAAGTCAGCAGATAGATGATTAAGGATAGATAGAGAATTGGTATCAGCTGACTTAGCAGTTGGGGGGAGGGAGGGTTCCAAATGATTTGGGGACCCCCAAAAAAAGCCTCTGGCACTCTGCCAGAATTTAAAGCACAAATCACATTTTAAAACATTTTAGGGGGTGTTTGGGGTAAAGCACTATTATTATTATTATTATACGAGATTTATATAGCGCCAACAGTTTACGCAGCGCTTTACAATGTATAAGGGGGACAACACAATTACAGTACAGTTCAATACAAAAGGTACAAGAGGGCCCGGCTCGTAGAGCTTACATTCTAAAGGGAGGGGGTGGTGGTACAAAAGGTAGTAGCTGCAAAGAATGATTTGATGGGGGTGGCTCAGGGAAAGTTATGTGGGTGTGGGATAGGCTTCCCTGAATAAATGAGTTTTCAGGGATCTCCTAAAGGTGGACAGGGTAGGGGCTGATTGGACATACTGGGGCAGGGAATTCCAGAGGATGGGAGAGGCTCTGGAGAAGTCCTGAAGGCGAGCATGGGAGGAGGTAACAAGGGAGCTAGAGAGCAGGAGGTCCAGGGAGGAGCAGAGGGGGCGATTTGGGCGATATCTGCATATGAAGTTGGCGATGTAGATGGGGGCGATGTTGTGAATGGCCTTGTATGTTATGGTTAACATTTTGAATTTTACACGGTGGGGTAGGGGAAGCCAGTGAAGGGATTGGCAGAGAGGAGCAGCAGTCACGGATCGATTAGTGAGGTGTATTAGTCTAGCAGCAGCATCAGCACTACTATGGAGCTGACAAAATACATTGTTAAGTGACTACATGAGGGGAATATAGGGCCAGGAGACCATGCTGGGGAGGAGTGAAGGCAAATATGTAAGAAGGACGAAAAAGAAAATTACAGAAAAATCAAGCATGAATGAGATCAAAGGGGACATTCACAGCATATTCCAATCATGGTAATTAGGGAATGAGGAAAGAAATACAATATATTATCAAACATTAAATACAATAAAATGTGATGTTAAAGGATAAATCTTACCTTAATATACTCCTTCTGCAGGACCTGGATGATGGCAGAACAGGTCTCTGGGATAATGATCCCCAGAGCCTGGGGGGAGATGCCTGTCGAAAACTTGAGGTCCTGCAGGATTCTCCCCGTCGCCAAGTACTGCAGGGTGGCGATTAGCCTCTGCTCCGGAGTGATGGCTTGCCTCATGCATGTATCCTGTCTGCTAATATAAGGGGTCAGCAAAGCCAACAAACGGTGAAATACGGGGTCCGTCATCCGGAGAAAGTTCCTGAAATCATCAGGATTATTTTCACGGATCTCACGGAGCAAAGGCATATGAGAGAACTGGTCACGCTGAAGCAACCAATTCTTGGTCCATGAACTCCTCCCCACCCTGTTCATGGACTGGACTTGTGTCAAGGTAAGGACCCCAACACCAAGCCCCCGCACAGCACAAACTCTACGAGGAGTACGCATACGCAACATGGCTAGAAAACGGTCCGCTGCTCAGAACGAAGTAACAGAACGCACTGAAGAACAGCAAGGCCTGTGAAGAGCGACCTGAAAATCAGTAATGAACCAACAAGAACACATTGATAAATCAATGCAAACTTACTG
Organism: Lithobates septentrionalis; assembly: GCA_037952835.1. NCBI lineage: Eukaryota > Metazoa > Chordata > Amphibia > Anura > Ranidae > Lithobates > Lithobates septentrionalis. The sequence continues at coordinate 1,123,816 of JBBDGP010002372.1, forward strand.
CATGCACTGAAGACCAGATACAAACCCACAAGCACAAACTGAACAGCAGAAAACGATCTGAAAGCCACGAGTCTGAAAAAGCATTTGCCGTCTCTCACCAAACTTTTACTAACACGAGATTAGCAAAAGGAGCCCAAAGGGTGCCGCGCTTGGTTAGGACCTGCCCTTTTCTAGTCTCGTTGCACGTGGTGTACGTCACCACGTTCTTGGCGATCGGAAATTCCGACAACTTTGTGGGACCGTGTGTATGCAAAACAAGTTTGAGCCAACATCCGTCGGAAAAAATCCATGGATTTTGTTGTCGGAATGTCCGATCAATGTCCGATCGTGTGTACGAGGCATAAGTGTCAACTGAGCTTAATTTGTTTGCGTGTGGTCTCCAATTGTATTTTTTTTTGGCACCTATACATACCTTTTTCTTGAAGTCTTCCTACAGCTGAAGAAGAATAGGAAGCTGTCTTGATGTCACCAGACTACGGTGACATCAAGACAGCTTCCTATTCTTCTTCAGCTGCAGCGGCGGGGGGAGGGCATACTTACAGGACTGAGAAGCACTCACATAATGGCACCACTCGGTCCTGGTGTTAACCCAGTCTTAATGATGAAGGACTCCTTGGGGGAAGGCACAACGAAAGGGTGATAGGCTGCCTTGGGAAGATCCGCCAGCGCTGCACCAAGGAGGACATTTGGGTCATTGCAGGAGAGAGGGAAGCGTAAATAGAACATTTTTAGTACGGGATTCATAGAAGTATTAAAAAATTGGCAAGCCAATGCATTGAAAATGCATTAAGAATTGGAGTGGGATTAGCATTCAGAATGAACCTTAGGTCATCCCTAGTTGTGTATTGGGCATAGGGTTGACACCTCATCCATTTAAAAACTAACACATATGAATTACACAGGATCTGTGGCTGATTAAAGTGGTAATTAAACTCACTTGGTGCCTTATTTGTTTTAAATTACCCTCAGAACCTGTGTAATTCATATGTGTTCGGGTTTAAAGGCATGAGGTGGCAACCCTAGATGGGCAGGCTATTTCAACCACAGCGGACGTTATTTTCTGAAACATCCAAAGCATAGTGTTATCAAAACAGGCCTTGTTTCCTGATGCAGGCTCAAATGTTTTTGAAAAATTATTTTTGAAAAATTATATATTTTTTATTTCATATATATTTATTGGATTTCATGTATTGACAGAGGCTCGTTGCTAAAAATTGGAGCTGAAAACAATGGGGATTATATCAACCATTCTCCTCCTTTCCAGGTTTATCACTGCTGGCTTCCAAGACAGATCTGTCCTTGCAGGTGAAAACTTCAGCAAACGGTACGATCTCACTAAAGGCCCTATAAATAGAGGAGAGGGTTAGACATGAACCATTCTGGGTAATATACTGCAGTGCCGTGTCACAGCTCTCTACTTGCAAGCCTCATCAACATGACAAGAACGTGTCATCCACCCGAAGCACGCAGAGGGCAATCAATGAATGACAGCTGTCAAACTAGTTAACACACCACCAAATGACACCGCCACTTGTCAATAGAAAGTGCAAAAACTTATTTAGAGCAGAAAAAAAAATGAAGATTTCACAAATTCGAAGAAGGGGAGAAGGTGTGTCAGCTGCAGATAATGAGTGAGAACTCCATCCTGTGTATGACAAAAATCAGAGCCCTTCAGTCATTGATCGGAGAGCTTCAACAACGTGTCACAAGATTAATGATGCTTCTTGCTAGGGATGAGCTGAACACCCCCCTGTTCGGTTCGCACCAGAACATGCGAACAGGAAAAAAGTTCGCTCGAACACGCGAACACCGTTAAAGTCTATGGGACACGAACATGAATAATCAAAAGTGCTAACTTTAAAGGCTTATATGCAAGTTATTGTCATAAAAAGTGTTTGGGGACCTGGGTCCTGCCCCAGGGGACATGGATCAATGCAAAAAAAAGTTTTAAAAACGGCCATTTTTTCGGGAGCAGTGATTTTAATAATGCTTAAAGTCAAACAATAAAAGTGTAATATCCCTTTAAATTTCATACCTGGGGGGTGTCTATAGTATGCCTGTAAAGGGGCGCATGTTTCCCATGTTTAGAACAGTCTGACAGCAAAATTACATTTCGAAGGAAAAATTCCATTTAAAACTACCCGCGGCTATTGCATTGCCGACAATACACATAGAAGTTCATTGATAAAAACGGCATGGGAATTCAACACAGGGAAACCCCGAACCAAAATTAAAAAAAAAAAAATGACGTGGGAGTCCCCCTAAATTCCATACCAGGCCCTTCAGGTCTGGTATGGATATTAAGGGGAACCCCGGCCAAAATTTAAAACAAAATTACGTGGGGTTCCCCCTAAATTCCATACCAGACTCTTCAGGTCTGGGATGGATTTTAAGGGGATCCCCGCGCCAAAAAAAAAAAAAAACGGCGTGGGGTCCCCCCAAAAATCCATACCAGACCCTTATCCGAGCACGCAACCTGGCAGGCCGCAGGAAAAGAGGGGGGGACGAGAGTGCAGCCCCCCTCCTGAACCGTACCAGGCCACATGCCCTCAACATTGGGAGGGTGCTTTGGGGTAGCCCCCCAAAACACCTTGTCCCCATGTTGATGAGGACAAGGGCCTCATCCCCACAACCCTGGCCGGTGGTTGTGGGGGTCTGCGGGCGGGGGGCTTATCGGAATCTGGAAGCCCCCTTTAACAAGGGAACCCCCAGATCCCGCCCCCCCCCTGTGTGAAATGGTAAGGGGGTACTTACCCCTACCATTTCACTAAAAAACTGTCAAAAATTTTAAAAATGACAAGAGACAGTTTTTGACAATTCCTTTATTTAAATGCTTCTTCTTTCTTCTATCTTCCTTCATCTTCTTCTGGTTCTTCTGGCTCTTCTGGTTCTTCCTCTGGCGTTCTCGTCCAGCATCTCCTCCGCGGCGTCTTCTATCTTCTTCTCCTCGGGCCGATCCGCACCCATGGCATGGGGGGAGCCTCCCGCTCTTCTCTTCATCTTCTTCTTCATCCTCTTCTCTTCTTCCTTCTTCTCTTCTTCTCTTCTTCATTTTCTTCTCCGGGCCGCTCCGCATCCATACTGGCATGGAGGGAGGCTCCCGCTGTGTGACGGAGTCTCCTCGTCTGATGGTTCTTAAATAACGGGGGGGCCACCCGGTGACCCCGCCCCCCTCTGACGCACGGTGACTTGACGGGACTTCCCTGTGACATCACGGGGAATGCCACAGGGAAGTCCTGTCATGTCCCGTGCGTCAGAGGGGGCGGGGTCCCCGGGTGGCCCCGCCCCCCGTTAATTAAGAACCGTCAGACGAGGAGACGCCGTCACACAGTGGGAGCCTCCCTCCATGCCAGCATGGATGCGGAGCGGCCCGGAGAAGAAAATGAAGAAGAAAAGAAGAGAAGAAGGAAGAAGAGAAGAGGATGAAGAAGAAGATGAAGAGAAGAGCGGGAGCCTCCCCCATGCCATGGGTGCGGAGCGGCCCGAGGAGAAGAAGATAGAAGACGCCGCGGAGGAGATGCTGGACGAGAACGCCGGAGGAAGAACCAGAAGAACCAGAAGAAGATGAAGGAAGATAGAAGAAAGAAGAAGCATTTAAATAAAGGAATTGTCAAAAACTGTATCTTGTCATTTTTAAATTTTTTGACAGTTTTTTAGTGAAATGGTAGGGGTAAGTACCCCCTTACCATTTCACACAGGGGGGGCTGGGATCTGGGGGTTCCCTTGTTAAAGGGGGCTTCCAGATTCCGATAAGCCCCCCGCCCGCAGACCCCCACAACCACCGGCCAGGGTTGTGGGGATGAGGCCCTTGTCCTCATCAACATGGGGACAAGGTGTTTTGGGGGGCTACCCCAAAGCACCCTCCCAATGTTGAGGGCATGTGGCCTGGTACGGTTCAGGAGGGGGGGGCCGCACTCTCGTCCCCCCCTCTTTTCCTGCGGCCTGCCAGGTTGCGTGCTTGGATAAGGGTCCGGTATGGATTTTTGGGCGCGGGGTTCCCCTTAAAATCCATACCAGACCTGAAGGGTCTGGTATGGAATTTAGGGGGAACCCCACATCATTTTTTTTTTAATTTTGGCCGGGGTTCCCCTTAATATCCATACCAGACCTGAAGGGCCTGGTATGGAATTTAGGGGGACTCCCACGTCTTTTTTTTTTTTGAAATTTTGGTTCGGGGTTTCCCTGTGTTGAATTCCCATGCCGTTTTTATCAATGTACTTCTATGTGTATTGTCGGCAACGCAATAGCCGCGGGTAGTTTTAAATGGAATTTTTCCTTCGAAATGTCATTTTGCTGTCAGACTGTTCTAAACACGGGAAACATGCGCCCCTTTACAGGCATACTATAGACACCCCCCAGGTACAAAATTTAAAGGGATATTACACTTTTATTGTTTGACTTTAACCACTTGAGCCCCGGACCATTATGCTGCCTAAGGACCAGAGGTCTTTTTCCAATTTGGCACTGCGTCGCTTTAACTGCTAATTGCGCGGTCATGCAATGCTGTACCCAAACAAAATTTGCGTCCTTTTCTTCCCACAAATAGAGCTTTCTTTTGATGGTATTTGATCACCTCTGCGGTTTTTATTTTTTGCGCTATAAACGGAAAAAGACCGAAAATTTTGAAAAAAAATGATATTTTCTACTTTTTGTTATAAAAAAAATCCAATAAACTAAATTTTAGTCATACATTTAGGCCAAAATGTATTCGACCACATGTCTTTGGTAAAAAAAAATGTCAATAAGCGTATATTTATTGGTTTGCGCAAAAGTTATAGCGTCTACAAACTAGGGTACATTTTCTGTAATTTACACAGCTTTTAGTTTATGACTGCCTATGTCATTTCTTGAGGTGCTAAAATGGCAGGGCAGTACAAAACCCCCCCAAATGACCCCATTTTGGAAAGTAGACACCCCAAGGAAATTGCTGAGAGGCATGTTGAACCCATTGAATATTTATTTTTTTTGTCCCAAGTGATTGAAAAATGACAAAAAAAATAAATAAATAAATATTTACAAAAAGTTGTCACTAAATGATATATTGCTCACACAGGCCATGGGCCTATGTGGAATTGCACCCCAAAATACATTCAGCTACTTCTCCTGAGTATGGGGATACCACATGTGTGGGACTTTTTGGGAGCCTAGCCGCGTACGGGGCCCCGAAAACCAATCACCGCCTTCAGGATTTCTAAGAGTGTAAATTTATGATTTCACTCTTCTCTGCCTATCACAGTTTCGGAGGCCATGGAATGCCCAGGTGGCACAAAACCCCCCAAAATGACCCCATTTTGGAAAGTAGACACCCCAAGCTATTTGCTGAGAGGCATATTGAGTCCATGGAATATTTTATATTTTGACACAAGTTGCGGGAAAGTGACACATTAGTGGTATAGTGAGTATTTTGCAGCTCTCATTTGTTTTTGAAAATGAAGAAAGACAAGAAAAAACATTTTTTTTTTTCTTTTTTCAATTTTCAAAACTTTGTGACAAAAAGTGAGGTCTGCAAAATACTCACTATACCTCTCAGCAAATAGCTTGGGGTGTCTACTTTCCAAAATGGGGTCATTTGGGGGGGTTTTGTGCCACCTGGGCATTCCATGGCCTCCGAAACTGTGATAGGCAGTGAAGAGTGAAATCAAAAATTCACGCCCTTAGAAAGCCTGAAGGCGGTGCTTGGTTTTCGGGGTCCCGTACGCGGCTAGGCTCCCAAAAAGTCTCACACATGTGGTATCCCCGTACTCAGGAGAAGCAGCAGAATGTATTTTGGGGTGTAATTTCACATATTTCCATGGCATGTTTGAGCAATATATCATTTAGTGACAACTTTGTGCAAAAAAAAAAAAAAAAAAAAAAAAAATTTGTCTCTTTCCCGCAACTTGTGTCGTAATATAAAATATTCCATGGACTCGACATGACTCTCAGCAAATAGCTTGGGGTGTCTACTTTCCAAAATGGGGTCATTTAGGGGCTTTTTGAACTCTCCTGGCATTTTATGCACAACATTTAGAAGCTTATGTCACACATCACCCACTCTTCTAACCACTTGAAGACAAAGCCCTTTCTGACACTTATTGTTTACATGAAAAAGTTATTTTTTTTTGCAAAAAAATTACTTTGAACCCCCAAACATTATATATTTTTTTAAAGCAAATGCCCTACAGATTAAAATGGTGGGTGTTTCATTTTTTTTTCACACAGTAATTGCGCAGCGATTTTTCAAACGCATTTTTTGGGGAAAAAACACACTTTTTTAAATTTTAATGCACTAAAACACACTATATTGCCCAAATGTTTGATGAAATAAAAAAGATGATCTTAGGCGGAGTACATGGATACCAAACATGACATGCTTTAAAATTGCGCACAAACGTGCAGTGGCAACAAAATAAATACATGTTTAAAAGCCTTTAAAAGCCTTTACAGGTTACCACTTTAGATTTACAGAGGAGGTCTACTGGAAAAATTACTGCACTCGATCTGGCCTTCGCGGTGATACCTCACATGCATGGTGCAATTGCTGTTTACGTTTGACGACAGACCGCCGCTTGCGTTCGCCTTAGCGCGAGAGCAGGGGGCGACAGGGGTGCTTTTTTTTTTTTTTTTTTCTTAATTATTTTTTTGCTTTTTTAATCTTACTTTTAAACTGTTCCTTTCATATTTTTTTTTTTTAATCATTTTTATTGTTATCTCGGGGAATGTAAATATCCCCTATGATAGCAATAGGTAGTGACAGGTACTCTTTTTTGAAAAAATTGGGGTCTATTAGACCCTAGATCTCTCCTCTGCCCTCAAAGCATCTGACCACACCAAGATCGGTGTGATAAAATGCTTCCCCAATTTCCCAATGGCGCTATTTCCATCCGGCGAAATCTAAGCCATGAAATGCTCGTAGCTTCCGGTTTCTTAGGCCATAGAGATGTTTGGAGCCACTCTGGTCTCTGATCAGCTCTATGGTCAGCAGGCTGAATCACCGGCTGCATTCTCAGGTTCCCTGTTGAGACAGGAGAGCCAGAGAAAAACACGGAAGACGGTGGGGGGGGGGCATTCCCTCCCACGGCTTGTAAAAGCAGTCTAGAGGCTAATTAGCCGCTAGGATTGCTTTTACATGAAAGCCGACCGCTGGCTGAAAAGAATGATACCAAGATGATACCTAAACCTGCAGGCATCATTCTGGTATAACCACTCAAAGTCGTGCATGGCGTACCTGAAGACAAAAAAATGGTTAACAATGGTTAACAATAAAGCACAGTAAACAGTAAAGTATAAATAATTACATACCTGAAAAACAAACATGATAAAACATAATAACAATAACAATAACAATAAAACATTGCAGAATAGAATACAGTAAAAAAAAGAGCAGAACAATAGAGAGAGAATAGAGAGAGAGAGAACAATAAAACGACAACTATTTTTTTTTATTTTATATATTTTTTTTTTTTTACACTTTTTTTGTAACTAACTTTTATAACTGTAACCGGTTCCAGGTTCGGGTCTCTCAAAATTCGATGGCATCTTGGGAGACCCTGTGAAAGTGTGCCTAGTCTGTGGAATGTGAATACTCAACTAGTGCATGGTAGCGTTCAAAACATTCACCAATGCAAAGACCAGGATTGTCAGGACAGGAGGGACAATAATAGCGGGTGTCACGCCTATATCCGCGCTTGCTGCAGACACAACATCTTTTTTGGGGGGTTCGCTGGGTAGGGGTACTCGGGAGGACATAAAAATGCCTCTCATGCAGCCGACTGCATTTGGTTGGGGATGTGAATGGGGGAAGTACGGGCGCTGCAGAAGCGGTGGGTTCCCAATTAGGATTGGCGAATGCAGCAGGAAGGGCATTATGGGCACGACGGGCCTGTGTTTGTCTTTTTGGTGTCAGCGGGACACTACTTGTGCTTGCCACCTCACCAGCTTGAACTGCACTTATGGGACTCGCCATGTCATCAAGTGTTACTGCAGTGCTGGTTTGGCTACGACCGGGGTGTACTACGCCGCTGGCGCTTGCCAGTTCCCCAAAACGCTACCAAAAAAACTGTTAGCGATCGCAGGGATCAGGCCTGACTCTGCGAACGCTGCAGTTATGCGTTTAGAGTTTTGTAAGTGACAGTGATCGATCGATACTGCACTTGGGTGGGCTGGGCCGGGCCGGGCGGAGGGGCAAAACGCAGGTGCTAGCAGGTATCTGGGCTGATCCCGCTAACACTGCGTTTTTGGGAACCCTAAACTGCTGGGGACGCTAGTATAGATCTGATTGGATCAGATATTGATCCGATCAGATACTATACCACTAAGGGAGGTGTACGGTGCGTGAGTGGGTGTTAGCGGTACTGGCGCTAACCTGACGCTGCCTGGGGCTGGTGCTTGCCAGTTCACCAAAATGCTACCAAAAAAACTGTTAGCGATCGCAGGGATCAGGCCTGACTCTGCGAACGCTGCAGTTATGCGTTTAGTGTTTTGTAAGTGTCAGTGATCGATCGATACTGCACTTGGGTGGGCTGGGCCGGGCGGAGGCGCAAAACGCAGGTGCTAGCAGGTATCTGGGCTGATCCCGCTAACACTGCGTTTTTGGGAACCCTAAACTGCTGGGGACGCTAGTATAGATCTGATCGGATCAGATATTGATGCGTTCAGATACTATACCACTAAGGGAGGCGTATGCTGCGTGCGTGGGTGTTAGCGGTACTGGCGCTAATCTGACGCTGCCTGGGGCGACGCATATCACCGCCGGGCGATTAGGGGGCTAAACCTTTATTCGGTAATAAACGGCGGGTGCCCTGACACTATAAAAAATAAACAAACTAACCAGCGTCAACCGTAACAGTTATACGGTGATCAGTGGTGAAAGGGTTAACTAGGGGGCAATCAAGGGGTTAAAACATTTATTAGGTATTATATGGGGGTCCCTGACGCTATAAAACGCTGACGGCGAACCCAAATATTTACCTCACTAACTAGCGTCACCAGCGACACTAATACAGCGATCAGAAAAATGATTGCTTAGTGACACTGGTGACAGGGGGTGATCAAGGGGTTAAAACTTTATTAGGGGGGGTTAGGGGGGTACCCTAGACCTACAGGGGGGTAACAGTAACTGTGCTAACACAGTAACTGTCACAAACTGACACCTAGCAGTAATCAGAAAAAAAAAAAAAAAAAAACTGCTGGTGTCAGTTTGTGACAGGGGGGGGGGGTGATTGGGGGGGGATCGGGGGGCGATCGGGGGGGGGGGATCGGGGTGTAATGTGTGCCTGGCATGTTCTACTGTGTGTGTGTGTGTTGGTGCAGTCACTCACTTGTCGTCTCTCCTCGGGCCGGAACAGAAACTACCGACCCGAGGGGAGATGACATCATTTCCTTTGCTGCTGTTTAGCATACAGCAGCAAAGGAGTGTTCCCATTGGCCGGCGGCGATCGCGAGGGGGGGGCCACGAACGGATGGCCTCCCCCTCGTCTCCGATCGCCGGGGGACAAAACGGGACCGCCTCGGGCGGCGGGGGGGGGTCCGATCGGACCCCCCACCCGCGGAAGGCAAATCACGTACCATGTACGTGATTTTGCCTGTCCGTGCCGCCTTGCCGACGTACATCGGCGTGAGGCGGTCGTCAATTGGTTAAGCATTATTAAAATCACTGCTCCTGAAAAAACGTCCGTTTTTAAAACTTATTTTTGCATTGATCCATGTCCCCTGGGGCAGGACCCGGGTCCCCAAACACTTTTTATGACAATAACTTGCATATAAGCCTTTAAAATTAGCACTTTTGATTTCTCCCATAGACTTTTAAAGGGTGTTCTGCGGCATTCGAATTTGCCGCGAAAACCCCAAATTGTTCGCTGTTCGGCGAACTTGCGAACAGCCAATGTTCGAGTCGAACTCGAAGCTCATCCCTACTTCTTGCTAGAACTCCTGCACCAGGATCGTCCTCCAGTATATCACTATGTGGAATGTAGCGACTAATACTAGGAGGGTCAACACAGACAAAATTAGTTTAAGATTTCCTTCTGTTATTTCAAGAAATAACTAAGAAATTGCATTATCTACAGTCACCTCAGTGGGGTTGATTTACTAAAGGCAAATCCACTTTGCACTACAAGTGCACTGCAAGTGCACTTGGAAGTGCAGTCGCTGTAGATCTTAGGGGGACATACAAGGAAAATAAAAAACAGCATTTTTGCTTGTACATGATTGGATGATAAAATCAGCAGAGCTTCCCCTCATTTCAGATCTTCCCCTCAGATCTAAAGCGACTGCACTTGCAGTACACTTGTAGTGCAAAGTGTATTTGCCTTTAGTAAATCAACCCCAGTATCTCACAAAAGTGAGCAAACTCCTCACATTTTTGTAAATATTTTATTCTATCTTTTCATGTGACAACACTGAAGAAATGACACTTTGCTACAATGTAAAGTAGTGAGTGTACAGCTTGTATAACAGTGTAAATTTGCTGTCCCCTCAAAATAACTCAACACACAGCCATTAATGTCTAAACCGCTGGCAACAAAAGTGAGTACACCCTTAAGTGAAAATGTCCAAATTGGGCCCAATTAGCCATTTTCCCTCCCCCGGTGTCATGTGACTTATTAGTGTTACAAGGTCTTGGGTGTGAATGGGGAGCAGGTGTGTTAAATTTGGTGTTATCGCTCTCACTCTCTCATACTGGTCACTGGAAGTTCAACATGGCAAAGAAATCTCTGAGGATCTGAAAAAAAGAATTGTTGCTCTACATAAAGATGGCCTAGGCTATAAGAAGATTGCCAAGACCCTGAAACTGAGCTGCAGGACGGTGGCCAAGAACATACAGCGGTTTATCAGGACAGGTTCCACTCAGAACAGGCCTCGCCGTGGTCGACCAAGGAACTTGAGGTCACGTGCTCAGCGTCATATCCAGAGGTTGTCTTTGGGAAATAGACATATGAGTGCTGCCAGCATTGCTGCAGAGGTTGAAGAGGTGGGGGGGTCAGCCTGTCAGTGCTCAGACCATACGCCGCATGGCATAAAATTGGTCTGCATGGCTGTCATCCCAGAAGGAAGCCTCTTCTAAAGATGATGCACAAGAAATCCTGCAAACAGTTTGCTGAAGACAAGCAATTTAGAAAAAAAAAAAAAGTGAATAAAGATGAACTTAACCGCTTGCCAACCGTCCCATAGCCAAATGACGGCTGCAGGGCGGCTGGATAACTCTGGGATCACGTCATATGACGTGATTCCAGAAAACTGCTCCCGCGCGTCCCCTGGGGCGCGCACACGGGAACATCCGTAACCGCCGGGTCCAGAGGACCCGGCGCATCACGGATCACGGTAAACCACGGTAAACGGTGACCATGTGATCTCTCCGTCAAATGACGGATCGTTTACATGTAAACAAACCGGCGTCATGTCATGACGCCTGTTCCTCCCTCCCCTCTCTGTACCGATCGGTACAGAGGGGGAGAGATCGGATGGGAGCCGCGCTGTGGGCTGGATGTGTAGTACCCACAGCGCAGCTCAGTGACATGTACAGTCACATCCATCCATCCATGCTCAGCCATCCCCCCCATGCTCTGCAATGACCCTGTGCAATACTCTGCAATGATCCTGTGCAACCCTGTGCAATACTCTGCAATGATCCTGTGCAACCCTGTGCAATACTCTGCAATGATCCTGTGCAACCCTGTGCAATACTCTGCAATGATCCTGTGCAACCCCTTCAATACTCTGCAATGATCCTGTGCAACCCTGTGCAATACTCTGCAATGATCCTGTGCAACCCTGTGCAATACTCCGCCATGCCCCGCCATGCCCCGCCATGCCCCGCCATACTCCGCCATACTCCGCCATACACAGCCATTCTCCGCCATACCCCGCCATACTCCGCCATACTCCGCCATACTCCGCCATACCCCGCCATACCCCGCCATACTCCGCCATACCCCGCCATGCCCCGCCATACTCCGCCATACCCCGCCATACTCCGCCATACCCCGCCATACTCCGCCATACCCCGCCATACCCCGCCATACTCCGCCATACCCCGCCATACTCCGCCATACTCCGCCATGCCCCGCCATACTCCGCCATACCCCGCCATACTCCGCCATACCCCGCCATACCCCGCCATACTCCGCCATGCCCCGCCATACTCCGCCATACCCCGCCATACTCCGCCATACTCCGCCATACCCCGCCATACCCCGCCATACCCCGCCATACTCCGCCATACTCTGCCATACCCCGCCATACCCCGCCATACTCTGCGATACCCAGCTATACTTTGCCATACTCAGCCATACTCGGCTATACTCTGCCATGCTCGGCCAAGCTCGGCTGTACTCGGCCTCTGTATGTGGACAGGCTGTGGAAGTCTCACACATGTGCTATCACTGTACTCAGGAGGAGCAGGAGATTCTATTTTGGGGTGTCATTTTTGGTATGTACATGCTATGTGTTAGAAATATTGTATAAATGGACAACTTTGTGTTAAAAAAAATGTGTTTTAACCACTTCCTGTCCGCCGGCCGTCATACGACGTCCTTGACTTTGTGCGGGGATATCTGAATGATGGGTGCAGCTACAGGCATCATTCAGATATCATCTTTTTCAGCCGGCGATTCCCTACACCATAGGAATGATCATAGCGGCTGTTCCACTGCTTGATCATTCTTACGGGAGGCGAGAGGGGACGTCCCCCCTCTCGCCGCCCTCAGGTGCTTCTACCGACTCACCGCTACGATCGAAGCCAGGGTCATTTTTTTTTTTTTTTTATTTCAGGCTTCCCAGCCTAGAGGTGAGATGTGAGGTCTTATTGACCCCATATCTCACTGTAAAGAGGACCTGTCATGCCATATAACTAGTACAGGGGATGTTTACATTCCTTGTAATAGAAATAAAAGTGATCAAAAAATTTATTTTTTGGAAAAAAGCCTCAAACTAAAATAAATAAAGTAAAATGAACAATAAAAAAAAAAAAAAACTGCCCGTGTCCCCGTGTGCTCGCAGTCAGAAGCGAACGCATACGTAAGTTGCGCCCACATATGAAAATGGTGTTCAAACCACACATGTGAGATATCGCTGCGATCGGTAGAGCGAGAGCAATAATTTTGGCCCTAGACATCCTCTGTAACTCACAACATGTAACCAGTAAAATTTTTTAATGCGTCTCCTATGGGGATTTTTAAGTAGCGAAGTTTGGCGCCATTCCACGAGCGTGTGCAATTTTGAAGGGTGACATGTTAGGTATCTATATACTCGGCATAACTTCATTATTCACATTATGTAAAAACATTGGGCTAACTTTACTGTTTTGGTTTTTTTTGAAAGCACAAAACTGTTTTTTTTTTCAAACAAAACGTGTTCGAACAATTGCTGCGCAAATACCATGCGAGATAAAAAGTTGCAACGACCGCCATTGTATTCTCTAGGGTCTTTGCTAAAATATATATATATATATATATATATATATATATATATATATATATATATATATATATATATATATATATATATATATATATAATGTTTTGGGGTTCTATGTAATTTTCTAGCAAATAAATTATGATCTTTACATGTAGGAGAGAAATGTCAGAATTGGCCTGGGCACTCCAGAACGCCTGATGGTGTTCCGTGCATGTTGGGCCTCTGTATGTGGCCACGCTGTGTAAAAGTCTCACACATGTGGTATTGCCATACTCGGGAGTAATAGCAGAATGTGTTTTGGGGTGTAATTTGTGGTATTCATATGCTGTGTGTGAGAAATAACCTGCTAATATGACAATTTTGTGAAAAAAGAAAAAAAAAATCTTGATTTTGCAAAGAATTGTGGGAAAAAATGACAACTTCAAAAAACTCATCATGCATCTTTCTAAATACCTTGGAATGTCTTCTTTCCAAAAAGGGGTCATTTGGGGGGTATTTGTACTTTTCTGGCATGTTAGGGTCTCAAGAAATGAGATAGGCCGTCAGTACTTCAGGTGTGATCAATTTTCAGAGATTGGCACCATAGCTTGTGGACTCTATAACTTTCACAAAGACCAAATAATATACACCGATTTGGGTTATTTTTACCAAAGATATGTAGCAGTATACATTTTGGCCAAAATATATGAAGAAAAAATTACTAATTTGCAAAATTTTATAACAGAAACGAAGAAAAATGCATTTTTTTACAGAATTTTCGTTTTTTTTCTTTTATAGCGCAAAAAATAAAGAACCCAGTGGTGATTAAATACCACCAAAAGAAAGCTCTATTTGTGTGAAAAAAAGGACAAAAAATTCATTTGGGTACAGTGTTGCATGACTGAGTAATTGTCATTCAAAGTGTGAGAGCACCGAAAGCTGAAAATTACTCTGGTTATTAAGGGGGTTTAAGTGCCCAGTGGTCAAGTGGTTAAAGTGGTGTTCCGGCCGAAATGGTACTTTTAAAATAAAAATACCCCTATAATACACAAGCATAATGTATTTTAGTAAAGTTAGTCTGTAAACTAAGGTCTGTTTTGTTAGTTTATAGCAGTAGTTTGTTATTTTATAAACTTACAGCAGGCCGTGGCCATCTTAAGTATGGGCATCTGAAGCCAGACTGTATTTCTTCCTGGATCTCATCCTTGCAGATCTCGCACATGCTCAGTGCAGCACAAGCAGTGTAATAGGTTTCAGGTCAGGTTTTCATAGCAACGGCAGTGTCAGAGGAAGTTGCCGCCCCTTCCCAGAAGGCATTGCAAACAGGAAATGATGCGATGGGCCACGGCCAGGGAGGAGGAAGTGAAAAAATGAATACAGCAGATATACAGTAGGTGCTGAGAAAATTTTGTTTTAAATATCCAATTTGTTTACAGTGCACAGTTTAGTGAGGAATGTTGAAGAGATGTAAAAGTGGGTGGAACTCCACTTTAACCTTTAAGAAGCGTTACCCTTCTTGTGTTTATTTTATGTATGTTTGCAGCCAGAAATTGTGTTAGCAGCTACCTTGTACCTCTCATTACGTCTAAGCGCAGGTTTTTTAAAAAAAAAAATTATCCTCATTCAACAGGTGATTACTATTTACAAGGTATCAAGCAGGCTTATTATGGTCTATTTTCTTTAGTCTGCAGCTTTCAGTGGCCAGCGAGTTGACTGACTGACCCAATCTCCCGATCTCCAGCTAGTTGCCTAGCACTTTCTATCTTTACAAGGCATTTCAAAGTATTCTCCTTTAGTAAATCAACCCTATTGCATCAATGGGATGACAGCTGACTAACAGGGAAGGTAAAGCAGTTTAATTCCTTAGAGAGATGATCAGAGCAAACGGCGAACAGGAGCAGAATTAGTCAACTGATGATCAAATCAGGCACAGACAAAGGGATCCCAGAGTTCTGGTTCCCGACAGGTAGATAGAGCAACAACTGACAATAGCAGGATAAGCACAGGCAAGCTGAGTGCAAACACAATCCAAACAATTTCCAGGGCATGAACAGATAAAATTCACATGTACCTGAATCTGGGCGTGAACTGGCAGACTAACGTGTTATAGGCAGAACCTCAAGCAAACTACTTAAGCTTTTCTGGTTAGGACAAGTGTGTTCTCTAGTGCAACCAGCATATAGTAAAGACTTAAGGCTGATTGCTACAATTTATTTGACAATTAAAAAAAAAAAATACCTGTCTTCAGGTTGACATGGACTTGTTTTTTAGTAACAAACATGAAACAACTACACATTTTCGATTTTTTTTTTAATGAAAATGGTATTTTCTTGAATTAAAGCAAGGTAAGGAAAAAAAAGATGAACAAAAAAATTCAGTATAACAGATCCCTAACTCTGTTCTCTCAAGAAAGACATGTTTATCGATTCTCTTCAGAAGAGCTAAAATTTCACAAAATCTAATTAAATTCAGAAAGATTAATTAAATCAGCAAGATTTTCCTCTCTGATCTATTACGCTATTGATCATTGGTGTATTTCAGTGCTTAGTGCAGGAAGGTTAATTATACAAATTGATCAATTGAAGAATGTGGGGGGGAGAGGGGATAAGAAAGAATTCATTCTATTAAATTAGAAAATTTCTTTGGCTTGGTGTCAACTCGTCCCAATGTAGATGACAGGGAGGTGTGTCTTCTGCTAATAGATGGAATTACAAAGCAATACACTACCCACTAATCCATAATTGTCCCTTCCAGATCCAAAACATATGGGAGCGATATCGCTGAACAGAATCATTGTAATTATTTTTCCATATTGTCTGTAGAGTTTGGATTTTTTTTTAGTGGCTAATGTAATTAATGGAGTTTCTGTTTTTGCAACATTTTCTGAACATTCAGGTACAAATCATACTTAGAAAAGAAAAAGGTTGTATTTGCACTTTTGTTCTTGGATCCGATAACATTTCCAGTTCTGGACCTCTTGACGGTTGTTAGTTAAAGCTGAACTCCAGCCTTCCCCTCAGTTTGCACAAGCTGTGAGCTTCTTACAATGTGCATTAGTAGCTGCACCAAGTCAGAGAGAGACCACCTCATTGCCTTATTGGAGGACATCCAGCACTCTCCCTCCCAGCCTCATCATCCACCTGAACCTAGGTAGGGCATAGAGTGCCTTGCCCTTGTCAAGAACCTTGCACCCCTAGGGGTTTAGACCCTTCCTTTTCAGATGATGGTCCATTACTGTACTCATGTGCACTGTGATTTTACTTTCTTTGTTCACTGGGATAAACTTAGCACCTGTCAAGATCCAGATCTGAACCTACAACTTCTGCTGTGTCTGGCAGTATCTCTTCTTATTGAGTCACCTGAGATGCTGGACAGCTCTCTGGACAATTCCTTGGACAATCTTGCTTTGAACCCTGTTGCTGGTGAACCTTGAACTCTTTGCTCTTCCTATGAACTTCCTATTTTAGCCATGCCTTTGCACTTGCTGTTTGCCGGATTATTGAGGTCTCTTCAGCCAATATCTCACTCTTGTCACTCCTGCTAAAGTCCATATGTTTGCTACCACTCATTATTGACCTTTGGCTTGTTCCTCAACTACACTTTTGTTTGTTCTTTTAGCAGAGGTAAACCCATCAATTTAACAGTTTCAAAAAACATTCCAGGCATGCCAGGAAGGCTAACTGTCACATTGGTTGTGTTCGCAACCAAACTGTCTAACCATCCAATGGCTGATGTCAGAATTGCTCACATGTGCGGCACCATGGCAGTTGAAGATCAAACAGAGACCAAGATGGCATCTTCCTTGGCTGAAAACGATAGGAGGGCTTACTTCCACTTTAACCTGCAACCACTTGTTACTGACCTTTGGCTTGTTTACTGACTATGATTCTGCTTGATCCCTACCTGCTATATCTGTTACTGGACTCTGGCTTGCTCACCTCCCGGTGGGACAATCCTGGGGACAGTGACTCAGTACTAAACTCATCACCATCAGGAGCTCTAGTGAATACTGGTCGCAGCTTAGACCCCGCACCTCGGGTGAGCCCACGTCACCAGGGTGACCTGCTTGCGTGCTTACCCAGCTGGTCAGTGGGAGCCTTTCTACTGCTATAGCTACTGGTCTCTGAGCCTGACCACTGACCATGACAGCACTGCACCACGAAGCTCCAAATAAAAAAGTTTCCTCCCCAGCCTAACTGTCCCTGGCTCACCACTTTCATTCATTGAATTTCAATTCTTTTAATAGTTGAGTCTCAGCATCACAAGCAGGCATTATCTAGGGTGGTTTGCTGTTTTCAGGAAGCCCCTCCCACCAGCCATGATCTGTTTGCATTGCATAAAGAAGAATAAAGACCCAATAATGATGGCACCGGGTTGAAAATTGAGAATGTAATGAATGAGGGGAGAAAAGGCTTTTTACCAGACAAGAAACAGGAAGTGGGCTGTATAAGGTATTTACTGGCAGAAAGAAAGAAAGTGTTTTACTATTCAAAGTTAAAACAACAAGCCCATTTTAATCTTTTTGAATCTGCAGCTTTTTTTTTTATTAAAGCCCAATTTCAGGAATTAGTCATTATCTATACTTACGGTGCCTCCCCCTGCATTGGAAGGGTTAAATGCTTGCTAGGTCTAGTTAAAGTGGGAGAGGCTGCATTACTTATCTTACCCCGCTCCTGGCTGGCATCAATGCTCTCTAATTTTTGTAATTGGGCTTTAAAATAATCCTGGTGATCCTACCATGAAGGTCCTTGTTCAGGCACTACCTGTTAAAACATGACAATGCTCTGTCTCCCTACTGCTCTCCTGCATTGTTACTTTCCAAACAACCCATAGCCTTACCTTCCGATGACGAGGTGGTGCTGAATCCGGGGTAGGGCTCCTCGAATTGTTTAGGTAGGGGATGTTTAAGTGATGGGGGCTCCTTTAGTATAAGGGTTTGTTTTCCAATTTATTTATTTTTTAATACAAACGTTTTTTTTTATTGGGTAGAAAGAATTCTTATTTATTCTTTATTAGGTTATTTACGGATTGTTTTATTTTTACCATGAGTGTGATTTGAGGCTACCCTTCGTACCAACATCCCAAAATTGTATCATTAAAACATGAATTAAAAAAAATTGTTGTAGGCTAAACATAGAAGATAATCACACTCTCCTGAAAATAGGTACAGAAGTATTGATCATTAAAGTGTAAAGATTACACCAAATTTCACCCAACGCATTTCCAATATCACTCTTCCTTAGGGGCACAAGTTGAACCTAAATAGACACTGACAGGTAGGTAACTAATCACCTATATGTCACAGTCATGGGTCAGGCTTGGAGACCAGTAGCTATAGCAATCAAGAGGTTGTCACCAACCAGCATGAACACAAGAACACAAGCAGGTCACCCTGATGGATGACACAGGATCACCTGAGGTGCGGGGTCTAAACACTAACTGGTATTCACTAGAGCTTCTGATGGTGGAGATAGGTTTAAATGTGTGCTAGTGCCAGGTTGCAGTCCTTAGGATAGCATCACCAGGAGGTGAGCAACCCGGGGTCCTATAGTAGGTGTAGCAGGTACATAGTTAATAGGTGTAGCAGAAGCATAGTCAATAACAAGGCAAAGATTCGTGACAAGTTGTTGCAGGTTGGGATCAAGCAGAAGCATAGTCGAGGAATAAGTCAAGGTCAGCAACGAGTGGTAGTGAAGGAACGGACTGCAGCAGGAGTGAAAGGAGCAAGATATTGGCTGTCGAGCACAATAATCTGGCAAACAGGAAGTCCAGAGACATGACTTAAATCGGGAAGTTCACGGGAGGAGCAAAGAGTTCAAGGTTTACCAGAAACAAGATAGAAAGTAAGTTAATCCAAGGATTCAGGCAAGGTATGGTCCAGTATCTCAGGTGGCACAGTGAGAAGATCTACTGTCAAATGGAACATAGTTTGTGGGTTCAGATCCTGACACTGACACTACAGCAGATTGTTTAAAAACGACAGCCCTGTTAGTGCGGTCCCAATGACAAGGGGACAAAAGTGCATGCAGAGACCCCTTGGGGCAGCAGATAATCTTAAACACCAGGGCGGGGGGGGGGTGTCCTGGGCCATTGCCAGGTCACAGCGAACCAACCAGGGGAGAAGCATAGATGTCTCTGCAAAATTTGTGTAATCTATACATTTTAATGTTCAATATTGATGTACCTCTATCAATATTTACTGTATGTACCTAACTGAGTTGTTGTTTTTTAAAATATTTTTTATCCGTTTTTCAGAGAAAGAGAAAACAAAGAGCCTGTGAAGGCTACAAGGATAGCCAAAAATGACTTTACAAGGCACAGCAGAAAAGACATTTAGTATTATGCAAAATAAAGAGCAATATTTAACCAACGAAAAGTTGTAAAACATGTAATAGACATGGACAGAAAAACAAGTTCTACTGAAACCTTAGGAGTGGAAGCAGGTTGATTAATGATGATGAGATAAATAAATAAATAAATAAATAAATAACCTGGGCTGCAAGTTAACAAAAAACCTAATCTATACAATAAAGAGAACTATAGGCTTCTTGATGTCATTTATAGGTCAGGGGGTCCACTAGATGGCCAGGAGGGAGGAATGGAAGAGGCCAGGGAATCAGAAGTGTCAGACAATTTGAGTTTGCCCAATGAGTTAGTAAGCTCGTCTCGCAGGTACCAGTCAGTGTAGCGAAAAATATGGCATGTTGGAAGAGAGCTCTACTGGAGAGAAAGAGTATTCCATGAAGCAACGGCATCTAGGGATGAAGCATTGAGTGGATTTAACGTTCTGTATAATGGTGTCTAATTTCTCCAAGTTGAAGAGAGCTATCAGTGCCTGTTTCACTGTAGTTATATGCGGTGGCATGGGGTGAATCCAGGCTTGCGTGAGTGCCCTGCAGGACACCAGGAGGCAGGTGTGAATCCATTGAGGTAGACTGCTTTTAGAATATTGCGTAAAAAAATCTGTGGATGTCTCACATCCGAAAATACACAACATAGGGTCCTTGGAGATATTGGTTCAATGGACTTGACCAATATACTTGAGGACTTGGTCCCAGAAAATGGAGACTGATTGGCAGTCCCATAGCCTATGAAGTAGGGTAGGCCAGTGGGCAGCACACCAAAGGCATGACAATTGTGAAGGATCCACAGTGCTCATGCAGAAATGGTAGTAGCCTAGGTGAGTGGTTCTCAACCTCAGTCCTCAAGTACCCTCAACAGGCCATGTTTTGGGAATTTCTCTTAGATAAAATAGCTATTCATAATACCAAGCCAGTGACTCTAAGGCTGCATTCACACGAGGCGGATCCGCTCAGCAGAGTCTGCCAGCTCAGCAGGAGATCTCTCCGTTGATCTCTGCTGAGCCGGCGGATGACAGGTCCGTCTCTGCTCACTGAGCGGGGAGGGGCCTGTCAGAGCGCCGCTGATTCCTATGGAGGGATCGGACGAAAACGGACAGCATGTCCATTTTCATCAGATCTCATCCAATCCTCCAGGAGGATGGGAACGTAGGGCCATACGTCTGATTTTAGCGGATCGGATTGTCACCGCTGACATGCGTCGCTCCATAGACCTGCATGGAGTGTCTGTTCAGGTCCACCTAAAAAACTGACAGGCGAACCTGAACGGTCCGTCCGTGTGAAAAGGGCCTAATTTATAGCACCTGTGCAAGATAAAGGAAAACCTGCAAACATGGCCTATTGTGGGTACTTGAGGACAGGGTTGAGAACCACTGGCCTAGGTGAATGATTTTAAATTGGGTTTCAAGCCAAGTTTCACAAGCTACTAGAGAGCGGACTTTTTGAAATCCCGCCAAGATCTTTTCAGGAACGTCCCCCTTGCCAAGAACAGACTTGTTTATAAAGTTATAGTATAAATGGTAAATACCACCAACCAGGAGGAAAACTTTTAAATAAATGTGAAATTTATATATGAGAGCAGCACATTATATAAATGAGTGAAAGAAAATAATTAATTAATTATTTAAAAACCGCTCTCCCTCTAAAGTGCAAGTGCAAATTGGATAATAGCTTACCACAAAAAGTTTGAAAATACAACCATACATAACTTTCAACTAAAAATCCAATAGAAAAAAAACACCAAAGTGTTTTAGTGATAAAGAAAACAAACAATAAAAAACAAAAAAATCAAAAAACAGGTAGTGTTCAAAAGTAGATTCTAGATAAATTCTCAATAACTTCTGGATAAATCTTCCTAGTATTCGGTAATCATCAAGGGAGTAATCATCCGCCACCATCACCGGCCACACAGTCTACTCACCAGATTGTGGTGACTCCCATTACAGGAGTCAAAAGCGCTTAATGGACAATGTCAGAGAGATTCCCACGATCACAGTTTGGTCCAGGTGCTGTAAATCCGGAAAGTAAATGGAAGGCTCCCATCGTGAAGTATGCCAAATTTTTTTTACTAAAACAGGCTAAAAACCGCACAAGCTACAAGTGGGTCTGTGCGGACGGTCTTAAAACAAACGCCGCTGGAGTTACAGCTGCGTAGCAGGCAGAAGTGACGTGTCGCACTCAATGAACCCTACCGGTTTCGTCAGTACGCTCTGATGTCATCAGGGGTCGACGACGCCTGTTTTGATAAAAAAAATTTGGCCTTCCATTTACTTTCTCCCAATCTATGGCATTAATGGTCTTGAATGACCAATCCCCGAGGGCCCAACCAAATCCATCCAGTGTCCATGCAGTCACAGCGTTCCAGATTTACAGCACCTGGACCAAGCCGTGATCGTGGGAATCTCTCTGGCATTGTCCATTAAGCACTTTTGACTCCTGTAATGGGAGTCACCACAATCTGGTGAGTAGACTGTGTGGCCGGTGATGGTGGTGGATGATTACTCCCTTGATGATTACCAAATACTAGGAAGATTTATCCATAAGTTATTGAGAATTTATCTAGAATCTACTTTTGAACACTACCTGTTTTTTGATTTTTTGTTTTTTATTGTTTGGTTTTTTATCACTAAAACACTTTGGTGTTTTTTTTCTATTGGATTTTTAGTTGAAAGTTATGTATGGTTGTTACCAATTTCACTGTATTTTCAAACTTTTCGTGGTAAGTTATTTTCCAATTTGCACTTGCACTTTAGAGGGAGCGCGGCTTGTTGTTTATAAACAATCTGTTGTAGGTGATGGGTTATATACCTCTCATTTACTATTCAGGTTGAACTTGTGCCCTTGATTAAGAGTGATACTCAAAACATGGTGCAATCTATACACTTTAATGATCAATATTTATATAGTTACTGCATGTTCAGGAGAGTATGACTATCTTCTATGTTTAGCCTACATTTGATTTTTTTTTTTATTAATGTTTTAATGATGGAATGTTGAATCAGGTGACTTTAAAGTCCCACACGCCCGTGATATCTTTTTTCTAGGTATGGGTTCTTCACTTGTTCTTGAAGCCTAGATTTAGGATTCTGGCACTATAAACTCCCACCAGGAATAAATGTATTATTACTATTCCTTGTAAAAGTACACAGGTGATTTATACGGTTGTGTGTTCAAAGTAGGAAGGGAGCGGCACCTGCTGCATCTGCTTCATCAGTGACAGACTAGGTCAGATGTCTCTCGGCTGCTACATTGTCTTCCTTCGTACCCGGCTATCTATAGCTACAATGCTAAAGAGGTGTTGATAGATGTGATCCTGCCATTAGGTGCGCTTTGTTCTTGTGACTGACCCTCTGTATGGATCTGAGACATCCCTCCACTAATAATCACAGCGATACATCTGTACGCATTGTCACCCGCTGTGCTAACATCTTCCCGAACGAGAGGATTGAAAACCTTTCCTATAGTTTGTAATGGGAGAGCTGCTAAAATACAAATCAGCCAATTTCCTAAATGAGTTCACCGTAAATAGACATGTGCGCGGCCAAATTATTATTATTTTTTTTTTTCGTTTCCGTTTTATTGGTTTTTTGTTTTTGTTTTTTTTGTAATTTTTTTGGATCATTCTTTATGATCAAAATTCGTTATTTAGATTAAATTTGTAAATTCTGAAAAATTTGAATTTGGTCCACTCCATTCGTATTGATGCGGTGTTCGTTATTTCGGTAATTCTGAAAAATTTTAATTCGGTGCGTTCCATTCGTATCAATGCGGTGTTCGTTATTTCGGTAATTCGTGAATTCTGAAGAATTCAAATTCGATACGTTCCATTTGTATAGATGTGGTGTTCATTATTTAGAAAATTCGGAAATTCGGATAAATTCGTATTCATTACGTTCACTAACAGGCAGACAAATTTGAAAGGAAATTCCAATACCTATAATTTATTAGTTTATAACTATTATTATAGTTTTTATCCTTATTCTTATTATTTAGTATTAATAAATAATAATAATAATAATAATAAAAACTAGAATAATGGTTATTATTATTATTATATAGGATTTATATAGCGCCAACAGTTTACGCAGCGCTTTACAACTTGAGGGTAGACAGTACAAATACAATACACTTTAATACAGTAGGAATCAGAGGGCCCTGCTCCTTGCAGCTTACAATCTAAGAGGGAAGGTCTACAGGCAAATTTGAAAGGAGAATCCAATACCTCTAATTGAATAGTTTATAACTATTATTATAGTTGTTATTATTATTATTAATAATAATTATTAATAATAATAATAATAATAATAATAATTATAATAAAAAACTATAACAATGGTTAATAAACGTAATAGTTTAATTATAATAGAAATTATCTAAATTATTTTTGTTTCGGATTTTCGTTCTTTTGGATTTTTGATTTTATCTTCGGAATTTCGTTCTTTCAAATTTTCGTTCTTATTTTTGGATTTTCGTTCTTTTGAATTTTTGGATTTTCGAATTTCGTATTTTCGTCCTTTCGTATTTTCGAATTTCGGATTTTCGTTCTTTCTGTTTTTCGTTCTTTTCGAAAATTTGCTTTTCCGAAAAATTTGTTAAACGTTTTTTTGTTAATTCGGATGTTTCCGAATTAACGAATATGCCAATATTTGCCGAAAAAACGAATTTGGAACGAAACTGTGCCGCCTCAATAGTGCAGCCCCAGCAGTGCCCATCAGTGCAGCCTCAGCAGTGCCCATCAGTGCAGCCTCAGCAGTGCCCATCAGTGCAGTCTCAGCAGTGCCCATCAGTGCAGCCTCAGCAGTGCCCATCAGTGCAGCCTCAGCAGTGCCCATCAGTGCAGTCTCAGCAGTGCCCATCAGTGCAGCCTCAGCAGTGCCCATCAGTGGAGCCTCAGCAGTGCCCATCAGTGCAGTCTCAGCAGTGCCCATCAGTGCAGCCTCAGCAGTGCCCATCAGTGCAGCCTCAGCAGTGCCCATCAGTGGAGCCTCAGCAGTGCCCATCAGTGCAGTCTCAGCAGTGCCCATCAGTGCAGCCTCAGCAGTGCCCATCAGTGCAGCCTCAGCAGTGCCCATCAGTGCAGTCTCAGCAGTGCCCATCAGTGCAGTCTCAGCAGTGCCCATCAGTGCAGCCTCAGCAGTGCCCATCAGTGCAGTCTCAGCAGTGCCCATCAGTGCAGTCTCAGCAGTGCCCATCAGTGCAGTCTCAGCAGTGCCCATCAGTAAAGAAGAAAAATTACTTATTTGCAAAATTTAATAACAGAAATAAAGAAAAACATTGTTTTTATACTTTTCGATCATTTGTTTAGCAAAAGATAAAAAACCCAGTGGTGAATAAATACCACCAAAATAAATCTCTATCTGTCTCAAAAAAATTATAAAAAATCTAAATGGGTACAGTGTTGCATGACCGCGCAATTGTCATTCAAAATGTGACAGCTCTGAAAGCTGAAAATTGGCCTGGACAGGAAGGGGGTGAAAGTGCCCTGTAGGCAAGTGGTTAAATAAGTCACTAGGTGCCAGAATCAGTGGTGGACATGCCCGTGTATCTATGTGCATTCCGTCTTTTATGCTTCGTTAGGCTCCTGTGCCCCAAAAACATATGCACATTTATACGCATGCACATGAGTATGAGCCTTATGGCTGGCGTGATTTCTCTGACAGCTGACATGATGTTCCTGGCACATGTCAACTTTAAAGTGCCAGGCCAGTAGTGGAACACACTTTGGAATACGCAGGTTGTTCTTCCTCTGTTGACATAAATGATGAAAGTGGCCTTTACCTGCCTTCCATTAATCAATTAAGACTCCTCGGTAACAGATTAATTGTATTTTACAGAACTGCAGACAGTCAGCACTGGGAATCCCCACAGGCCAGTCTGCCAGAACTGGTGAAAGTTCCACTCGGATCCCAGCAAGATGTGTTTAATTATTTGTCATGGAAGAATCAATAGATTTACCTAGTAATACATTAATCAGTTGGACTACTGTACCCAAAGGAAAAATCCACCTTTCCACCCATGAAGATAAGTTCTTTCTTTTTGTACACAGATACACTATATTACCAAAAGTATTGGGACGCCTGCCTTTACACGCACATGAACTTTAATGGCATCCCAGTCTTAGTCCGTAGGGTTCAATATTGAGTTGGCCCCACCCTTTGCAGCTATAACAGCTTCAACTCTTCTGGGAAGGCTGTCCACAAGGTATAGGAGTGTGTCTATGGGAATGTTTGACCATTCTTCCAGAAGTGCATTTGTGAGGTCAGGCACCGATGTTGGACAAGAAGGCCTGGCTTGCAGTCTTTGTTCTAATTCATCCCAAATGTGTTCTATTGGGTTTAGGTCAGGACTCTGTGAAGGCCAGTCAAGTTCCTCCACCCCAAACTCGCTCATCAATGTCTTTATGGACCTTGCTTGGTGCACTGGTCCAAATCACTTGGTGGAGGGGGGATTATGGTGTGGGGTTGTTTTTCAGGGGTTGGGCTCGGCCCCTTCGTTCCACTGAAGGGAACTCTTAAGGCGTCAGCATACCAAGACATTTTGGACAATTTCATGCTCCCAACTTTGTGAGAACAGTTTGGGGATGGCCCCTTCCTATTCCGACAGCACTGCGCACCAGTGCATCTTTTTTAACCTTTAAATGATTGCTTTTAATGGTCTCCACCATCACAGCATAATATCTACCTACAGTATAGTCTGCTCAGTAAATTGGTTTTCCTTTCCCCCTCTCAGTAAAATGGTGAGACCAACATCTTGAGTTCAGAAACATTTCCAGAGTGCAATTTCTTCCGAGAGCAAAGCTGGAATTTTCAAATATCTTGAGAAGAAACATTCTCTTCCCAATGCTACAAGGTTGACAAAACACATCCTGGCATGCCAGAGGTGCCCTGAAGACATTAAAAAATACTTTATGGAATGAAATGATGAGTACCAGAATGAAGGTTTCCTCCAGATTTCTCATTCCAGAAACATTCTTTCTGCTGCTTCTGGATCATCACAAAGTGTTTCTTCACCAGCAGCATCTTCAAGTTAGGAAGTGATACAAACCATTGCTTCACAAAAATACACGGTTCCTTAATTTATAGAGAAAAAGACGCCTGAAAATCAGTAGAACATTCATCAAGCTCTTCATAGAGCAATATATGCTTCTGGATCAGCATTGTCAATAACTGAAAATACATATTGGCAGGAAGCTTTTATATTGCATGTCCTGCACCACCCCCCTGTGAGACCCAACCCCTCCATACACCTACCACCCTGGACACCTACACCATCCCCACACACCCAAGTCCTCCAAGAAAAAAACTGCCCCCTGTCTGAGCTGGAGCACCCCTCTCCCCACACACCAAGACCCCCAACAAATTACCACCCCCACACACATCACCAAGATCCCTCCTTGATCCCTCCTATGCTAAGGTAGCTCAAGAGGTAGATGCAATGGACACCAAGATGTTTATAGGGGCCTCAATAGGCAGTAGAAGATAATGGACATTCAGGAGTAGGGATGAGCCGAACACCCCCCGGTTCGGTTCGCACCAGAACCTGCGAACGGACCGAAAGTTTGCACGAACGTTAGAACCCCATTGACGTCTATTAGACTCGAACGTTCAAAATCAAAAGTGCTCATTTTAAAGGCTAATTTGCATGGTATTGTCCTAAAAAGGGTTTGGGGACCCGGGTCCTACCCCAGGGGACATGTATCAATGCAAAAAAAACTTTTAAAAACGGCCGTTTTTTCGGGAGCAGTGATTTTAATGATGCTTAAAGTAAAAAAAAAAAAAAGTGAAATATTCCTTTAAATATCGTACCTGGGGGGTGTCTATAGTATGCCTGTAAAGTGACGCGCGTTTCCCGTGTTTAGAACAGTCCCTGCACCAAATGTCATTTTCAAAGGAAAAAATCTCATTTAAAACTGCTTGCGAGTTTAATGTAATGTCGGGTCATGGCAATATGGATGAAAATCAGTGAGACAAATGGCATGGGTACCCCCCAGTCCATTACCAGGCCCTTTGGGTCTTGTATGGATATTAAGGGGAACCCCGCACCCAAATTAAAATAAGGAAAGGTGTGGGGCCACCAGGCCCTATATACTCTGAACAGCAGTATACAGGCGGTGCAAACAAGACAGGGACTGTAGGTTTGTTGTCAAGTAGAATCTGTTTGTAATTTTGAACGGGTACATTTTTAACGTGTTTAGCTCCAGCCAAAAAATCTATTTTAAGCTTTTTGGAAAACATAGGGAAGGGTTATCACCCCTGTGACATTTGTTTTGCTGTCTTTCCTCCTCTTCAGAAGATTTCACCTCACTTTCTGTCCCAATGAAAAATGTTTTTTGAAAATTTGGGTTTTTTTGTGGAACAAGGATTGGAAAGCATCAGTGGAAAGGAGAAATGTTTTTCCCATATTAACTCTTACAGGAGAGAATTTCCCTTCCTAGGGGTAGATTTCATCTCACTTCCTGTTGTCTCCTTCCGTTTGCAAGTAGGAGTCGTTTGTAAGTTAGATGTTTGAAAGTAGGGTCCTGCCCTATATACTCAGCAGAAATTTGGGCCTTAGGTGTTGCTGTGGCCACAACACTGTAAGCCCTCACAGGGACCTGCTGTGAAATATTAGATCAAGAATTGTAATTACATGCCCCTGTTGAACAGGAGCTGAAAAATTAGGCCTTAGGCACTGGTGCTGGTGCCACAACACTGCAACCCCTCACAGACACTCTAGTTGGAACGCAGGAACGAGCCCTGCTGCAAAGTATTGCATCAAAAATTGTAATTACACGCCCCTGTTAAACAAGGGCTGAAAAATTGGGCCTTAGGCACTGGTGCTGGTGCCACAACACTGCAACCCCTCACAGACACTCTAGTTGGAACGCAGGAACGAGCCCTGCTGCAAAGTATTGCATCAAAAATTGTAATTACACGCCCCTGTTAGACAGGGGCAGAAAAATTGGGCCTTAGACACTGGTGCTGGTGCCACAACACTGCAACCCCTCACAGACACTCTAGTTGGAATGCAGGAACGAGCCCTGCTGCAAAGTATTACATCAAAAATTGTAATTACACGCCCCTGTTAAACAGGGGCTGAAAAATTGTGCCTTTGGCACTGGTGGTGGCGCCCAGAACCAAAAATGTTCTTATAAGCTATCAGCGTGATGATTGAGGAGGAAGAGGATAATTACTCAGGGATAGTCACTCAGCATCAGCATAGGCAGTCTTTGAAGGGATCTGAGATTTCAAAAAAAATTATTCAGTTACATCAGCATCAGGTGCTTGGTAGCTGGTGGTGATCCAAGACTGATTAATTTTTATGAAGGTCAGTCGATCGACCAAGTCGGTGGACAGACGCACCCTGTGATCGGTTACCACGCCTCCAGCAGCACTGAATGTGCATTCCGAAAGAACGCTGGATGCAGGACAGGCCAGTAGCTCAATTGCATACTGTGCAAGCTCTGGCCAGTGATCCATCCTCAAGACCCAGTAACCCAGAGGATTTTCGGTGGGAAAGGTGTCCAAGTCTGATCTTGCCCCTAGGTATTCCTGCACCATGTAAAACAGACGCTGGCGATGGTTGCTGGAACCGATCATACCTTGGGGCTGCGGACCAAAAAATTGTCTGAACGCATCGGTCAGACGGCCACCTTCTCCACCGCTCCTTCTTTGACTGACCGAAGCCTCAGCAACACGTTGTCCAGAAACAGGAGTTTGTAACCTCCCAGTCTCTGGGAACGCGTTGCACAGACCTTTCTGCAAGGCCTCCCGAAGATGTTCCATCCTCTGCTCCCTCTGCGATGGCAAGATAAGGTCCGCAACCTTACCCTTGTAACGTGGATTAAGGAGGGTTGCCAGCCAGTATTGGTCCTTCTCCTTGATACCACAAATACGAGGATCCTTACGCAGGCTTTGCAGGATCAGGGAGGCCATGCAGCGTAGGTTTGCTGAGGCATTCGGTCCGGAGTCCTCTGGGTCACTAAGGACGACAACGTCCGCAGCCACCTCCTCCCAGCCACGTACAAGTCCATGTGTTTCTTGGGACTGATCCCTTAAAGACTGCTGCTGATGCTGAGTGCCAGGCTCCACCTCCATACTGACACAATCTTCCTCCTCCTCCTCCTCGTCCTCTTCCTGTGTGATCGGCGGGCACGCAGGAACACTGTCTGGATAAAGGGGGCCTTGAGAGCTAAGGAAGTCCTCCTCTTCCTGCCTCTGTTCTGCCTCAATTGCCCTGTCCATTATTCCACGCAGCGTGTGCTCCAACAGGTGGACAAGGGGTACAATGTCACTGATGCATGCACTGTCACTGCTCACCATCCTCGTGGCCTCCTCGAATGGTGACAGGACAGTGCATGCATCCCTGATCATGGCCCACTGGCGTGGGGAAAAAAAACAAGCTCCCCTGACCCTGTCCTGGTGCCATAGTCACACAGGTACTCATTGATGGCCCTCTGCTGCGTGTGCAGCCGCTGCAGCATGGCCAACGTTGAGTTCCACCTGGTGGGCATGTCACAGATTAGGCAGTTCTTGGGCAGGTTAAACTCCTTTTGGAGGTCCGTCAGCCGAGCACTGGCATTATATGACCGGCGGAAATGCACACAGACTTTCCTGGCCTGCCTCAGGACAATCCTGTAAGCCCGGGTACCTGCCCAAGAACCGCTGCACCACCAAGTTAAGGACGTGAGCCAAACAGGGCACATGGGTCATTTGTCCCTGTCGGAGGGCAGAGAGGAGGTTGGTGCCATTGTCGCAAACCACCATTCCTGCCTTAAGTTGGCGTGGCGTCAACCACCTCTGAACCTGCCCCTGCAGAGCTGACAGAACCTCTGCCCCAGTGTGGCTCCTGTCCCCCAAGCACACCAGCTCATGGCATCTTTAGCCTGCGTACTTGCGTAGCCCCTTTGAACGACTACGGAGCACCGCTGGTTCCGAGGAAGAGGCCATGGAGGAAGAAGAAGAGGAGGGGGTGGAGGAGAGAGGTGTGTCACAATCATTAGCATTTTGGAGGCGTGGTGGCGGAACAACCTCCAACACTACTGCACCTTGTCCTGCATCCTTCCCAGCTGCCAGCAGAGTCACCCAATGCGCCGTGAAACTTAGGTAACGTCCCTGTTCCTGCTTGCTGGACCATGAGTCAACGGTAATATGCACCTTACCGCTGACCGCCCTGTCCAGCGAGGCATGGACATTGCCTTCCACATGCCGGTAGAGAGCCGGAATCGCCTTCCGTGAGAAAAAGTGGCGTTTGGGTACCTGCCACTGAGGAACCGCACATTGCACAAACTCACGGAAGGGGGCAGAGTCTACCAACTGAAAAGGCAGCAGTTGAAGTGCTAGCAATTTTGCCAAGCTAGCATTCAACCGCTGGGCATGTGGATGGCTGGGAGCAAACTTCTTTCGGCGGTGCAGCAGCTGGGGCAGGGAAATTTGCCTGGTACAATCTGACGTCGGTGTACCAAAAGCAGATTGCCCACAAGTACTTGGCTGTGACACACCTAATTCTACACCTTCATTCCTCTCAGTGCAGGTCTCAGAGAGGACTGGAGGTCTAGTGGGGTTGGAAATCTCAGCTGATGAGGAGCAAGGAGAGGTCCTCTTTGTTCTTTGGTGTGGGTCTTTTAGATACGCTTGCCAACGAACTGCATGGCAGGTCAACATATGTCTGGTCAAGCATGTGGTACCCAAGCGGGAGATGTTTTGGCCACGTGAGATACGCTTGAGACATATGTTGCAAATAGCAGCGGTGCGATCTGATGCACTCGTCTCAAAAAAGGCCCACACCAAAGAACTTTTTGAATAACGCGCAGAGACTGCAGCGCCCTGCACATGTGGAGCTTTGGGGTGTGATGCAGTCAATGTGCTGCCCTCAGGCTGGCCCCTGGAGGGCATCCTGCCTCGTTGGTGATGTGCCGCCTGCTCCTCCTCCTCCTCCTCCTCTCTCCTATCAGGCACCCACGTTGAGTCAGTGACCTCATCATCCCCTCCCTCCTCATCACTGGAGCAAACCTGGCAGTATGCTGCAGCAGGGGGAGGATGACTGCCAGATTGCTGTCCTTCTTGGGCACCCCCTCTGTCCGTGCTCATGTTACTGCCTTCATCAAGCTCAGTATCATCATCAGAGCCTTCCAAACGCTGGGCATCCTCCTGGAGCATGTACCCAACACTGTGGTCAAACAGTTCGAGGGAATCCTCAGGAGGACATGGTGGAGCTAGGGAAGGAGTCACTGATGACATTGAGCTGAGGGAAGAGGCCGCTGCTTTGCCAGACAAAGCACCCTGGGCATGGGTGAGAGAGGATGAGGAGGATGAGGACGGCTTGGTCATCCACTCGACCAAGTCTTCCGCATGTTGTGGCTCAACACGGCCAGCTGCCGAAAAAAAGGCCAAGCGTGTCCCATGGCCACGTGCTGATGAGGATGCACCGTCTCCACGACCAGCACTAGACACAGAGCCGGCTTGCCCTCTCTTATTGGCTTGTGACTGTCTGCCTCTCCTTCTTGGCCTTCCAGACATACTAATGGCCTGTAGCTGCACTAAGCTGGGATATATATATATATATATATATATATATATATATATATATATATATATATATATACTGATACTGCAGCTAGCAAAATCAACTGCCTGCCTGTAGTATGAGAACACCACCAACCTTCTACAGGTAGCTTTAGCTGAACACTGTGAGGTGGACGCACCCCACTAACTTGTAGGTTTAGCTGAACACTGTGAGCAGGACGCACTGCACTAACAGTAAATAGTCTAGCTGCCTGACCGTGATACTAATAGGATCAAATAGAACACCAGTAATTTTCTTCAGGTAGCTTTATATACTGTAACAAGACAAGCCTGCCTGTCAGTAGGAAGATAACAGGAACGGATCTAGCTGAACACTGTGAGCAGGACGCACTGCACTAAATGTAAATAGTCTAGCTGCCTGACCGTGGTACTAATAGGATCAAAAGAACAGCAGTAATTTTCTTCAGGTAGCTTTATATACTGGAACAAGACAAGCCTGCCTGTCAGTAGGAAGATAACAGGAACGGATCTAGCTGAACACTGTGAGCAGGACGCACTGCACTAAATGTAAATAGTCTAGCTGCCTGACCGTGGTACTAATAGGATCAAAAGAACACCAGTAATTTTCTTCAGGTAGCTTTATATACTGTAACAAGACAAGCCTGCCTGTCAGTAGGAAGATAACAGGAACGGATCTAGCTGAACACTGTGAGCTGGACGCACTGTACTAAATGTAAATAGTCTAGCTGCCTGACTGTGGTACTAATAGGATCAAAAGAACACCAGTAATTTTCTTCAGGTAGCTTTATATACTGTAACAAGACAAGCCTGCCTGTCAGTAGGAAGATAACAGGAACGGATCTAGCTGAACAGTGAGCTGGACGCACTGTACTAAATGTAAATAGTCTAGCTGCCTGACCGTGGTACTAATAGGATCAAAAGAACACCAGTAATTTTCTTTAGGTAGCTGTAAATACTGTAACAAGACAAGCCTGCCTGTCAGTAGGAAGATAACAGGAACGGATCTAGCTGAACACTGTGAGCAGGACGCACTGCACTAAATGTAAATAGTCTAGAAGATAACAGGAATGGATCTAGCTAAACTGAATACAGTGTATATATATATATGCAACACCTGGGATGCATATATATACACAATACACTTTAAGTGCAGCTAACTGACTGACTGTCCTGCCTAATCTAGCTAACTCAAATGAAATGACACTGTCTGTCTCTCTCTCTCTCTCTCTAAGCACACCGGAACACACTGCACAGGGCCGCCGTGCAGGCGGCCTTATATAGTGTGGGGCGTGTACTAAATCCCCTGAGCCATAATTGGCCAAAGCCTCCTTGGCTTTGGCCGAATACGGCTCTCTGTTCAGGCGGCGCTGTGATTGGCCAAGCATGCGGGTCATAGTGCATGCTTGGCCAATCATCAGCAAGCAATGCACTGCGATGCCGCAGTGAATTATGGGCCGTGACGCGCCACACGAATTTGGCGCGAACGGCCCATATCGTTCGCAATTCGGCGAACGACCGAACAGCCGATGTTCGAGTCGAACATGGGTTCGACTCGAACACGAAGCTCATCCCTATTCAGGAGCATCTAACCCCTCCCCGGCAGAGGACCTACAGAGCCAAGTCTATGCGGACCCTATCTGAACTCTATGGTTCCAAACTCCATGCGCATACCTCCCAACTTTTTGAGATGGGAATGAGGGTTTAGCAAAAGTATGTAGGTATAGGACACACCCCCTGCCACGCCATCTTAAAGGAGAATTATACAAAAAAATGTGTTAAATGCACAAGTGCTTTCTTTTACCACTGCTATTCCTTTATACTGGCTTTTTAAATGTAACAATGCAGCAATTTAGTAATTGGATAAAAGGTTTAGCACTGGGAGACACGTTTTGAAAGATACATAGTGCATTTGAAATACAACTATATAGTCGAGACCAAAATGAAGGACAAATGAGGAGGAAAGAGGGACAGAGGGACTTAATTACAAATTGGGCACAGTCCCTCAAGATCAGGGACAGTTGGGAGCTATGCGTGCGTGATATTAAGGTCTGAGTCCATGCATGCATATGATGTTAGGAGTGGAGTGGAGTTGAGTGGATGCAGATAAACCATGTACTAAGAACCGCTGAAGGACAGCATGCACTATGCAATGGATGGATGGATGAGTGGAGGTCACTCCTTGCAGAAAGAGCAGAACATACACAGTAGATCAATGGGAAAAAGGTCCTTCAATGAGCCAAAGTCACAATCAGGAGTTAAGCAAAAGAAAGTCCAAGGGCAGGCTGAGTTGGTAAGAGATAGTCAGAGTAAAATCAGTATCAGGATGCACAGGAAAAAGAATTATGGACTAGCTGAAGATCATCCAGTAACTACCTGTCACTACTCCTTACCTTAAATAAGACATTTGGCGCTAGTTCTGGGATTGGACGCGGACACAATGCGCTTATTCATGCTACTGCGCAAACATACATGCCCAGGTAGGGGTACTTGCGGAAGTTCCGAACCTGTATATTGGCGCATGAGCATTTCTGCTCTAGGTAGCGTTCCGACACTTGGACAACGGTCTTGCCTCCCAGGCTCAGCCTGGGGAGGAGGTGTGTTGCTGTATGTTCCTTTCCTCCCAGGCCTGTTAGGATTCCAAAGAAATGCACTGCCCTTTAGCAGATGCACGGTGGTGGTGTCATCAATTCTCAATGGAAACCCCATGTACCTGCTAATGCGCACACCACATGCGTTCCAGTGCAGCGAGATTTTTGCAAAAGGGTCAGGGACTTCTTTTAGACATTTTCCGTATCTAGGGCAGGCCACTCATAGGCAAGGCTGCCCTTCACGTGGCATGCAGGAGTACGTGCGCTCTCCATTGCCCTGTGTGGTGTCAACAGAACCTTAACTCCTTGGCGCCAACAATACACATATATGTGGCCTCTGCGGGTGGGCCTTAAAAGGGTTTTAAAGGTACGTGTTTTTTCCACTTTAATACATCCTATGCATTAAGGTGAAAAAACACCTGCCGGTCACCGGCCCCCTAGCCCCCCCCCCCCCCCGTTTTACTTACCTGAACCCCTTCATTCAGGGGTCTCGGCGGGGGCTCGCTGGCTCCTTCTCCACGGGCTCCCAGCTCTTGATTGGATAGATTGATAGCAGCGCAGCCATTGGTTCCCGCTGCTGTCAATCAAATCCAATGATGCGGGTCCCGGGGGGGGGGGGGGGAGTCGAGTCCGGCATTCTGTGTATATAGACACAAATGCTGGACTCGGCACGTGCCTGCAAGGTAACCCCCTCGGGGAAGCGCTTCTCCGAGAGGGTTATCAGATGTGGGGAGGAGCCACGAGAGGGGACCCCAGAAGAGCAGGTTTGGGGCCACTCTGTGCAGAACGAGCTGCACAGTGGAGGTAAGTATGACATGTTTGTTATTTAAAAAAAAAAAAAAAAATTACACTTACAATCACTTTAACGAAGAGCAGTTGCATATTTGCGGCCCTATGTAAACCATTTACCATGCTGAAAGCACGCTCCATGCACGCTCCTAGCACAGTAGCTGGCGGGTGGGGAATGGTAAGCTCCTGATGCATACTTGGCATCGGGAGCTTTGCGATCATGTGACTGCTGTGAGAGCCAATCACAGTGGTCACATGATCCGAATGCCTGCCTCCCAGCATGTGAAACCTCTTAAAGGGCCGGGAGGCACCAGCGCTAAAGGGTTAAAGAAAGTTTTGCTTCATACAAGGACTCCATTTTCCCTTTATTTAATAAAAAAATAACATTTCTTAACAACCATAAAAGAATCAATCCAACCAGTAATAGGTGATGGGGAACAAAAAAAGTACATATTTCTACTTTTGAAAGAACATTTTGCACATAAAAAGAATCAACACAGATGTCATCTAATGACAGCACCAAAGTGTACATTCCTTGTTTGTTCATATAGTATGTATTTTATTGAGTTATTCATGCTGAACGCTTTATAGCTATTCACAGTGTGTGTGGATAAAAGCTGATGTATAGAATCTAATCTAAAGAGGCTAAAAAATATGTTCAGGGAGCTAACATTTTACTATAAATCGGCCACTAGGGGGCGGTATTCACTACAAAAATAAAAATAAAAAATAAAAAAATAGAAAGCAATGTCTCATGACCTGTGCTCACCAGCACATTATTGGGGCTGAAACAGTAGATAAATAAAAGCTCTGTGATAGTTGTGTTTTACAGACCCCTTGTATTTTATACTCACAGCATACAGGTCTACCTATAGCATGAAATCATGCCTATAACTTGATGCTACTTCCCTGTTGTCATGGCTAAATGCAGATTGATCAGCTAGCGTCTTCCTAATTGAGAAGTTGCCCTAATAAAGAAGGAGCCAAATTAAATTAATTAAATAATTAGTAATATAATTAAATTAATTAAATAATGTATTAACATAAAATTTTAAATCAATTAAATATTAATGACATGCACATATATATATATATATATATATATATATATATATATATATATATATATATATATATATATATATATATCTATATATCTATCTATCTATCTATCTATAGATAGATAGATAGATAGATAGATAGATAGATAGATAGATAGATAGATAGATAGATAGATAGATAGATAGATAGATAGATAGATAGATATAGATATCTATATATATATATATATATATATATATATAGATATATAAAGATATCTATCTATCTATCTATAGATAGAGATATCTATCTATCTATCTATCTATCTATCTATCTATCTATCTATCTATCTATCTATCTATCTATCTATCTATATATATATATATATCGATAGATAGATAGATAGATAGATAGATAGATAGATAGATAGATAGATAGATAGATAGATAGATAGATAGATAGATAGATAGATAGATAGATAGATAGATAGATAGATAGATAGATAGATAGATAGATAGATAGATAGATAGATAGATACATTTGTGAAACATTTGTAGATATTATTATTATTATTATGACCATCACACCTATAAGAGCTTGTTGGAAGTCCTGTTCCAAAAATATGGTTATTAATATAGTCGTCCCCTCCCCCCCCCCCCCCCCCCCATTTGCACTTTTAAAAACCATGTTACATTGTTACATAGTAAATCTGGTTGGAAAAAAAAACACAAGTCCATCTATTTCAACTGATATGTTGGAAAATCCATTTCAAAACCATGAGCATTAATGTGTATTTTTATCCTTCTTTGCAGCTATAATAACCTCCGCTCTTGTGGGAAAGCTTCCCTTGAGATTTTGGAGTGTGTCTGTGGGATTGTGTGTTCGTTTAGCCAAAAAAAGCATTTTGTGAGGTGAGACACTGATGATGATGTATGAGAAGACCTGCCTTGCAATCGGCATTCCAGTTCATCCCAAAGGTATTCAATAGGGTTGAGGCCAGGTGTTGATGTTGGATGGCAAGACCTGGCTTCTGCATTCCAATCCATCCATGTTCAGTAGGTTTGAGATCGGGGCTCTGTGTAGGCCTCTCAAGTACCTCCCAACCAGACTCAACAAGCGACATCTTTATGGAGCTGGCTTTGTACACAAGGGCACAGTCGTGCTGGAAGAGAAAAAGACCTTCCCCAAATTTTTACCACAATTTTAGAAGTGAACAATTGTCTAAAATGTCTTGGTAACAAAAGCCGTCAATGTAGATAAGGCGATGTTGACGCCAGTAACTTTGATATCTGGCCTCTAAAGTGCAGGAGGCAAATTGTCCTTGCCTATGCTGTATGTTTAACGGACTATGAAAACTGTACACGGTTAAAAAATAATGCCAAGGTCTTTACTCTGTACTGTAAAAACTTGAATAAACACTATTGAAACTAAAATGTCTTGGTAATATGCTCTAGTGTTATCAATACCCTTCAATGGAAATGCCTGAACTCATTTTTTGGGCAGGCATCCATAACGAGTTGGCCTCATAATATATAGCAGACACTTTTGGTTACGCATCAAGAGACCCTGTCAGCTTGATGATTCAGGAACAATGTAGAACAGTGACAACTGGCTAAAATGTCTTTATATGCTGTAGTATTAACAGTACCCGTCACTGGAAATACTCAAGTAATGTTAGAGTTAATGCCAGCCCAGCCCTGCCAGCGGTTGGGCACCCTGGGTAGGAGGCTAGCATACAGATAACGTTTGGTCATGATGGGAACTACTGAGGACCAAGGTACAGCAGGGTGTGGTCTGTACAGAACTTTATCTGAAATTCCCATCGGGGGGGGAGGAAGAAAGAAGAGAAGCAGAACTTTACTGACTATGCACAACCCTGGCTAGGGGTGCAGGTCTCTGGGCAACCCCTGCAAGCTATGGGCTACTCCTTGACTCATGCTTTCCCTATTAAATGCCTTTTATTTGTAACTGAAGATGTGTGCCATCACCTGGGATCAGAATGAAATTCACACCAGCAAACCGTTTAAGTAAAAGGTTAAAAGATATTGTGGACTCTTCTTTGTCTGAACCTCTATTGGGAAGATCTCCTAGTAATGGGCCTAGGCGAGCGCGGGCTGCTGTAGGACTCATGTATGTTAGGCCTGTGGAAGGAAATGTGGAGAATAGAGCTTAGGTTGTCTCTGAAGAGTTAAGGTTATGTTAAGGGTTGAGCGATAGAAGCTTCCCCGGATACTCCAATAAGCCGCGTGCCCAAAGGATCTCAACATGGGAACCACTACCATGTCCAGGCATGAATAGGTTGTAGGATGGGGTGACCACGCAGTCTAGTATGCAACAGACCACCATTGCACTACATGTATATATATCACCTCTACAATACAAGCTTAATTAGGATTATGGCTCAAAACATATGAGGTCCTAACTCCACAATGACCGCATCACTGACGGGGACTCTGGGCCTTTGGGGAGCAAATCAAGAAAATGAGTAAACACCAGCCGCTAAGAACATGGAAATCCAGGAATGTGGATCACAGGACCAGGTCGATAAAACTGCAGACGAAGCAGGTTTTGAGAAGTTTTCTCATATCTATTAATGACCTTGAAACGTACTGTAACTGTAATAAAAGCCTGCGACAAGCCTGGGGACAATTTATTAAAATCGTAATTCATGCCTCTGCACATTGCACCCTCTCCATAGGACACTGTATCTTTATCTTCGCAATATCTCCAAAAGCTGTAGTTATTATTGCAGATTGCAATGACCTGCTGTATTTAATGGCAGTAAAATTATGTAAACTTGGAATGTTGTGTTATAAAGTGGTCCCGGGGGGGGGGGGGGGGGTGGAAGTGTATAAGTAAGTGGGGAGCAGAAGTTGTAAAACTGTAGAGCGATTATATATTTTTCCAGCAAAAGAAATAATACATGCTCCGAGTTGCTCCGACAGAGCAATTTCCGTGTAAATTTTAACACCGGAGCATACCGTACATTCCATAATAAGGCTCATAGCGCTGAGGATTGGCAAGTTAACTGCTAGCTGCCCGCCTACAGTACATTTACTGCGGACGGCGCAGCCAGGCTGGATCACGAACAAGTATCTTCCACCTTCTTCTTGGTTCGGGGCGTGCATGCGTGCGCCCCCTGCTGACCTGTGCTGTCACTGGCCACAGCGTGATTTTGTCAGCAGGTCTCAGCCAATGATTTTGGCCGTGGACCTGCTGATCGGCAGTAGCCATTTACAAAAGTGTGCTGTGTTTACAAACACACAGGACACTGCACACAGAGCAGCAAGCTGGCTGTTTCTTCTCCCTGCAAAGCAGAGAGAAAAAACAGCCAGATCTGTAAGAAAAATCAGCACATATTACAAACACATTGTTAGGCACACTGTTAACCCCTTGATTGCCCCCTAGATATTAGCCTCTTCCCAGCAAGTTTCATTAGTATAGTGTCAGTCAGGGCTTTTTTTCTCGGAGAATAGGTGCAGGAACTTCCCTCTCCCAAGTCACCCCTTGTCTCCGCCCCCTGCCCACCTCCAAGCACCATCCCGTATTTTCACCCCCTACCCACCTCCCAGTACCACCTCTTTTAGAAAAAACAAAACCAAGTATCATTTTGTGGTGCTAAGTAATCTGTATGTAATTTGGTAATTTTAATAAGAAAAGCAGTAAAATGGATCCCATGCAGTCAGCAACAATAGCCCCCCCCCAAGCAAAAATAGACCCCCCCCCTGAAATAATAGATACCCCAACA
This sequence comes from Lithobates septentrionalis, assembly GCA_037952835.1. Classification (NCBI taxonomy): domain Eukaryota; kingdom Metazoa; phylum Chordata; class Amphibia; order Anura; family Ranidae; genus Lithobates; species Lithobates septentrionalis. Next base: position 1,164,239 of record JBBDGP010002372.1, read on the forward strand.
ATAACATATCCCCCCAACAACAATAGACCACTTGCAACAAAATACCACCTTGCAGCAACAGATCAACCCCAGGAACAAAGACCCCTCCAGCAACAATAGACCCCTCCCTCAACAGTAGATCCCTCCCAGCAACAATTGACCCACCAGCAACATAATGCCCCCCCTCCCCAGAAACAAAAGACCCCCCAGCAACAATAGATCCCCAGCAGCTGGCATCATTGGACCCTTCAGCACACCCCACTACCCCTTGCCACGCCATACATTCAGTGCTGGAGATGCCGAGACTGTGTTCCCCCCACTTTCCCGCTGCCAGCCAGTAAGCCACCCCCCAGCCAGCCAACCAAGCACCCCCCACCCCCCTTGCGCTTGGTCGATCGAATGCCATTCCCCCACTGCATTGCTCGCCCGTTGCCAGCCAGGCCCCCTGCCAGCCCTGCACTTACCCTATCCAGGTCGGGGCTTAAGGGGCTTTGGCGACTCCCCCCCACGACTCCTCCCGAGTCCCGGCAATCGCTTCTCCTCCCGGCCAATCAGGACTTAGGACTCGCGGCCAATCAGGTCTCTGGACCCACTTCCTGATTGGCCAGGATGAGAATCAGGAAGACATTATTGAATATTAATTTGCTAATATCACACACTTGGGTGTGCTCTGGGCGCAGTGCTCTGCGACCTGAGTCCACCCTTTCTGAAGCCAATTAGAGCCTCGGGCTCTAATCATGTGCTTAAAAAAAAAGATTAGGGGCCGGGTGCATGGATTCGCCCTGCATGAGCGGCCGCCACTGATATATACCATTGTTTGTAGATATAACTTTCACACAAACCAATTTATATACACTTATTGAGATTTTTTTTTTTTACCAAAGACATGTAGCAGAATACATTTTGGCCTAAATTTATGAAGAAATTGAATTTTTTTTGGGATATGTTTTATAACAGAAAGTAGAAAAACTTTTTTTTAATTTTCTGTCTTTTTTCATTTATTTAATAAAAAAATAAAAACCCAGTGGTGATCAAATACTACCAAAAGAAAGCTCTATTTGTGTGAAAACAATTATATCAATTTTATTTGCGTAAAGCGTTGCATGACCGCGCAATCGCAAAAAAAATGCCCTGGTCATGAAGGGGGTAAAACCTTCTGGAGGTAAGGTCGGACCTTGCATGTATTGCAAGGTCCACTTTACCACGAACAATACATTTGATGCTAGATCTACATTAAATATCAAAAAAGATTATCCCCATGACTAAGCTCCGAGGGCCGAAACGCGTTGGTGGTGTGGCGTGTCTGGAGTCCAGGCTGGGGGTTGCCACTTACACGCTCATCCTAGGGACAGCATTGATTTGTGTGGCTACAGGGAGTCCTTTCTTAACCTTCAACAATACATCTGATGCGAGATCTACATTAAATATCAAAAAGATTAAATTGATCCATCAATGAAAAGGTCAACCTTCTATAACCTTGTTCGGGAAGATGTTAGCACAGCGGAAGACAATGAGCATGGCGTATCGCTGTGTTTATTAGCGGAGAGATGTCTCTGTTCTGTATAGAGGGGGAGTCAGAACAAAGCGCACCTAATGCAGGATCACATCTATCAACACCTCTTTAGCATTGTAGCTATAGATAGCCGAGTACGAGAGAAGAGACACACATGTCAATGTAGCAGCCGAGAGACATCTGACCTAGTTTGTCACCGATGAAGCAGATGCAGCAGGTGCCGCTTGCTCCTCTGAACACAGGAATGTATAAAAAAAAGCAGGGTACCATCTGTGTATCTTTCCCAGGAACAATCATAATCTGTATCATTTATTTATTACCTCTATTAGATTAGAGATATATAGATATGGGATATTTTAACAAAGACTGTTCAAAACCATTGTTGTCTGTGTAGTCGCCTTCCCTTAATTCTGAGCAAATGTTACACAGCAACCCATACAATACAATCAGTACTTTTTTTTTCATTGTTGCTTTTCCACGTTGTTCCTGAATAGGGATGAGCTTCGAGTTCGAGTCAAACTCATGTTCGACTCGAACATCGGCTGTTCGCCAGTTCGCCGAACAGCGAACAATTTGGGGTGTTCGCGGCAAATTCGAAAGCCGTGGAACACCCTTTAAAAGTGTATGGGAGAAATCAAAAGTGCTAATTTTAAAGGCTTATGTGCATGGTATTGTCATAAAAAGTGTTTTGGGACCCGGGTCCTGCCCCAGGGGACATGGATCAATGCAAAAAAAAGTTTTACAAATGGCCGTTTTTTCGGTCGCAGTGATTTTAATAAGGCTTAAAGTCAAGCAATAAAAGTGTAATATTCCTTTAAATTTCGTACCTGGGGGTGTCTATAGTATGCCTGTAAAGGGGCGCATGTTTCCCGTGTTTAGAACAGTCTGACAGCAAAATGACATTTCAAAGGAAAAAAAGTCATTTAAAACTACTCGCGGCTATTAATGAATTGCCGGTCCGACAATACACATAAAAGTTCATTGATAAAAACTGCATGGGATTTCCCCACAGGGGAGCCCCGAACCAACATTTTTAAAAAAACTGGCGTGGGGGTCCCCCTAAATTCCATACCAGGCCCTTCAGGTCTGGTATGGATATTAAGGGGAACCCCGCGCCAAAATTAAAAAAAAATGACGTAGGGGTCCCCCTCAAAATTCATAACAGACCCTTCAGGTCTGGTGTGGATTTTAAGGCCAACCCTGCGCCAAAATGTAAAAAAAAATTGGCGTGGGGTCCCCCCAAAAATCCATACCAGACCCTTATCCGAGCACGCAACCTGGCAGGCCACAGGAAAATAGGGGGGACGAGAGAGCGCTCCCCCTCCTGAATCGTACTAGGCCACATGCCCTCAACATTGGGAGGGTGCTTTGGGGTAGCCCACCAAAGCACCTTGTCCCCATGTTGTTGAGGACAAGGGCCTTATCCCCGCAACACTTGGCCGGTGGTTGTGGGGGTCTGCGGGCGGGGGGCTCATCGGAATCTGGAAGCCCCCTTTAACAAGGGGACCCCCAGATCCCGCCCTCCCCTGTGTGAAATGTTAATATTGGTTTTCAAGCAGAAGCAATGTGCCGTCATGACACTGAGTCCTTGGTGAAGGAGGGGTGCAGGTTGTCCGATGTCCACATGAGACTACAAAATGTTAACGAAGATTAAACCATTTTAGCTTGAAGCTTGTGGGCCCCGATTCAAAAGTTGACCTGGCCATCCCACACTACCACCCGCTGTTCACACCGCGTGCCAAGACACTCCCACCGCACACCAAGATACTGATACTGCAGATAAGACAGGAAAGGAAAAAACGACACCATAATAATCGTTTGGGATGGCTCCATAGATAGTGTGGAACAGTTTCTTTCACACTGCAACACAAACTCACTAAGAATCTCCTTTACCCATGTCACCGATCTAGATAAACTAGCATTTTTGGATTTAGGGCTCCGTCATGAAGGTCAAACTATATATATGCCCTAAATTTTGAAAAACTCAACTCAAGGAGGTTGAGAAAGGAACGAATGACGGTTCCGAAACGCGTCCCTCATTGATGACATCACATCCCCTCTTTGGCCTTTCGTTTGCGGTTCAGGCTGGTCACAGAGCCGCTCAGCAGATGACATCACTTCCGGGTTCGCAGCCCTCACACACTGACGACGCCGGCTTCACAGCTGTTCCCTGTGTTTTACACCGCTGCTGACAGTGACTACATCCATCCTCCTGAAGGCTTCCTCTGATCGTGACCCCTTCCAATGCAGCCTCACCCACGATGTGCCTGTTTACCACTCCTATTTTGTAAGTGTCTTTAACCCAGTTGGGGTATTAAAATTGTTTATCTTCTGCACTTAGAGGCGCCTTTGTTTGTTTTTATGTCATTTTAGACCCTGCTTCAAGTCTTTTAAAGTTGCAGCCCTTTTGCTGAAGATTACCATCCTTTCATCCCTTTCAACCAACATTTCTCCCGTTCATTTTGGACTGCCGACCCCTAATAGAGACATTATTTGGACTACGTTAGTGCCACAGACCATGCGATGGTGCAATCCGGTGACCCCCAAGGTAATGCGCTCACCTCAGAGCGTGTGACTTAGTCGCTAAACAAAGTCAAATCGCGCTTTTGAACCACCCCAGGGCTCTATGCAGATCATAGAATCCCAGGCTCCAATGCGGTATTCACAGATGGATGAGAAGAAAAAACTATATAGTGTGATATTGTATAAAATGTATTCAAAAATTAAATACACTCCTGTCACGGAACGTCCCACACTCCGCTTGAGAGCTTCCGTCAGTATACCGCTTCCTAAGTTCTGGAACACAAGTCCAATGGATCTGGCTATAGGAACCCCAAGAACTAGACAACACCAGTCTTGGAGTACATCAGAACTACTCTTTATTTGAGATCTCCCACACATTTATACACCAGGATGACTCAAAGCTAACCTAATTAACATGAGCTCCAATAGGAGTCGTCCCGTCTCCTACATTGTATGGAGGACAATGTCATTAGCTCATTCAATTAACATAAACACAAGTTGACACCAGCATCTCCTCACATGATGTGTCCCAACAGAATGAATCAGTCTTATCAGCAGGGGGCTGCTGGAGAAACCCCCCCTCCCTCTTCAGGGACACAAATCTACAGTAAGGAGTCCCCATACAATATATACATGACTGAGTCCGATTAATACAGTTCAGACTGGATTTCTCATTCACCTCAAATGCTAGGGCCCATAATCGGTGGGCAACAGGCCCGCACACAGTCCTCTCCAACAGCCTCTGCTCCGGCCAGGTCCGTGACATTTCTCCCCTTTCGGCAGGAGACTAACATAGGAGGAGACCACAGACGGGTTGACTCCGAAGTTAGTCCATAGTTCCAGTCCTCTACTGCCTGTACCCACACAGTACCCCAAATAAATTATTCCAAACAGAGTATCACTCACCCAGCCAACCTCTGCCTCTCTCAGAGAACATATCTGCCGCTGGGGAGAGGCCTGGACTGGCTCTTCTCCCTGGAATCCTTTCTGCCGCTTGAGAGAAGACAGGGTGTCTGGGCTCACTCTGTCATGCTGTTGGGGATCGGGGCCCACTGCCCAGCATCCCTGGGGTATACAGGTGGAGACTGAAGTCCCATCCACCTTCACAGGAAATCCATCCTCTGTTAGTTGAGGGCAGAGTCCAGCAGTCCTCGGCCCTGTTGCCAGCCCTTCTGCTGGAAACCCCACACCATCTGTTCCGGCTAACTGTTGGAGAGGGAGGCCGACTGCCCCGCCTCCCTGGAACTCTGTAGTTGTTGCCGGTGCTAGGCAGAGGTTGGTAGCACTCTGCCCTGTTGCCAGCACTTCTGCTGGGGACTCCGCATCCTCTGCTCTGGCTAACTGTTGGGGCAGGCGGCTGGCTTCCTCCACTCCCAAACTGTGTAGCTGCCATTGGGGAGGTGAGCCGGCTGCTTCCTTTTCCATTCCCTCATCTGGCTGCTGGGACGACATGTCGATGGTACTGTCTCCCAGGTACACGGATCTTTGCTGGGGAGGAAAGCCCACTTCCTCCACCCTGGCCAACTGTTGGGGAGGGACAACACACACCTCCTCTCCCTTCTCCCCCTGTATCTGCTGCTGGGAAGTGATTGCCATCTTCTCAGCCTGAGCCTCCACAATTGCTGCAGGTGTGGGGCAGAGGTCTTGGACCCTCTGTCCAGTTGCCAGCACTTCTGCTGGGGGTTTGCCAGGTGGTTCCTCCTCTACAGAAACGTCTATTAAATCCCCAGTCTCTGGAATTGGTAAAAGTGTGGGACAGAGGTCTTGGACCCTCTGTTCAGTTACCAGATCTTCAGCTGGAGAAGTTTGTTTTAACTCCATAGATGCTGCTGGCAGAAAATCACATGTCCCTGTCAGTGTTGTGGGAAAAAGGCCGACTACCTCTTCTCTCAAGAAGGCCGAAGCCACTGTTGGTGCTGGGCAGAACACAGTGAACTTTGGCCCTGATAGCAGCTCTTCTGCTGGAGGCTCATCAGGTTGTTCTTCCTCAGCAGAAAAGTCTATCAAATCCCATGTCTCTGCAACTGATGTCTGGGAATAGAGGTTCACCATCTCCTGTCCATGGAACCCAGAAGATGCTATCATTTCTGGGCAGAGGTTAGCAGAGCTCTGCCCTATTGTCAGCACTTCAGGTTTGGGGACGGCAATCTCCGGATTTTCCACTGCCGATTCTCTGGCATGCTGCTGAACTTGTTCTAGCAGTTTCCTGTATGCCCTTTCGAGATGCTGTTCCTTCCTTAGCAAATGGTCCAGATCAGGTTTGAGCTCTGAGACCCCTGCAAGACCGAGCATAGACTCTCTATAGTCTCTCAGGTCCTCAAGGTCAGGTTCCCCTTCATCGCCAAACATAAAAAGATCTGTAAGGTTCTCCCACAGCAATCCAGGGCCGCCAAAGTCATATCCCTCCGGAGAGCATTCTGTTGTCTCCCCTAAATATCCCTCCTCTGCGTGCCATTGCAGAGCCCGATAATGATCGTCCAGCTCTATCTCCTGCTGGACCAGAGAGGAAAAAGTAATTTTAGCCGGGATCAACCACAAAATTATGTTAATTAATTGAAAGTGGGCAGATATTCATCCAAAAATTAGTACAAAATTAATGGGTGCAGTTTGGGTCGCCTTAATGGGCATACAAAAATAACAAGGAACAAGAGGTTCCCCAAAGGAAGGCAAGGACCCAAACACAATCTGTCAAAAAACAATATATTTATTAGGCTATACACACCACACAAAGATACAAAAATAGACAATTAGGGCAGATCAGGGAAGATATCAAATGACTAATTAAAATTGATAACGTTATCATTAAAAACAACGGAGCCGCGGCCAAACATACCCCATACACACACCAATCACAGCAGCAAAGTCTAACTAGATCGACTAGTATTGGGTAATGTAAGACTTCAAATAAGTCCAGATACAAACGGTGTGGCGGTGTGGGGGTGGGGCGGATGAATGTAGATTGTAACTTGATAATTTTGCAGGGAGGTTCAATGACTTGAACACAATTGGAAATATAGTAACAGTCCGGGAACTGAACAATGATATATATAGGCTGACCAGGAAGACCGGCGAAACCTATTAAGGCAGTGATAGCTCAGGACTTTCCAACAAGGCAGTTCATATGGATAGCAGGCAGTAGGGGGAGCATGTACGGCAAAGCTGCATTGGTATCATAAATAGGAGAAATACATCTCTCACCAAATCGATCATCAGCTCACAGGATCACAAGCTCTACCCCGAATGGTCACTTGTAGACAGAGGCTGTTGCATTCGCTTGTGCCGTCCGATAAAGAAAGTCCCGCTGAGTTGATGTTAGTGCCTCCTGTCGGATGGTATAAGCCGGTTGTCAACTGTTGATTCCCGGGAAAGCATTCAAACGCCCTGTGCTCGCGGCTCCAAAATGACGTGCTGACGTCACGTGCTGACGCGTTTCACCAGCCAATCACCGCTGGTTTCCTCAGAGCGAAGGAGGGGTCCGTGGGCGAAGGTTAAATAGACTAACCAATATGGGGTGTAGTTACAGAAAATGTCCACCAGATGTCGCACACAGTCACCACTCATCACAGACATTTCAGCAAAAGCAAAAAACTCGCATATGGCTTCACAAGGATGGCTGCAATAACCTAGTCAGCAAATAACATTGAACTAAGGTATATCATGATGTAAGAGAGCCTTTGATGGTGGTGGGTAAACTTATTCACATGGAGACCAAGTGAAGCAAAAACCAAAACATAAAAACAAAAACAAAAACAAAAACACGTAGAGCATTAACGCACCAGTATAGTGCTAGGAAATCGCTTAGAGGCAAAATGCAGCAAAAAGTATGAATTATACACGGTTGGTCAATTAGATCATTTCTCCAAAAAGGGCTGGAGGCTACATTCAGTGTTTAACCCGTTCGGAGCCATCGCCTCCAAATAATAGGTCCACATCTTTTCCTTCTGAAGGAGAATGGTGTCAAAATCGCCACGTCTTATAGGTACATTCAACCTATATATGCCTTTTACCAATAGACCACTAGGGTCCCGGTTATGGAATTTAGCAAAATGTAGTGAGATGGGGCGTTCATCATTCAGTTTTTTAATACCAGCAATATGTTCCCGAATCCTGACCCTTAGGGCTCTTTTAGTTTTACCCACATAGGTTTTATTACACGGACAAGTGAGTGTATAAACCACTCGAGTAGTGGAGCAGTTTATAAACTGTTTAATCCTATAATCTACACCTCCGCGGGGATTCGGGAACATATTAGTCTGGTGGACAAACTTGCAAATGTTGCAATGTCCACACCTGTACATGCCTGGGGAGATTCTGGAGTCACTGAGCCAATTCTTTTGAGTGGTACGGGTGTATTCAGAGTGGACCAACAGGTCACCAAGGTTGCTAGATCTTTTGGCTGTCAGAAGAGGTTTTGGGCTCACCAATTCCGAGATTAGGGGGGCAGATGTTAAGATATGCCAGTGTTTTTGTAGGACTCCTTGGACCATTTTCCATTGGGATCCATATTTAGTAATGATCCTTGGGAAATTCTCTTCAGTATTTCCTATTGGTTCACTGTCTATACTTTTGGGACAAAAAGAATTAACGGGGGGCACTAAGAGTTCATCACGATTTTTAAGGGTAGCTTTCTTCTTTGCCTTTTTGAGGGATCTATGTGAATACCCCCTTTGTCTAAATCTGTGATACATCTCGTATGCCTCCTTATGGAATTCCTCCTCCACAGAACAATTCCGTCTGATCCTCAGGAATTGTCCTGTGGGTATCCCATGGATTAATGGTTTAGGGTGGTGACTCTGGGCAGACAGCAAGGTGTTGGCGGCTGTATCCTTCCTGTGGGTGCTAGTAACAATTTCACTCCCAGATCTACATATAGATAAGTCCAGAAAGGGGAGTATGTCAGGATGGTGTGAATAGGTTAGACGTATGTTATAGTTATTACTATTGAGTTCAGACATAAAGTCATCAAGTTGTTCGACTGAACCAGTCCACACCATCAAAACGTCATCAATGTACCTCAGCCACAAGAGGGAGTGGCTGAGGTACAGAGAGGACTGATAAACCTTCAATTCCTCTCAAAGTCCCAGGTGGAGGCATGCGTATGAGGGAGCCCACGGTGCCCCCATACTAGTGCCTCTAATCTGCTGGTAATAGTGGTCATTGAACCTCCCTGCAAAATTATCAAGTTACAATCTACATTCATCCGCCCCACCCCCACACCGCCACACCGTTTGTATCTGGACTTATTTGAAGTCTTACATTACCCAATACTAGTCGATCTAGTTAGACTTTGCTGCTGTGATTGGTGTGTGTATGGGGTATGTTTGGCCGCGGCTCCGTTGTTTTTAATGATAACGTTATCAATTTTAATTAGTCATTTGATATCTTCCCTGATCTGCCCTAATTGTCTATTTTTGTATCTTTGTGTGGTGTGTATAGCCTAATAAATATATTGTTTTTTGACAGATTGTGTTTGGGTCCTTGCCTTCCTTTGGGGAACCTCTTGTTCCTTGTTATTTTTTTATTTCTCCTGCTGGACCAGCCTGTCCAACTCAGTCACCCATTGCTCCTGGGGCTGCTCTCCCAGGAATGCCATCCGCAATGCCCGTTGGTCACTGGCCCGTTGCTCTTGGGTTGGAAAGCACTTGCCCTGTTTTATACCAGCGAGACGGAGGGCTGCAATCCAGAGCTCCACCCGAATCAGCTGCCTGAGCTCCAGGTATTCATCCTCAGACACAGTCTTGGTGTACGTTGAAAGGATGATCCGCAGCAGCCCGGGGAATTCTGATGCCAGGTCCATATCTCCGCTGGGGTGACTGAAGTCTGCTATGCTGATCTTGGATCCAGTTGGAGGTTTGGATGTCCCAGACTTCAGGAAGCTATCCCACTGCTGCCACCAATGTCACGGAACGTCCCACACTCCGCTTGAGAGCTTCCGTCAGTATACCGCTTCCTAAGTTCTGGAACACAAGTCCAATGGATCTGGCTATAGGAACCCCAAGAACTAGACAACACCAGTCTTGGAGTACATCAGAACTACTCTTTATTTGAGATCTCCCACACATTTATACACCAGGATGACTCAAAGCTAACCTAATTAACATGAGCTCCAATAGGAGTCGTCCCGTCTCCTACATTGTATGGAGGACAATGTCATTAGCTCATTCAATTAACATAAACACTAGGGATGAGCTTCGTGTTCGAGTCGAACCCATGTTCGACTCGAACATCGGCTGTTCGGTCGTTCGCCGAATTGCGAACGATATGGGCCGTTCGCGCCAAATTCGTGTGGCGCGTCACGGCCCATAATTCACTGCGGCATCGCAGTGCATTGCTGGCTGATGATTGGCCAAGCATGCACTATGACCCGCATGCTTGGCCAATCACAGCGCCGTCAGTAGAGAGAGCTGTAATTGGCCAAAGCCAGGGTGGCTTTGGCCAATTATGGCTCAGGGGATTTAGTACACACCCCTCACTATATAAGGCCGCCTGCACGGCGGCCTTGTGTAGTGTGTGTTCCGGTGTGCTGAGAGATAGAGAGAGAGAGAGACAGTGTCATTTGATTTGAGTTAGATAGATTAGGCAGAACAGTCAGTCAGTTAGCTGCACTTACAGTGTATTGTGTATATATATGCATCCCAGGTGTTGCATATATATATATACACTGTATTCAGTTTAGCTAGATCCGTTCCTGTTATCTTCTATCTAGACTATTTACATTTAGTGCAGTGTGTCCTGCTCACAGTGTTCAGCTAGATCCGTTCCTGCTATTTACATTCAGTGCAGTGCGTCCTGCTCACAGTGTTCAGCTAGATCCGTTCCTGGTATTTACATTTAGTGCAGTGCGTCCTGCTCACAGTGTTCAGCTAGATCCGTTCCTGCTATTTACATTCAGTGCAGTGCGTCCTGCTCACAGTGTTCAGCTAGATCCGTTCCTGGTATTTACATTTAGTGCAGTGCGTCCTGCTCACAGTGTTCAGCTACATCCGTTCCTGCTATTTACATTCAGTGCAGTGCGTCCTGCTCACAGTGTTCAGCTAGATCCGTTCCTGCTATTTACATTCAGTGCAGTGCGTCCTGCTCACAGTGTTCAGCTAGATCCGTTCCTGCTATTTACATTCAGTGCAGTGCGTCCTGCTCACAGTGTTCAGCTAGATCCGTTCCTGGTATTTACATTTAGTGCAGTGCGTCCTGCTCACAGTGTTCAGCTACATCCGTTCCTGCTATTTACATTCATTGCAGTGCGTCCTGCTCACAGTGTTCAGCTAGATCCGTTCCTGCTATTTACATTCAGTGCAGTGCGTCCTGCTCACAGTGTTCAGCTAGATCCGTTCCTGGTATTTACATTTAGTGCAGTGCGTCCTGCTCACAGTGTTCAGCTACATCCGTTCCTGCTATTTACATTCAGTGCAGTGCGTCCTGCTCACAGTGTTCAGCTAGATCCGTTCCTGCTATTTACATTCAGTGCAGTGCGTCCTGCTCACAGTGTTCAGCTAGATCCGTTCCTGCTATTTACATTCAGTGCAGTGCGTCCTGCTCACAGTGTTCAGCTAGATCCGTTCCTGGTATTTACATTTAGTGCAGTGCGTCCTGCTCACAGTGTTCAGCTACATCCGTTCCTGCTATTTACATTCAGTGCAGTGTGTCCTGCTCACAGTGTTCAGCTAGATCCGTTCCTGCTATTTACATTCAGTGCAGTGCGTCCTGCTCACAGTGTTCAGCTAGATCCGTTCCTGGTATTTACATTTAGTGCAGTGCGTCCTGCTCACAGTGTTCAGCTAGATCCGTTCCTGCTATTTACATTCAGTGCAGTGCGTCCTGCTCACAGTGTTCAGCTAGATCTGTTCCTGCTATATACATTTAGTGCAGTCAGTGCGTCCTGCTCACAGTGTTCAGCTAGATCCGTTCCTGCTATATACATTTAGTGCAGTACGTCCTGCTCACAGTGTTCAGCTAGATCCGTTCCTGTTATCTTCCTACTGACAGGCAGGCTTGTCTGGTTACAGTATATAAAGCTACCTGAAGAAAATTACAGGTGTTCTTTTTGATCCTATTAGTACCACGGTCAGGCAGCTAGACTATTTACATTTAGTACAGTGTGTCCTGCTCACAGTGTTCAGCTAGATCCGTTCCTGTTATCTTCCTACTGACAGGCAGGCTTGTCTGGTTACAGTATATAAAGCTACCTTAAGAAAATTACAGGTGTTCTTTTTGATCCTATTAGTACCACGGTCAGGCAGCTAGACTATTTACATTTAGTACAGTGCGTCCTGCTCACAGTGTTCAGCTAGATCCGTTCCTGTTATCTTCCTACTGACAGGCAGGCTTGTCTGGTTACAGTATATAAAGCTACCTGAAGAAAATTACAGGTGTTCTTTTTGATCCTATTAGTACCACGGTCAGGCAGCTAGACTATTTACATTTAGTGCAGTGCGTCCTGCTCACAGTGTTCAGCTAGATCCGTTCCTGTTATCTTCCTACTGACAGGCAGGCTTGTCTGGTTACAGTATATAAAGCTACCTTAAGAAAATTACAGGTGTTCTTTTTGATCCTATTAGTACCACGGTCAGGCAGCTAGACTATTTACATTTAGTACAGTGCGTCCTGCTCACAGTGTTCAGCTAGATCCGTTCCTGCTATATACATTTAGTACAGTGCGTCCTGCTCACAGTGTTCAGCTAGATCCGTTCCTGTTATCTTCCTACTGACAGGCAGGCTTGTCTGGTTACAGTATATAAAGCTACCTGAAGAAAATTACAGGTGTTCTTTTTGATCCTATTAGTACCACGGTCAGGCAGCTAGACTATTTACATTTAGTGCAGTGCGTCCTGCTCACAGTGTTCAGCTAGATCCGTTCCTGTTATCTTCCTACTGACAGGCAGGCTTGTCTGGTTACAGTATATAAAGCTACCTTAAGAAAATTACAGGTGTTCTTTTTGATCCTATTAGTACCACGGTCAGGCAGCTAGACTATTTACATTTAGTACAGTGCGTCCTGCTCACAGTGTTCAGCTAGATCCGTTCCTGCTATATACATTTAGTGCAGTACGTCCTGCTCACAGTGTTCAGCTAGATCCGTTCCTGTTATCTTCCTACTGACAGGCAGGCTTGTCTGTTTACAGTATATAAAGCTACCTGAAGAAAATTACAGGTGTTCTATCCCAGCTTAGTGCAGCTACAGGCCATTAGTATGTCTGGAAGGCCAAGAAGGAGAGGCAGACAGTCACAAGCCAATAAGAGAGGGCAAGCAGGCTCTGTGTCTAGTGCTGGTCGTGGAGACGGTGCATCCTCATCAGCACGTGGCCATGGGACACGCTTGGCCTTTTTTTCGGCAGCTGGCCGTGTTGAGCCGCAACATGCGGAAGACTTGGTCGAGTGGATGACCAAGCCGTCCTCATCCTCCTCATCCTCTCTCACCCATGCCCAGGGTGCTTTGTCTGGCAAAGCAGCGGCCTCTTCCCTCAGCTCAATGTCATCAGTGACTCCTTCCCTAGCTCCACCATGTCCTCATGAGGATTCCCTCGAACTGTTTGACCACAGTGTTGGGTACATGCTCCAGGAGGATGCCCAGCGTTTGGAAGGCTCTGATGATGATACTGAGCTCAATGAAGGCAGTAACATGAGCACGGACAGAGGGGGTGCCCAAGAAGGACAGCAATCTGGCAGTCATGCTCCCCCTGCTGCAGCATACTGCCAGGTTTGCTCCAGTGATGAGGAGGGAGGGGATGATGAGGTCACTGACTCAACGTGGGTGCCTGATAGGAGAGAGGAGGAGGAGGAGGAGGAGGAGGAGGTGGCACATCACCAACTAGGCAGGATGCCCTCCAGGGGCCAGCCTAAGGGCAGCACATTGACTGCATCACACCCCAAAGCTCCACATGTGCAGGGCGCTGCAGTCTCTGCGCGTTATTCAAAAAGTTCTTTGGTGTGGGCCTTTTTTGAGACGAGTGCATCAGATCGCACCGCTGCTATTTGCAACATATGTCTCAAGCGTATCTCGCGTGGCCAAAACATCTCCCGCTTGGGTACCACATGCTTGACCAGACATATGTTGACCTGCCATGCAGTTCGTTGGCAAGCGTATCTGAAAGACCCACACCAAAGAACAAAGACGATCTCTCCTTGCTCCTCATCAGCTGAGATTTCCAACCCCACTAGACCTTCAGTCCTCTCTGAGACCTGCAGTGAGAGGAATGAAGGTGTAGAATTAGGTGTGTCACAGCCAAGTACTTGTGGGCAATCTGCTTTTGGTACACCGACGTCAGATTGTACCAGGCAAATTTCCCTGCCCCAGCTGCTGCACCGCCGAAAGAAGTTTGCTCCCAGCCATCCACATGCCCAGCGGTTGAATGCTAGCTTGGCAAAATTGCTAGCACTTCAACTGCTGCCTTTTCAGTTGGTAGACTCTGCCCCCTTCCGTGAGTTTGTGGAATGTGCGGTTCCTCAGTGGCAGGTACCCAAACGCCACTTTTTCTCACGGAAGGCGATTCCGGCTCTCTACCGGCATGTGGAAGGCAATGTCCATGCCTCGCTGGACAGGGCGGTCAGCGGTAAGGTGCATATTACCGCTGACTCATGGTCCAGCAGGCATGGACAGGGACGTTACTTAAGTTTCACGGCGCATTGGGTGACTCTGCTGGCAGCTGGGAAGGATGCAGGACAAGGTGCAGTAGTGTTGGAGGTTGTTCCGCCACCACGCCTCCAAAATGCTGATTGTGACACACCTCTCTCCTCCACCCCCTCCTCTTCTTCTTCCTCCATGGCCTCTTCCTCGAAACCAGCGGTGCTCCGTAGGCGTTCAAGGGGCTACGCAAGTACGCAGGCCAAAAGATGCCATGCGGTGCTTGAGCTGGTGTGCTTGGGGGACAGGAGCCACACTGGGGCAGAGGTTCTGTCAGCTCTGCAGGGGCAGGTTCAGAGGTGGTTGACGCCACGCCAACTTAAGGCAGGAATGGTGGTTTGCGACAATGGCACCAACCTCCTCTCTGCCCTCCGACAGGGACAACTGACCCATGTGCCCTGTTTGGCTCACGTCCTTAACTTGGTGGTGCAGCGGTTCTTGGGCAGGTACCCGGGCTTACAGGATGTCCTGAGGCAGGCCAGGAAAGTCTCTGTGCATTTCCGCCGGTCATATAATGCCAGTGCTCGGCTGACGGACCTCCAAAAGGAGTTTAACCTGCCCAAGAACCGCCTAATCTGTGACATGCCCACCAGGTGGAACTCGACGTTGGCCATGCTGCAGCGGCTGCACACGCAGCAGAGGGCCATCAATGAGTACCTGTGCGACTATGGCACCAGGACAGGGTCAGGGGACCTTGGTTTTTTTTCCCCACGCCAGTGGGCCATGATCAGGGATGCATGCACTGTCCTGTCACCATTCGAGGAGGCCACGAGGATGGTGAGCACTGACAGTGCATGCATCAGTGACACTGTCCCCCTTGTCCACCTGTTGGAGCACACGCTGCGTGGAATAATGGACAGGGCACTTGAGGCAGAACAGAGGCAGGAAGAGGAGGACTTCCTTAGCTCTCAAGGCCCCCTTTATCCAGACAGTGTTCCTGCGTGCCCGCCGATCACACAGGAAGAGGACGAGGAGGAGGAGGAGGAGGAAGATTGTGTCAGTATGGAGGTGGAGCCTGGCACTCAGCATCAGCAGTCTTTAAGGGATCAGTCCCAAGGAACACATGGACTTGTACGTGGCTGGGAGGAGGTGGCTGCGGACGTTGTTGTCCTTAGTGACCCAGAGGACTCCGGACCGAATGCCTCAGCAAACCTATGCTGCATGGCCTCCCTGATCCTGCAAAGCCTGCGTAAGGATCCTCGTATTCGTGGTATCAAGGAGAAGGACCAATACTGGCTGGCAACCCTCCTTGATCCACGTTACAAGGGTAAGGTTGCGGACCTTATCTTGCCATCGCAGAGGGAGCAGAGGATGAAACATCTTCGGGAGGCCTTGCAGAAAGGTCTGTGCAACGCGTTCCCAGAGACTGGGAGGTTACAAACTCCTGTTTCTGGACAACGTGTTGCTGAGGCTTCGGTCAGTCAAAGAAGGAGCGGTGGAGAAGGTGGCCGTCTGACCGATGCGTTCAGACAATTTTTTGGTCCGCAGCCCCAAGGTATGATCGGTTCCAGCAACCATCGCCAGCGTCTGTTTTACATGGTGCAGGAATACCTAGGGGCAAGATCAGACTTGGACACCTTTCCCACCGAAAATCCTCTGGGTTACTGGGTCTTGAGGATGGATCACTGGCCAGAGCTTGCACAGTATGCAATTGAGCTACTGGCCTGTCCTGCATCCAGCGTTCTTTCGGAACGCACATTCAGTGCTGCTGGAGGCGTGGTAACCGATCACAGGGTGCGTCTGTCCACCGACTCGGTCGATCGGCTGACCTTCATAAAAATGAATCAGTCTTGGATCACCACCAGCTACCAAGCACCTGATGCAGATGTAACCGAATAATTTTTTTTGAAATCTCAGATCCCTTCAAAGACTGCCTATGCTGATGCTGAGTGACTATCCCTGAGTAATTATCCTCTTCCTCCTCAATCATCACGCTGATAGCTTGTAAGAACATTTTTGGTTCTGGGCGCCACCACCAGTGCCTAAGGCACAATTTTTCAGCCCCTGTTTAACAGGGGCGTGTAATTACAATTTTTGATGCAATACTTTGCAGCAGGGCTTGTTCCTGCGTTTCAACTAGAGTGTCTGTGAGGGGTTGCAGTGTTGTGGCACCAGCACCAGTGCCTAAGACCCAATTTTTCTGCCCCTGTCTAACAGGGGCGTGTAATTACAATTTTTGATGCAATACTTTGCAGCAGGGCTCGTTCCTGCGTTCCAACTAGAGTGTCTGTGAGGGGTTGCAGTGTTGTGGCACCAGCACCAGTGCCTAAGGCCTAATTTTTCAGCTCCTGTTCAACAGGGGCATGTAATTACAATTCTTGATCTAATATTTCACAGCAGGGCCCTGTGAGGGCTTACAGTGTTTTGGCCACAGCAACACCTAAGGCCCAAATTTCTGCTGAGTATATAGGGCAGGACCCTACCTTCAAACATCTAACTTACAAACGACTCCTACTTGCAAACGGTAGGAGACAACAGGAAGTGAGATGAAATCTACCCCTAAGGAAGGGAAATTCTCTCCTGTAAGAGTTAATATGGGAAAACAATTTCTCCTTTCCACTGATGCTTTCCAATCCTTGTTCCACAAAAAAACCCAAATTTTCAAAAAACATTTTTCATTGGGACAAAAAAGTGAGGTGAAATCTTCTGAAGAGGAGGAAAGACGCAAAACAAATGTCACAGGGGTGATAACCCTTCCCTATGTTTTCCAAAAAGCTTAGAAAAGATTTTTTGGCTGGAGCTAAACACATTAAAAATGTTCAAAATTACAAACAGATTCTACTTAACAACAAACCTACAGTCCCTGTCTTGTTTGCACCGCCTGTATACTGCTGTTCAGAGTATATAGGGACCTTTCCTTATTTTAATTTGGGTGCGGGGTTCCCCTTAATATCCATACAAGACCCAAAGGGCCTGGTAATGGACTGGGGGGTACCCATGCCGTTTGTCTCACTGATTTTCATCCATATTGCCATGACCCGACATGACATTAAACCCGCAAGCAGTTTTAAATGAGATTTTTTCCTTTAAAAATGACATTTGGTGCAGGGACTGTTCTAAACATGGGAAACACGCGTCACTTTACAGGCATACTATAGACACCCCCCAGGTACGATATTTAAAGGAATATTTCACTTTTTTTTTTTTACTTTAAGCATCATTAAAATCACTGCTCCCGAAAAAACGGCCGTTTTTAAAAGTTTTTTTTGCATTGATACATGTCCCCTGGGGTAGGACCCGGGTCCCCAAACCCTTTTTAGGACAATACCATGCAAATTAGCCTTTAAAATGAGCACTTTTGATTTCGAACGTTCGAGTCCCATAGACGTCAATGGGGTTCTAACGTTCGTGCGAACTTGCGGTCCGTTCGCGGGTTCTGGTGCGAACCGAACCGAGGGGTGTTCGGCTCATCCCTAATAAACACAAGTTGACACCAGCATCTCCTCACATGATGTGTCCCAACAGAATGAATCAGTCTTATCAGCAGGGGGCTGCTGGAGAAACCCCCCCTCCCTCTTCAGGGACACAAATCTACAGTAAGGAGTCCCCATACAATATATACATGACTGAGTCCGATTAATACAGTTCAGACTGGATTTCTCATTCACCTCAAATGCTAGGGCCCATAATCGGTGGGCAACAGGCCCGCACACAGTCCTCTCCAACAGCCTCTGCTCCGGCCAGGTCCGTGACAACTCCCCAAATGGGGTACTCACAATCGTAAGGTGCGTCAGTGCACCGCTCTAAACAAAGCATGCGGTCAATGCATCAGTGAGGGTACGGTGTGCGTCTCATCAATGGGATCTGCCATTTGATGGGACGCACACTATACCCTCACTGATGCATTGACTGCATGCTTTTTTAGAGCGGTGCACTGACGCACCTTACGATTGTGAGTTCTCTGGTGGAAGGTGCATGGATAACGACTATTGAAAACCTTGAACACCTTGAATACTTTGAACTGTTCCTAACACCTTGAATTCTTTTAAATGCTTTGGAGCGCTCACCACGACCATCTGCTACATATCTGTTTACAACTGGGGTGTTTTGCCACTGGTTTATAATATTATTATATTATCACTTTATTTCCAGCGCTGTTTTAGTATTTATATGTGTAGCACTAACTCACGGTGGAGCTGCTGATTTAAAGCGGGTTGTTACCGTCACCTTTTTCACCTGTAATTTCACCAGTACCGGGTCTAGGGTCCCGTTGAGCTCACTACCAGACAGTGTAGGCACCAGTCACTTGAGTATTCTTTTTTAATCCTTTAATGGGAGATAACTGGAAGACATAGCATGAAAGAGGTAGAAGAAGAGTTGCAGGGAAGTTCAAATACCTTTTCTTGGTGTAGCACTAAGGAATTGAAATCTTAAAGATGAATATACTTTCCTCTCAGGGTTAAATCTTTGCCCGCCCGGATAGGTCTCTCTCACCAACCTAGCAGCCGGTATGCAGCACGAAGAAAAAGTCTCTGCCACAGACTTGAGTGAAATAAAACCCGTACGATCCTCTGCCACAGGATGTAATGGTTTTCGATGAACAGCAAACACAGTACCAGAACCTTTAAGCCGACCCAGCAGTACTTGTGCGGTAGGGTAGTTTAGGATACGTCCTCCAATCGAGTCACCAGGCCCTTCTTAATACCAGCCTTGCATGGTCCCTTACAAAATGGTTCCTCCCCTGGATCTTCCCAATTGTCCAGCTTCTTTCCGCAGGACGGACAGCACAGGACCATCCCAGCGATAGCAGGCCCCAGACTGGCTTCTGAGTATACCCGCCTGGCTGTAGCAACGCAACCCTCCAGGCTGAAGGGCTATGAAGTAGAACTCACTGACACATTCCTCTAGGCCAGGAGGGCCACGAGGCGGAACGACTCTCAAAACATGGCGTCTGTACCATAAATACCCTTTCCCAGAATGCAACTCGGAGGACCACCTCCGCCGAGTTATCTCCGGGACAGAAGAGCACTCACATACTTCAGCATGTTGCCTTTCCAACACCGACCCATGGTGACAACGACACCCACAGGCACAGTGTGAAACTACACGC
Organism: Lithobates septentrionalis; assembly: GCA_037952835.1. Lineage (NCBI taxonomy): Eukaryota > Metazoa > Chordata > Amphibia > Anura > Ranidae > Lithobates > Lithobates septentrionalis. The sequence continues at coordinate 1,183,922 of JBBDGP010002372.1, forward strand.
AACACAGCCAAACTAGAACAGAGGCTAAATCTGACAATAAACTAAATCTGAACTATATACAGAACAGATGACCCACTAAATTTACCTATAAGCGTTAGATTGAAAAATTTACCAGAGCTACATATGATTCAGGGATTGGAGTGTTTTTATATCTATACTACTTGTCTGTATTGTTTAACCTGTCCATGTGGTCTATTATAGGTAGGGAGGACTATTCGCACCCTCCGTAAACGTTTTCGCGAGCATAGACGCTTTATGGAAGAAGGCTGTGATATACATAGTGTTCCTAAGCATTTGTTGGATAAACACCAACAAGCCACAGCTGGCCTATAAGTGTGGGTGATTGAGGCAATTCCCAACAGTGTACCTGCAGCGGAATGCTTTAAACGTTTACGTCAACAGAAAACTTTCTTGATACATTCCCTCAATACTCTCACCCCCACCCCACCCCCCCCGGGGGGTTAAATGAGGAGATTGAAATTCACACTATAGACTATGCTATAAACATCTATAGTGTATTTGTATTAGTTATGTTCAAATACTTTCCGACTCTTATCAAATTTTTCGTCATTCCTTACAGCGGACCCTTATGGTCACATATATCTTGGATATCGCATAATTCATTATTCTCCAATGGGGGTGGTGGTTCTGAGATAGAAAGTAAGTAACCAATACACCCACACATTAGGTGGTTTCTCATGCATACATTCCATGTGTTCCTCATTATGTGTGTCATTTTCCTATGTTCTTAATTCAATTAATTCTCCCTATGCAAAGTTCAGATATGTAGATATTTTATATAGATATTTTTTTTACTTATACCCTTATAATTTTTTTTTTACATTGAATCTACATCTTGATAATTTGTCTGATGTTATGCTCCCCCCCCCTTTTTTCCCCCTCGTTTTTTTCCTTTCCTCTCTTTTCCTTCCTTCCTACTTTCCTCACCCCCCCCCCCCCCCCCCTTATTGAATGAACATTTTTAACCACTTAAGCCCTGGACCATTTTGCTGGCCAAAGACAGAGAACTTTTTGCGATTCGGCACTACGTCGCTTTAACTGAAAATTGCGCGGTCGTGCGACGTTGCACCCATTCCATTGACGTCCTTTTCCCCCCACAAATAGAGCTTTCTTTTGGTGGTATTTGATCACTCTTGCGGTTTTTATTTTTTGCGCTATAAACAAAAAATAGCGACAATTTGGAAAAAAACACAATATTTTTTACATTTTGCTATAATAAATATCCCCCAAAAATATATAAAAAAACATTTTTTTTCCTCAGTTTAGGCCGATATGTATTCTACATATTTTTGGTAAAAAAAAAAAATCGCAATAAGCGTATGTTGATTGGTTTGCGCAAAAGTTATAGCGTTTACAAAATAGGGGATAGTTTTATGGCATTTTTTTTAATACTTTTTTTTTTTTACTAGTAATGGCAGCGATCAGCGATTTTTATCGTGACTGCGACATTATGGCGGACACGTCAGACATTTTTGACACATTTTTGGGACCATTGTCATTTATACAGCAATCAGTGCTATACAAATGCACTGATTCCTGTGTAAATGACACTGGCAGCGAAGGGGTTAACCACTAGGTGGCAGTGTAGGGGTTAAGCGTGTCCTGGGGAGTGATCCTAACTGTGGGGGGGCGTGGCTACGTGTGACATGTCACTGATCTCTGCTCCCGATCACAGGCACAGCGGGGAGATGCTTATTTACATTAGCATCTCCCCGTTCTTCTTCCTCTCTGTGAGGCGATCGCGGGTATTCCCGCGGCGATCGAGTGACCTGACTCACGGAGCTCCCGGCCGGCAGCGCGCACACAATGGCACGGTGGCAAATTTAAAGGGACGTACGGGTACGCCCATTTGCCCAGCCGTGCCATTCTGCCGACATACATCGGCGTGCGCCAGTCGGGAACCGGTTAACCATTTCTTTAGCTACGTTTTTAGCCATATTTATTATCCATATGTCTGTATCCTCTCATATCCTATTCATCTGCAAGAATTAATTCTAAATATTATGATTTGATATGTTTTTTTAAAATCCTGGTCCACTGGTCCTTCTAATCTCACGGCCAGGCACTGAGAATCTATTTAAACCACCATTGTCTATAGTGTGTTAGACCAGTAGAAGGAGCTGTGGGCTCCGAGCGCGTAGCCTAGATTCAGTCCTCCCTTCCATCGAGGCCTGCCAACCGGGTGACGTCATTTCCCACCATGCAGTCCATGCCAGGCAGCTTGGTGTCCCACCATTTCCTATTTGGTTCCAGCTCAGCCTCCTCACACCATCTAGAGAAGATACCGCAAAGCAGGCACCACTCAAGAAAGCTATCTAAACAAAATAATGACCCTTACAGAAAACATGTGGACAATGAAGAGATGTGTTTACGATATATACTCTTGTGCTAGAAGTCCTTTAGGAGCCATTTCCTTCCTGTGTACATTCAGCAGATATTGATCAGCCTCTGTAGCAGATGTTGGTTTATATGGGATGATGTTAGGGTTGTTTAATAACACAAATTTTATGGCCATTTCATATACACCTACACAACATTGTCAAAGGTATTGGGACACCTGCCTTTACACGCACATGAACTTTAATGGCATCCCAGTCTTAGTCCGTAGGGTTCAATATTGAGTTGGCCCACCCTTTGCAGCTATAAGAGCTTCAACTCTTCTGGGAAGGCTGTCCACAAGGTTTAGGAGGGTGTCTATGGGAATGTTTGACCATTCTTCCAGAAGAGCATTTGTGAGGTCAGACACTGATGTTGGATGAGAAGGCCTGGCTCACAGTCTCCACTTTAATTCATAACAAAGGTATTCTATCAGGTTGAGGTCAGGACTGGTTCAAATAATTTGGTGGAGGAGGGGTTTAGGGTGTGAGGTTGTTAATCAGGGGTTGGGCTTGGCCCCTTAGTTCCAGTGAAGGGAACTCTTAAGGCATCAGCATTCCAAGACATTTTGGACAATTTCATGCTCCCAACTTTGTGGGAACAGTTTGGGGATGGCCCCTTCCTGTTCCAACATGACTGCGCACCAGTGCACAAAGCAAGGTCCATAAAGACATGGATGAGCGAGTTTGGGGTGGAGGAACTTGACTGGCCTGCACAGAGTCCTGACCTCAACCCGATAGAACACCTTTGGGATGAATTAGAGCGGAGACTGCGAGCCAGACCTTCTCGTCCAACATCAGTGCCTGACCTCACAAATGCGTTTCTGAAAAAATGGTCAAACATTCTCATAGACACCCTCCTAAACCTTGTGGACAGCCTTCCCAGAAGAGTTGAAGCTGTTATAGCTGCAAAGGGTGGGGCCAACTCAATATTGAACCCTACGGACTAAGACTGGGGTGCCATTAAAGTTCATGTGCGTGTAAAGGCAGGTGTCCCAATACTTTTGACAATAAAGTGTATACTCACACGCCCAACTAACCCATCCGCTTTGTGTTCCTTGCCCCCAATGAACCAGTTATATGTCTCCCTTTTTGCTCCCTGCACTGCACAGTGCCATGCTAATATAATGTATTTATTATGGACAAAAACCCAAAATAAAGAATAGAGCACAGGTGTAAAGTTTCTATTTAAGACTCCTGTCCAGTGTGAGCTCCCAGGATTGCAGTGCAGTGGCGGCCCATCCATTAAGGGCGCACAGGCGCCGCCCCCTCTGTCATGCTACCCCCCTCTATGAATAATAGATAGATCCATGCGTAACCATTCCCATAGACACACTCCTAAACCTTGTGGACGGCCTTCCCAGAAGAGTTGAAGCTGTTATAGCTGCAAAGGGTGGGCCAACCCAATATTGAACCCTACGGACTGAGACTGGGATGCCATTAAAGTTCATGTGTGTGTAAAGGCAGGTGTCTGAATACTTTTTTTTGTTTCAATAATTTTTTATTGAAGATTTAAATGAAAGAGTGAACAGACATTGTCAAAAATCGCATTCTGATTACATACAGTTGAGAGAATTACATAGCAATATTCATTCGTCAATTGTGGTGCGAATAATAGAACTATAACAGGTGTTGAAGGTAAGATAAAGTGTGTGAATTATTATCCCCATGTACCCCGTATGGGCTCATGCTGTAGCATGGGTGGTTGTGGGAACCTTCATTCCCATGGTGTAAAGACATTTTAAACAGTAATCATTTAACAACTTAGAATATCATTAACCGTTCGTACGAAAGGATGGTAATAATTCAGAAGTGTAGGTTGTATAACTTCAAGTGTAGGAATGTGTTGGAACGTATCTTGTCTAGAGTACTTATCGAACTTGAGTATAATTATGAGAGCTATTCGTTCTCGTAAGGAACTGTATGTAACGTGTAGTAGAGAGAGTAGTAAGTAAGGTAGTTGGGGATAAATAATAGAAAGAAGAAAAGGGGGGGGTGGGTGAGGGGAGGGGGCAGGAAGAGTAGTGGATGAGGGTAGAGAGCATTGTCATATATTGAGTGAAGAGAACAATGTGGATCGAGTATGTGTAAGTAGTATCAGAAAATTATCAGGTAAGTTTTTGTGCGTACCAATTTGACCAGGGGTACCATAGTTTGTGAATTTTTCCATAAGAGGGTTTTCCCTTTGAAATAATTAGTTCATATGCGAAGTGGGAGTGAACCAGTGTTATGACTTCTGTCAATGTTGGGAATAAGTTTGTTTTCCATCTTCTAGTTATGAGTAACCTAGTAGCTAGAAGTATGTGTGTGATTACAAGTCTAAAAGGTGGTGGCAATAGTTCAGTGTTCAAGTTCAGTATGGCCAGTTGTGGTGTGAGTTTGATGGGAAGGTGACAGATGTCTTGTATAATGTATTCCACATCTTGCCAGAGGGTTTTTAAGACTGGACATGACCATAGAATGTGAGATAAGGTACCTATGTGGTCACATTCTCTCCAACATTTGGATGAGGATTGTGGATGAAATTTGGCCATTCTCTGTGGCGTTAGGTACCATCTTAGGTGTATTTTATGCATTAATTCCCATAGAGAGGTGCAGCTAGTGGATTTATATGTGGATTGTATTGCCTTTTGCCATTGTTGTTCTGAGAACTGTAGATGTAATTCTTTTTCCCAGTCTGTGTATGGTTTAGATTTTAGGAATACTGTTTTTTCCTGCAGGATAGAGTATATTAGTGAGGTGCCTTTGGTAGGTGTGTTATTGGAGAAATAGTAGTTCCACATTTTGAGTGGTATTTCTCCTTCTAATCGTGGGTGAGCCAATAGGCATTGTTGAATTCTGGTACAACTAAAGAAGTCTGTGGGGGGTGCTTGGTATTGTGATTGTAATTGGGTAAAGGGTTTATGTAGTATCTTAGCCCTGAGGTCTGTGGTATGAGGATTTTGGTCTGTTATCCATTTGGGAATAGTCAAATCAGGTGACAGTAATTGTAGGGTTTGGATAGGTATTGGAATGCTTTTGGTTGGTAATTGGGACCATTTCGCGGAGTGTAGTATTGTCCAAGCCCTAACCAAAGCTTGTATGGTTGGTGAATATAATCGAAGATTTGGGCGTTTGGTTGTAGTGCTGAATAACCAGTATTTAAGGTTGGGCCCTGGAGTCATGTTGTTTTCAATGTTTCCCCATAATGTAGTAGTGTGCGTGCTTACCCATTCCTTCATTTGAGATAGAACGGTAGCTAAATAATAATCTTTAATATCTACGTATCCCAGGCCACCCGCCAGTTTATGTTTAGTAGTTTTGAGATGACTACATCTAGGCTTCTTACTTTGCCAAATGTAATGGTGTAAAATTGATTGTAGAGATTTGATGTATGTGTTGGTAAGTGGAATAGGAAGAGTGCGGAATGTGTAGAGCAATCTAGGGAGTATGAGCATTTTAAAGGCTGCTAGCCTACAAGTCCAAGAAAATTCAAATGTTGAAAGTTTGGAGGTTTCTTTAATAAGCATCTGTTTCATTTCAGTGTAGTTGTTGGTAAAGAGGTTTCTGGTGCATTTGGTGAGTGTGATTCCTAGATACGATATACCTGTATCTGCCCATGGATATGTATAGAAGTTTCGTAGAAGGTTGCTGGTTATGGCATCTAGACCTAGGTCCAGAATATATGACTTATTTTCATTTACCTTATAGTAAGAAATGGTACTAAATTTTTGTAGTACAGATTGTATCGAAGCCAGGGAGGATATAGGGTTGGTTACCATTATGATGATGTCGTCAGCAAACAGGTTGATCTTGTGTTCTAATTTACCAATTTTGAATCCTGTGATGGATTTGTTTATTCTAATATGTTCAGCCAGTGGTTCCATCATTAAGTTGAAGATTATGGGTGATAAGGGGCAGCCCTGACGAGTGCCATTAGAAATTGGAAATGGTTTAGATAGCATCTCAGAGGTATAAACCTGGGCTGAAGGTTTTGAATATAAGGCCATTATAGCGGAAAGAATGGGACCTTGGAGGCCGAATTTAAGGAGTGTAGCTTGGAGATAGATCCAATTGACTCTATCAAACGCCTTCTCTGCATCCAGTGATAGAAGCAGAGAAGGCGTTCGCTCAGATTCCGCATGGCGGATTATATTAATGATTCTGCGGGTTGCATCAAACGTTTGCCTACCTTTTGTGAACCCGGATTGGTCAGGGTGGATTAGTGAGGGCATAATATTTACTAATCTGGTTGCTATGAGTTTTGCATAAATTTTTGTGTCAATGTTTAGTAGCGATATGGGTCTAAAGTTTTGCGGTGAGGTAGGGTCCTTGCCTGGCTTCGGCAATGTAATGATTAAGGCATTTAACATTTCCTGTGGGAGAGAAGAGGAGGAGGCAGCGTCGTTGCACATTTGGGCCAAAAAAGGGGCTAGAATTGTACGGAATTCTTTATAATACTCTCCAGTGAGACCGTCTGGTCCTGGGGATTTGTTGGATGGTAGGGCTGTGATGGTATCTAACACTTCTATTGGGGAGAATGGAGCATTAAGTATTGTTAGTTGCTCTGAGGATACTTTGGGGAGATTAATTTCTGTCAAAAAGTTTTCTATATCTTTTGAGCAAGGTTGACTAATAGTGGAGTCATTTTTTAGATTATAGAGTGTTTCGTAATAATGGCTAAACGCTTCTGCTATGGCTTGGGGGTCTATCACTTTTTGTCCCGTGGAGGGATGATAGAGGTGAGATATCTTGCTTTTAATATGATGACCTTCGATTCTGACTGCCATGGCTTTCCCTGCCTTATTCCCAGTGGAGTAGTGGTTAGCCTTAAATCTTTTCTGGGTTTTTTCATATGTTTCTAGTAGTACAGTGGCTTGCGAAAGTATTCGGCCCCCTTGAACTTTTCAACCTTTTGCCACATTTCAGGTTTCAAACATAAAGATATAAAATTTTTATTTTTTGTGAAGAATCACCAACAAGTGGGACACAATTGTGAAGTGGAACGAAATCTTTTGGATTTTTGAAAGTTTTTTAACTAATAAAAAAATGAAAAGTGGGGCGTGCAAAATTATTCGGCCCCCTTGCGTTAATACTTTGTAGAGCCACCTTTTGCTGCGATTACAGCTGCAAGTCGCTTGGGGTATGTATCTATCAGTTTTGCACATCGAGAGACTGAAATTCTTGCCCATTCTTCCTTGCAAAACAGCTCGAGCTCAGTGAGGTTGGATGGAGAGCGTTTGTGAACAGCAGTTTTCAGCTCTTTCCACAGATTCTCGATTGGATTCAGGTCTGGACTTTGACTTGGCCATTCTAACACCTGGATACGTTTATTTGTGAACCATTCCTTTGTAGATTTTGCTGTATGTTTGGGATCATTGTCTTGTTAGAAGATAAATCTCCGTCCCAGTTTCAGGTCTTTTGCAGACTCCAACAGGTTTTCATCCAGAATGGTCCTGTATTTGGCTGCATCCATCTTCCCCTCAATTTTATCCATCTTCCCTGTCCCTGCTGAAGAAAAGCAGGCCCAAACCATGATGCTGGCACCACCATGTTTGACAGTGGGGATGGTTTGTTGAGTGTGATGAGCTGTGTTGCTTTTACGCCAAACATATCGTTTTGCATTGTGGCCAAAAAGTTCGATTTTGGTTTCATCGGACCAGAGCACCTTCTTCCACATGTTTGGTGTGTCTCCCAGGAGGCTTGTGGTGAACTTTAGACGAGACTTTTTATGGATATCTTTGAGAAATGGCTTTCTTCTTGCCACTCTTCCATAAAGGCCAGATTTGTGCAGTGTACGACTGATTGTTGTCCTATGGACAGACTCTCCCACCTCAGCTGTAGTTCTCTGCAGTTCATCCAGAGTGATCATGGGCCTCTTGGCTGCATCTCTGATCAGTCTTCTCCTTGTCTGAGCTGAAAGTTTAGAGGGACAGCCAGGTCTTGGTAGATTTGCAGTGGTCTGATACTCCTTCCATTTCAAAATGATCGCTTGCACAGTGCTCCTTGGGATGTTTAAAGCTTGGGAAATCTTTTTGTATCCAAATCCGGCTTTAAACTTCTCCACAACAGTATTACGGACCTGCCTGGTGTGTTCCTTGGTCTTCATGATGCTGTCTGCGCTTTCAACAGAACCCTGAGACTATCACAGAGCAGGTGCATTTATACAGAGACTTGATTACACACAGGTGGATTCTATTTATCACCATCAGTCATTTAGGATAACATTGGATCATTCAGAGATCCTCGCTGAACTTCTGGAGTGAGTCTGCTGCACTGAAAGTAAAGGGGCCGAATAATTTTGCACGCACCACTTTTCAGTTTTTTAATTGCTAAAAAAGTTTAAAATATCCAATAGATTTCGTTCCACTTCACAATTGTGTCCCACTTGTTGGTGATTCTTCACAAAAAATTTAAATTTTATATCTTTATGTTTGAAGCCTGAAATGTGGCAAAAGGTTGAAAAGTTCAAGGGGGCCGAATACTTTCGCAAGCCACTGTAAGTTTCTTAATTCTTGTCTAAGAAGTACAAGTTTTTCTCTAAGGGCAGGATCAGGGCTGATTTGGTTTTGGGCCTCTGCTGTTTTAATTTGGGAGGTGATGGTGTCAAGACGCTGTGATCTCCTCCTCTTCTCTCTAGCTCCTATTTGGATAAGAATCCCTCGGATGACCGCTTTATGAGCGTTCCATAAAATAGTGTTGCTTGATGTTGATCCTTGATTCAGCTCAAAAAATTCTTCTAGATGTTTATGGATAGTAGCTGAGTGTTCGGGTGATTGAATAATTGAAGCGTTGGCTCTCCATAACTTCGTACGTGAGGAAGTAGGCAATGACTCAAGGGTTATAGACACTGGTGCGTGGTCAGACCACGTTATCGTATCTAAAGATGATTCAGAAATTTTTGGCAGGGTCCACTTGTCGACTAGGAAGTAGTCGATTCTGGTGTATGAGTTGTGTCGATGGGAAAAGAAGGAGTAGTCTCTCTCAGTGGGGTGGTGGCATCTCCATACATCATATAGGTCATTGTTTCGTAGGAACTGTCCCATAGGTGAAGTAATTCTAGTTTTGCGATAGGTATTGTCCGGAACTATGTTGAAATCACCGCAGAATATGAGGTTTCCTTGGCGAAATTTGGCGATTTTGGGCATCAACTTAGAGAGGAATCTAATTTGTTTAGTGTTGAGCGCATACACCGTTACAATAGTGTATCTAGCATTGTCCAAGGTACAATCTAGGGCCAGATATCTGCCATCTTCATCAACTAAGCTGTTATGGAGCGTAAAGTTGATTGTGTGTTTGAATGCAATTAGAACTCCGTTTTTCTTAGTGGGGCCTGGAGCATGGTAGAATTTGGGGAAGGATTTGTTATTGCAGTGTGGCATTGCAGATTTTTTAAAGTGTGTTTCTTGTACACAGATGATGTCACATGAAGATTTTTGGGCTGTCTTCCATAAGGAAGCTCTTTTAACCGGATGGTTTAGTCCTTTGGCATTTAGCGAGAGGAATTTGGGCATCTTGGTGGGTGGTGTAGGGTAGAATATGTGGTAAGTTTTTACTCACAGTTAGTAGTTGGGTTCTTCTATGTAGAAAGATCTGGTGGTCGTGGTACTCGTGTCCTTTTTTCTTCCGTGCGCTCTCAGGAGAGAAGAGATGTTGGTTAAAGGAAACTTTAGGGTGAGGAGAAAATAAAGTGAGTTAGGAAAAAAGGGTAAACAAAACGTAAGAACTGACAGCAGTTAGTTAAAACTGGTACTGCTGTGTTGTTGTGGGGTGTAAGTTCGTGGAGCAATTTGCAACGAGCAAGGCATCCGACCGGAGATGTGGTAAAGTGGGTCATGTGCGATCCCACTATTCAGGTATAGGTTAGTGCTTACCGGAGTGACGGTTATCATTGGAATGCGGAGAGTTTCCTCTGCGGTTTAGTTGAGCTGAGTTAGGTGGGTCCGGAATAATTCCCCCTATGTGGAGTAATTTGAGGCCTTCCTCCACTGTGGAGATGTTATGCTTGGTCCCATTCTTGGTGACTATGATCTTGGTAGGGAAGCCCCATTGATAGGGGAGCTTGTGGTTATTGAGTGGTTTGGTAATAGTATTTAGTTGTCTCCGTAACTGGCGGGTGTGCTGTGAGAGGTCAGCGTATAGTTGTAGATTAGTATACGGGGCAGGTAGCTGTTCCAGGTGTCTTGATTTGAACAGAAGTTGGTCTTTAGCGTGAAAAAAGTGAATTCTCATCAGGGTATCACGTGGGACTTCGACCGGGAGATGTGGGGGTTTAGGGAGGCGATGGATGCGATCGATTATGGTTTCCATGGGGGTGAGATCAGGCAGGAGCGTGGAAATTAATTTTCTCGCATATGCGTTTAAATCATGTGGTAGTATAGATTCAGGGACCCCTCTAATCTTTACATTGTTACGGCGGGACCTGTCCTCGAGGTCCGCCATTTTGGCCCTCATCCATTGCTGTTCGTCTCGTGTATGATCATGGGCATCTACTAGATCATTGACCGTTTCGGTCATGTCTCCCATCTGCTTCTCTATTATGTGTATTTTCTGTCCCATATGGTTCATTTGTGAGGAGAATCTGGAGAACATATTGGAAATGTCATTGTGAAGGGAGCTCTGAAGGGAGATGAGCATCTCCTTCATTGTGGTATCTAATACAGGCTGGTTTGTGGTAGGGAAGGCTGCTATGGGAGATGGATGAGCTGGGGCTGTATCAGACTCAGGGCTCACCTCAGATGTTGCAGATTCTTCATCCAAGCGCATCCGCGCTTTTGCAGAGCTGTTACCGGCCGATGAAGCAGGGGATGATGGTGAGGCATCAGGAGAGTGAGGATGTGGGGTTATTTGAAGTTCATCCTCATCAGGAAGATCTGTGTAGGCCGCCGAATTCCTGCATTCAGGGCCGCGGGCGCCATGTTGGATTTTCGGCTGTGTGTAGTAATCTGTCAGCTTCTTAGGCTGACGGTATTCTTTCCTTTTGCGGTTCATCTCGGATGATGTAAGGGAGGAATCCAATGCTCTGATGCTCTGAGCAGTCGCTGGAGTATACCAGAATAGCGGGGATGTCGATGTATAATCCGGTCGGTGCAGGAGCTGTGTCACTACACGTCCATCTTGCTCGGCAGTTGGCCACGTCCCGGGGTGTCTGAATACTTTTGACAATGTAGTGTAGGTGTATATGAAATGGCCATAATATTTGTGTTATTAAACAACCCTAACATCATCCCATATAAACCAACATCTGCTACAGAAGCTGATCAATATCTGCTGAATGTACACAGAAAGGAAATGGCAACTAAAGTACTTCTAGCACAAGAGTATATATCGTAAACACATCTCTTCATTGTCCACATGTTTTCTGTAAGGGTCATTATTTTGTTTAGATAGCTTTCTTGAACATTTCCACATTTTCAATGCTCTTTGATTCCACAAAGCCGTCCAGGGTTTCTCTGAATTTTTCACCACAATGGCTCTTATTGAGGTGCCGGTTGGCATTATTATTGTGGAAAATACGTCTACATGTTTGTTGTGTTCCTTTATTTCTGCCAAATCACAGAGATTGCCAACGCCATTGCTGCTATTACCTTCATTATTAGGCAACAAATCACTTTCTGCTAAATTAAACAGCGTGATCGCTGCGTGAAATAGTCCGATAATATGGACATTGATTGTGGAGCGGACACCTGAAATAATTATTGAACCTTAAAGTCATTGGAGAGTCTCGGTGCTCTAATAAACAGTCAAAGCATGAAAATTTTATTCTGATCCATAAAATACACTAGTAAAATTGATTTTTCTGTGCAAATAGGCAGCTGGTGCTATATTCTCTGTGACTGTTTAACCCTTTTGTGACCAGGGGTTATTAAGGTGGACCTAAACTCAAAAAACAAAGGTTTGCTATGTTGTAGGGAACATTTAGAAATGCTACTTGTGGCTAAGCGGTACCCCGAAAATTTACCTTTTGTCTTGCATTCCTCCAAGGAATGCAAGACTAATGCCACGTACACACGAGCGGACTTTCCAGCAGACTTGGTCTGGCGGACCGGACTCTGTAGGACAATTTGATTGTGTGTGGGCTCCAGCGGACTTTTTTTCCCAAAAGTCCGACGGACCTAGAAAAGAAACATGTTTCAAATCTTTCCTACGGACTCGAGTCCGGTCGAAAAGTCCGCTCGCCTTTATGCTAGTCCAACGGACTAAAACCGACGCTAGGGCAGCTATTGGCTACTGGTTATGAACTTCCTTATTTTAGTCCGGTCGTACGTCATCACGTACGAATCTGTCGGACTTTGGTTGACCGTGTGTAGGCAAGTCCGTTCGTTCGAAAGTCCGTCGGAAAGTCCGTCGGACCAGTCTGGTCGAAAAGTCCGCCCGTGTGTACGCGGCATAAGGCTATGTTCCCACTGATCCGACATGGAAGTCGAACGACTTCCGATCCAACTTTGCCCCGCTATGTCTGACTTCCATGAATGGGATCTGACTTTGAAGCGACCAAACCAGGCGCTTTGAGTCTGGAATGGATTTTGAGGAGAAACCCTACGCCAAAAAAAAAAAAGAAAACGGCGTGAGGTTCCCCCCAAAAATCCATGCTTCACCCTTATCTGAGCATGCAGCCGGGCAGGTCAGGAGGGCGAGCGAGCACCCCCCTCCCTCCCCCTGGACCAAACCAGGCCACATGCCTGTTAATGGGGACAAGGGCCTCTTCACGATAACCCTGGGCGGTGGTTGTGGGAGTCCGCGGGCAGGGCGCTTATCAGAATCTGGAAGCCCCCTTTAATAAGGGGGCCCTCAGATCCTGGCCCCCCTATGTGAATGAGTATAGGGGAACATTGTACCCTTACCCATCCTCCCCAAAAAAGCAGTGTAGTGTGAATAAAAACATAAGACGATTTTGACAAAGTCCTTTATCAAAAATGAAGAATGTCCTCCGTAGTAGCTCCAATGTGTCTTCTTTCTCTAGTTCTAGTTCACCAATGTGTTCTTCCTCCTGTCTTCTCCCTCCACTGCTGTGTTCTTCCTCCGGTGATGTGTTCTTCCTCTGGTCTTCTCCCTCCGCTGCTGTGTTCTTCCTCCGGTGATGTGTTCTTCCTCGGGTCTTCTCCCTCCGCTGCTGTGTTCTTCCTCCGGTGATGTGTTCTTCCTCTGGTCTTCTCCCTCCGCTGCTGTCTTTTCCCTCCGGTGATTTGTACTTTCTCCGGTCTTCTCTGGTGCTGCTGACTTCTACGCCGCCGACACGGCCCTGTTCAAATGCTGGCTCTCGCCGTTGTGTCATCTCTGATGTCTGCCAGCTCTTGGATAGACATGGGGCATGGCCATCCGGTGAAGTGACCATGAGGCCCCGCCCTTGCACAGAGCCCCCCCTGCCCCAATGCACCCCCCCCCATGTTGAGGGCATGTGGCCTGGTATGGTCCAGGAAGGGGCAGGGGGTGCTCGCTGGGCCTCCCCTTTCCTGACCTGCCAGGTTGCATGCTCGGATAAGGGTCTGGTATTGATCATGGGCAGGACCCCACGCCATTTATTTTTTGGGCATGGGGTTTCCCCTCAAAATCCATACCAGACCGAGGGGTCTGGGATGGTCCTGGGGGTACGCCATTTTTTTTGGCCTGGGGTTCCATCTCAAGATTCTCAGAGCACAAGTTGCATGCCACAAATCAGATCAGTTAAGATGATGATCCCCACTTCAATTTAAATAAATGGGCTAAAATCATGCCCAAGTGGGACCACAGTTCGGTAGGAGGCATTTTCAAAGTCGAACTGACACAGGTCAGACCAGTTTAGATGGCTCTCATAGGGAACCATTGATTTTGACATGTCATGCAAAAAAGGGGTGGGGCCACCCGATGACATCACTGGGTGACCCCCGCCCCCTTGTGACATCATTGACCAGGGCATGCTGGGTCGATGACGCCACAAGGGGTGGGGTTACATCATCGGGTGGCCCTGCCCCTTTGTTATTTAAGAGCTGTCAGACGGCGAGAGGGTGCAGACTTTCTTTTGGGACTTTTTTTTATTTCTTCTACTTTTTATTTCTACATTCTGCTTACTCTCTTCTCCTTCTTTTTTTCTTCTATATCTTGGCTAACCACCTTGGTTTTCTTGTCGCATACGTATGATGTGACTTTTAAAATCAACACTTTGTGTACTGATTTGTAATTCTTCTCATTGATTCAAGATACAGCGGGTAAAATAAGCATTGAACACGTCACCATTTTTTTGGGTAAATATATTTCTAAGGGTGCAATTGACATGAAATGTTCCCAACATATCTGTAACAACCCATGCAATCCCTACATAGAAAGACACCAAAACAAATAAGTTCAGAAATTACGTTATGTGTAATAAAATGGAATAACACAGGGAAAAAGTATACACAAGAAGAAAGGGAGGTGCAAAAAGGCATGGAAAGCCAAGACACCAGCTGAAATCTATCAGTAATTAGTAAACAATCCTGTCCCTTGTCAGTGCAAAGTTATATCAGCTGGTTCAGTCTCAACTAATGGCCTATGGGGCCGGATGCACACTGTAACCCGCTGTACATCCCTGTTCCCCATTTCAGGGATGAATCAGGGACGATTTTATGCCTGAATTCAGCCCTGAAACGGAGCCAAAGACGCACAGAGCTTTTGTGCAGTGCGCTCCGCAGCCGCAACAGAGAGATGTAAACTGGCTCCATAGGGAGCCAGTCACATTCTCCTGCTATGCGAATTGGATGCGGGGAAACCGGCATCTAATTCGCATAGGTGTGAACCCGGCCTAAAAAGGTGTCTCATTAGCAAGGTGTCACACAAGATACATCTTATAATGGGTAAAAGCAAAGAGCTCTCTAAAGACCTTTGCAACCTTATTGTTGCCAAACATATTGATGGCATTGGTTACAGAAGGATTTCTAAACTTCTCAATGTGCCAGTGAGCACTGTTGGGGCCATAATCCGGAAGTAGAAAGAATATAATTTCACTATAAACTGGCCACGACCAGGAGCTCGTCGCAAGATTTCTGACAAAGGAGTGAAAAGAATTTCCAGAAGAGTTGTTCAAGAGCCAAGGACCACTTGTGGAGAGCTTCAGAAAGACCTGGAACTAGCAGGTAGAATTGTTTCAAAGAAAACAATAAGTAATGCCCTCACCCGCCATGGCCTGTATACACGCCCACCACGCAAGACTCCATTGCTGAAGAAAAAGCATGTTGAAGCTCGATTAAAGTTTGCTGCACAACATTTAGGCAAGCCTGTGAACTACTGGGAGAGTATAGTCTGGTCAGATGAGACCAAAATTGAAGTCATAATACACACCATGTTTGGAGGTCAAATGGCACATCACCCCTTAAACACCCCCCATACCAACAGTGAAGTTTGGAGGTGGGAACATCATGGTGTGAGGCTGTTTCTCAGCATACGGTGCTGGCAAACTTCATATCTTTGAAGGAAGGTTGAATAGAAAAATGTACCAAGACATTCTTGATAAAAATTCTGCTGCCATCTACCAGGAAGAGGGTGGACATTTCAGCAAGACAATGATCCCAAACACAAAGCCAAGGAAACTCTCAATTGGTTTCAAAGAAAGAAAATAAAGCTGGTAGAATGGCCCAGCCAATCACCTGACTTGTATCCAATAGAAAATCTATGGAAAGAACTAAAGATCCGAGTTCATAGAAGAGGACCAGATTTGAAGACTGTTTGTGTGGAAGATTGGGCCAAAAGCACACCTGAGCAATGCAGTTTCTCCATACAGGAGGAGTCTTGAAGCCCTCATTACCAACAAAGAATTTTGTACCAAGTATTAAATACATTTTCAGTTAACGTGTTCAATACTTTTTCCCTGTGTCATTCCATTTTATTACACAGAACTTCATTTCTGGACTTATTTGTTTTCGTTTCTTTGTATGTATGGATTGTATGGGTTGTTACTGACATGTGGTGAACATTTCATGTCAATAGCGCCTTTAGAAATATATTTACCTAGAACAGGGGTCTCCAAACTTTTCAAAGAAAGGGCCAGTTTATAGTCCCTCAGACTTTAGGAGGGCCAAATTGTGGCCAGCATGGGCAGAAAATGTCCCGGACCCGGCATCAGTGCAAATAAATATGGCGTCAGGGTTGGTGGTCAATAGGAGTAGGCATAGTGCCCCTACTAGTAGGAGGAATAGTATCCAATCATAGTTATTGGTGGAAGAAATGATGCCCCACTTTTGGTGTCAGTTAGAGGAATAGAGCCCCAAGGGCTGGAGAAAGGCTAGCAAAGGGCCACATCTGGCCCTCGGTACCGCAGTTTGGAGACCCCTGACCTAGAACAATGGTGACGTTTTCAATATCTATTTTACCCGCTGCATGCTCCAGCAACAGCGTCAAATCTTCACTGATCGTTTTATAGTGTCTATTGGATACCAGTTTGCCTTATTGCTGATCCATGTATTAAGCTTTCTTTCTCTGTACCCGCAATGTGTACTATTTGATCTGTACCAAATGCTTATACCAAAAATAATAAATACATTGAAATCGAAAAAAAAATTTCATATGGGTACAAGGTTGCATGACCGCGCAATTGTCATTCAAAGTGTGACAGCGCTGAAAGCTGAATATTGGCCTGGCCAGGAAGGGGGTGAAAGTTCCCGGTACTGAATCGGTTAAAGTTATATTTAACCACTTCAGCCCCGGAAGATTTGGCTGATGAATGACCGGCCCATTTTTTTGCGATTCAGCACTGCGTAGTTTTAACTGACAATTGCGCGGTCGTGTGACATTGCACCCAAACAAAATTGACGTCCTTTTTTTCCCACAAATAGAGCTTTCTTTTGGTGGTATTTGATCACCTCTGCGGTTTTTATTTTTTGCGCTGTAAACAAAAAAAGAGCGACAATTTTGAAAAAAACGCTATTTTTTTTTACTTTTTTCTATAATAAATATCCACATTTTTTTTTAAAAGCACATTATTTCTCATACGTATTCTTCTACATATTTTTGGTAAAAAAAAAAAAAAAAATCGCAATAAGCGTATATTGATTGTTATAGCGTCTACAAGATAGGGGAAAGATTTATAGCATTTTATTTATTTATTTTTTTAACTAGTAATGGCGTCGATCTGCGATTTTTATCGGGACTGCGACATTATGGCAGACACATCCAGGGGTGGACTGATAACTCATGGGGCCCCCGGGCAATAAGAGATTATGGGGCCACACAGTATACACACACAGTATACAATCACACAGTATACACATACATGTACACACAGTATACACATACATGTACACACAGTATACACATACATGTACACACAGTATACACATACATGTACACACAGACAGTATACACAGACAGATGTAAAAAAACCACAGATTTATACATACTGTCCCTGGTTTTACTGAGGCTGGCAACCCTGATGGGGCCCCCTAGTGGCCCAGGGCCCTCGGGCAGTACCCGAGTGTCTCAATGGTCAGTCCGCCCCTGGACACATCGGACACTTTTGACACATTTTTGGGACCATTGTCATTTATACAGCGATCAGTGCTATAAAAAAAGCACCGATTAGTGTAAAAATGTCACTGGCAGGGAAGGGGTTAACACTAGGGGGCGATCGAGGGGTTAATTGTGTTCCCTAGCGTGTGTTTCTAACTGTAGGGGGAGGGGACTGACCTAGAGGAAGTGACGGATCGTGGTTCCTAGCTAATAGGAACTCGCGATCTCTCACACCTCACAGAACAAAACAGGGATTCATGTGTTTACACACACACACGTCCCTGTTCTCCCTCTCGTGCCCGCGACCGCTCGTGGCCGGCGGTCATCACGACCGTCGGCCACGAGTATCGACACCCCTCGCTGTGCAGCAGGCGCGTGTGCGCGCTTCCGGCGGTGCGCGTGTGCGCGCCTCCAGCGGTGCGCGTGTGCGTGCCTCCGGCGGTGCGCGAGTGCCTGCTATCCCAGTCCCACGAGTTGACGTATAGCTACAGCGGCCCGCGGGATCGCGCCGACCTGCCGATGTAAAATGACGGCGGCTGGTCGGCAAACGGTTAACAAACAAAATGGAACAAATAAGAGAAGTTGGTTGTTTGGGAATTACGTACCCTTTAACACGTCTTGATAGAAATGTAGCGGTATTATGCAGCACCATTGATGTAGTCACAGACTCTAAAGTGGAAGCATCACTCGCAGGATGGTGATAAACATATTGCAAGTTGCCTCCCTCAGACAACATAAACATGAAAATAAACCTCAGATTCAAAACACATTCATCTCCATGAAGAAAAACCTGTGAAGAACTTAACAGACACATCAACGGAGGCAACAGAAATGCTAAATTTCTGCAGAAAACTGAAAAAAAAAACACACCCATCCCGGAGCTGAAAAACAAATATAAAATAAGAATAAGCTTTGCCTGGCGTACAAACACAACAGATGGTGTTTTCTGGAGCCGTTGATGGAATGTAAATTGGGAAAGGTGTGAGCTCTTCGTCGAAAAAAAAAAAAAAAAGTGCTTCTTTCATTATATTTGGAAACATCGCGGCTGTGTGCAGTCACGCTGCATTGAACACGCGTGTTACATGCTTGCAATGCTGTGCTAATGTGTGCGCGGTATTATAATAGACAAAAAACGTTTGTAAATATTGGGTTTCACAGGTTAGTAAGCTCATCGGTATGCTACAATAAAACCTTCCCTGCACCATTAAAGTAAATGGGAACCATCCCCTTGTATAACAACCCCATTCACCTTAATGCCTAACGGTTAAATACATCTTAATGCCTGAGCACAATTTTGCAACTTTGACACGTGTTAGTAAAACTGTACATATCATCACAGCTGCTTTGTACATCCAAGTGTATTATACAGCATCTTTTTTTTTTTTTTTCAGGACAATTTGGGCTTTTATTTGGTGGTACTGTAAATTGTTACGGACATCTCCTGACATATTTGTTTTATTTATTATCATCAAAGGAAAACCGGCCCAAAACTTTGTAAGAGTCCAGTCGCTTCCGACTAAATCTGACTAATTCACTCCCTGGTCATCTCTCGCCTCGACTACTGCAACTCCCTCCACATTGGATTACCTTTACATAGACTATCCCCCCTTTAGTCCATAATAAATGCCGCTGCAAGACTCATCCACCGTACCAACTATTCAGTGTCCTCCACCCCTCTCTGCCAATCCCTCCAATGGCTTCCACTCACCCAACGAATAAAATTCAAAGTACTAACAATAATTTACAAAGCCATCCACAACTCTGCCCCCAGCTACATCACTAACCTAGTCCCAAAATACCAACCAAGCCGCTCTCTTCGGTCATCCCAAGACCTCCTGCTCTCTAGCTCCCTTGTCACCTCCTCCCATGCTCGCCTGCAGGATTTCTCCAGAGCTTCTCCCATCCTTTGGAACTCCCTACCCCAAACTGTCCGACTGTCCCCTAATCTATCCATCTTTAGGAGATCCCTGAAAACCCTTCTCTTCAAAGAAGCCTATCCTGCTTCTAACTAACTCTGTTTTACTTCCTCCATCAGCTCATCCCCCCCCCACAGCTATTACTTTTTGTATCAACTGACCCTTCCTTTTTAGATTGTAAGCTCTAACGAGCAGGGCCCTCTGATTCCTCTTGTATCAAATTGTAATGTAACTGTAATGTCTGCCCTCATGTTGTAAAGCGCTGCGCAAACTGTTGGCGCTATATAAAACCTGTATAATAATAATAATAATAATAAAAAATAATAATAGTAATAACTGGTTGGCTAGCAGTGGCAGCTGTGCTCAATAATTTGGTGGGTGGGGGGGTGCCAAACAAACCTGGCCCCCCTCACTCACACTACCGCCCTACGGGATGAACAGGAATGCGGTGATCAGTGGCCTTACCTTAGGAGGCCGATGACGAGGTGGTACTGGATCTGGGGTAGGGCTCCTGGAAGCTGGAAGAGGCTGTTGCTGCCCCTCCACCTGCTGCTCCTTGCTCTAGCTTGCCGAGTGACATTAGCAAGTTAATATTCGCTAAAGTCTTCCTGCTTCTCCTCCCGGTGGAACAGGAAGTGGGTCCTGAGACCCGCTTGGCCCGAGTCCTAAGACTCCCGGGCCAATCGGGTCTCAGGACTCCCTTCCTGATTGCCCGGGAGGAGAAGCAGGAAGACTAACTGTAAAGGAAATTTGTAAGTTCTGTATATAATTGTATTGTATTTTGTATGTATTGCACACTGCCCTCACTGTGCACACGGCACTAACAATGTTTTCATTACATGTTTGCATTCTTTCTAGTCCTGATTAGAATTAGTCTGCCTATGTTACGCCCCTTGTTACCATAAATGTACAATTGTAATAATAATGTGATACCTACGTAATCATGTGTATAAAAAACCTTCAATTGCGTCATAATAAAGCAGAACAGTTATTTGGAAAGGTGCTGAGCGTATCTTTTGTATCTGTTCCCTACTGTAGTAGTTATTATTAATTTGGAACCACTAATCCTATCTATAAATTTCCATGTCACTAACTAACCCGAATGTCTGCTTATGCAATTTGTAAGCTTTACCTATCCTTTACCTACAGCAGTTGCTCTGTTTTCCCCCCTCCTTTCTATTAACCACATTCCGCCTTCACTATAGTCGAAAGATAGCTACAGCGCGGACTTCCAGTGCCGGGAGGGCGTCAATGGATGTCCTCCAATGATCGCGCTGCTCGCGTGCCCCCTGCTGCGCATGTGATGCGCTCTGTGATCGTCAAGTCCCTCGGACTCAGCTGATCACAGAACAGGGTAACAGGCCAATCACAGCAGCCTTTTACCACGTGATCAGCTCTGGGCCAATGACAGCTGATCACGGAAGTAAACAGAAGCCAGTTCTAGGCTTTTTTTTCTCCTCACACTGTCAGCGTGAGGAGAAAGGAAGAAAGCCGGTAACTGGCTTCTGTTACAGGGACTTCGGTCCCACACAGTGCCCATCAGTTCTGCTAAATAGTGCCAACCAGTGCCACCAATGAGTGCCCACCATTACTGCCAATCAGTGCCCACCAGTTTCACCTATCAGTGCCCAGCAATGATGCCAATCAGTGCCCATCAGTGCCTCATCACCAGTATCATCTATCAGTGCTGCCTATCAGTGCCACCTACCATTGCCTATTAGTGCCCATCAGTGCCGCCTATTAGTGCCCATCAGTGCCACCTATCAATGCCCATTGGTGCCGCCTATCAGTGTTGCCTATCAGTGCCATCTCTCAGTGCTCTTCAGTGCCACCTATCAGTGTCCATCAGTGCCACCTATCAGTGCAGCCTCGTCAGTGCCCACCAGGGCCACCTCATCAGTGCCCATCAATGCCACCTATCAGTGCAGCCTCATCAGTGCCCACCAGTGCAACCTATCAGTGCCCATCAGTACCACTTATCAGTGCCTCTCAGTGCCGCCTCATCAGTGCCCATCAGTGCAGCCTTATCAGCGCACACCAGTAAAGGCAAAAAACAACCTGTATTCAAAATGTTATAACAAACTATGAATTTATTGATTTATTTTGAAAATTTGTTGTTTTTTTTTGTTTTTGTTTACCACCAAAAAGAAGCTCTATTTGTATGACAAAAAAATTGATAAAAATGTTGTTTGGGTACAGTGCTGCATGACCGCGCAAAAATAGTCATTCAAAGTTGACAGCACTGAAAGCTGAAAATTGGTCTGGGCAGGAAGGGGGTATAAGTGCCCTGTAAACAAGTGGTTAAGGGGGTGCCTTATCCAAAGCCCCCTTTTTGGTCCATTTAAGACTGCTGGCCATAGTTCAAAGAGCATGCAGTGCCTTATGGTTAAAAAAAAAAAAAATATTCCTGGCAATCTGCACATAAATTTTTAGAACTAGATGTGTACCTCAAAATGGGATTTTAAGGGCAATGCAGAAATTGGCAGTGTTGAATTATAATTAAAAAGAAGTTTATTGATACAAAAACGAATAGGATATACATGAACATACACATTATTCTATAGTTAAGAATAATTATAAAAACATCAGATATATGGAAACATATGATGCATCCTACTGCTAGTTACAAGTACCACCCCCGATAGGTGTGATGGCGTCCTGATAGCAGATTTCCAACGCGTTTCAACTTATTGTAAGGATAAAGTCTTCCTCAGGGAGGGACTGCATCACATTCTAAAATTTTAAGTAACAGCATGATTATTGGTATATACTTAAATATTTGTTTGTTACCTATATCTACAGAAATCGCATTACAGCAAAAAAGTATTATATGCGACTTACATTTGCGACTACAGAAATCGCATTACAACAGAAAAGTATTATATGCGACTTACATTTGCATTTAACTGTGAAAAATCGCTTTCCCAGTGCTGGCAGGGGTCCTAAGAAATATATTATATGCGACTTACATTTGCGACTACAGAAATCGCATTACAACAGAAAAGTATTATATGCGACTTACATTTGCATTTAACTGTGAAAAAATCGCTTTCCCAGTGCTGGCAGGGGTCCTAACACATGGTTGTCAATGCTGCTCAAATATCCTCTACGGGATGGCCTGGTGTATTGTGAAGAAACCAGTATTTGGCAGTCGTGATAATTAAACAACTGAAAAACATGAAGGTATAAGGGAAATGCTAAGAATTTGAACATCAAAACGGTCAAAGAATGGAAATAATGGTGATTCGTAGGGGAAATAAGGTTCCCCAGGGTCATCATAGAGTAAAAGAGATCAAATACCTTAATTTGATTGTATCAGGTGTATTGTTCCAAGTGGCAGGGAGCTCTGGTCCTGAAGTACCTCTCTGTAACAAAGCCAGTTGTGAAATGCTGCCTGTGGCCATCCCTGGCGTCCTAATATATGGGGTGTGGGCGTGGCTAAGTGATGGGCGTAGCCCTATTGTAGGTAGAGTCTCACATTCATTGGTGGTGCAGTGGAGGGGGTGCGACTTCAATTAGCTGCTGTCACTGTTTAGAGGAAGCACCTTTGTACAATGTATTGAGGGGAAGCGTCCACAAGCTTCCCTGTTGTCTAGGTAGCAGACGCTTGGACCTCCTCCTTCCTTTTCTCCTCCCCGTGACGTGAAGCCTATTGCTTACACGTAGCCCATGTAGTATGGGCACGGGGTGTGGCGGGGAGAGAGGTGCGTCTGGTTGCCGGGGCAATGTGCATATGACGTTGGGGTCACATGGCCCCAACGTCAGTTCCTAAAAGAGGGAGGGGCGCCGTGTGACTCCACAGCGCTATTGAGCAGTCTTATCCATGTTAAACCGGGCATCGGGGCATAGTAGCCCCACTGTCTGACAAAAAAGTATCAGACTATGCACAGCGGTGTGTGGGGTACTGTTCAATGCTGGTGTCGTAGATGTCACCAAGATATACAGTGACAAGTATGACAAAAAGTAGCAGGTCTATACTCCCTCATTAAAGATGGAAAAAAGGAAGAAAAATTGTATAAAAGAATTGCAAAGAATTGATTGAAATGGGGATAGTACTGATGAAATATGAAATATATATAATATAAGAGAATGTGAAGGGAGATTTTTATTCTTAAATATGCCCAAACCTCTTTATGATGATTGTACTGTCATTGAGCGAATGGCAGAACATCAAAATTAGGGCTTATAACCACCGACACAGTAGGAAATCCCGGGGCATCAAAATAAGATCTGATGCCTTCGGGGTATTCGGGCCATGATGTTGCGTCATGGCCCCCCCCTGTGCCGGGTAGGGATAGTGGGCAGAACGGCAACAGTATCATTGGCCCTTTGTTTCAGCACTGAGAGGCGGATTCATATGGCACAGTCGCATGAAAAAAATGCATCTGCAGGAATAACAGTAATTAACATAATACTGTATACAAAATAGTTACACAAAAGAGATTACAGTAATTACAGTAAATAAGTTTAATTAGAAAAACTCTCCTATATAGTTTCTGACTGGGTAGGGTGTAGAGTCTTAGCAGTTTAAGACATATGATCATCAATGGGGAGATAATGGGCCTATGGTGTTATGGAGGGAGCCCTCTGTTTCTCCGCCAGGGGTACTGGAATAGAACTCCAGTTCTAAAAAAGCAGAGGTGCAAGGGAACAAAGAAGGTGAGATAAAAATTGTGTTAATCCGTTTTCCCCGAGCTGAAGCCCTCCAAGAAGGGTCTGAAACTTTCGGTTTCATTTAGGCCTGGGGGGGTAGTGGCCCTAAGGTACCTTATCCAGCGCATTTCACGCTGGAGGAGGACCTTGTTCCAGTCTCCCCCCCTGAGTGGCAAATGAATCCTATCAAGAACTGTGAAGTTCACCGAGGGTAGTCGGTAATTATGATATCTGGCAACATGCCTTCCCAAAGGCAGATACAAGTTGCCGATTTGCATACTTTGCATATGTTTGTCGACACGTTTTCTAAATTCCTGTCTTGTTTTGCCCACGTAGAAGGCACCACACTGGCACTGCATGAGGTATACCACACCCTGCGTCTTGCAGTTGGCAAAATGACGCAGGGAAAAACTTTCCCCATTAGGCAGTGCCAGTGTGGTCCTCCTACCGATGACAGGACATTGGGCACAGGAACCACATGGGTATGTACCCCATGTTTTACAGGGGTCCTTTCTTGCCGTGCCCTTGTATTCACTTTGGATGAGTGCATTTCCTATTGAGCCAGGTTTTCTATAGGTGATTTGGGGTTTAGGACCAATTAGTCCTTTCAGGATTGGATCATCTGTAAGGATGGACCAATATTTTGAGATAATTTTATTGATTTTAAAATGCTCATTAGAAAATCTCACAATAATCCTTGTTGTGTCGTCTTCTTTGATTGGTTTTTTTGAGAAGATTAAATCCCTTCTATTGGTTTGCTTAACTCGGTTGAACGCTTTTTTTAAAGAGGATTTGGAGTAGCCTCTGTTCATGAGCCTAATGGTAAGTTTGTCCGCTTCGTGTTGGAAGTCTTCGTTGTTACTGCAGTTTCTTTTAAGGCGGAGAAACTGGCTGTAGGGAATAGATCTTTTCAGAGGTTCCGGGTGAAAGCTGTTTGCATGCAACAAGGTGTTGCCAGCAGTCTCCTTTCTATAAAGTTTACTTGATAGTCCGCCCTCAGAGTTTTTAAAGATGGTAATATCCAGGAAATTTACTTCATGGGTATCCGAGGTCATAGTGAAAAACAGGTTAAAAGCATTGTTGTTCATCAGCTTTAGACAGTCCCTCAATAATTCAGGGGGGCCGTCCCAGATGATGAAGAGATCGTCTATGTACCTCTGCCACATACATATGTGGCGAGTGTACACAGACGCTGCCTCCCCCTGTAGGAACTCCCTCTCCCACTCCCCCAGGTACAGGTTGGCATAGGAGGGTGCGCAGCACGTCCCCATAGCCACTCCCTGCACCTGGAGGTAGTGGGAGCCCTTGAAAAGGAAGGTGTTGTGTCTGAGGATGTAGTCCAGCATAGTTAGAATGAATGCATTGAATTTCCAGTCTGCACATAAATTTGCCAAGATCGAAAATCTTGAATCCGCAAGATTAATCTCAATACGTAGCAGTGGACCTGAACCTTATCCTTAAGGAAAGAGTTCACCTTTCATAACATGTTACATGTTACACCCATATTCAGGGTGTGACTTGTTACTGTAGCACCGGCCCCGCACCCTTCTGATTTCTCGTTATGACATTGAGAGGGGGATCTTCTCCCCCACTCGCTGTCACAATAAAAAAAAAGAAAAACATGTAACATTCATTTACAAAGTTCTGTGAATGAAAAAACTACAAGTATCTACAGCCTTTGTGGCTGTCGGCTTGTAGTTTTCAATGATGAACTACCAGGGTGCTGTTGAGCGCTGTGGTAATCCATTGATTCTTCCCATCAGTGTGAAACTACCTGCCCGTACGAGGTAAGGGCAGACAGCTTAGACTGACAGTCTGTAGGAGTCCTGCATGGCACCCGCTTCTGATCGTGGGTGCAATGCTTTCCAGGCTCCGACAAAAAAAAAATGTAAATGCACTTTTTTTACCTGCAAAAAAAAAATGTGCATTTATTTTTTTATTATTATTTTTTTATTTGTTTAAGGGCTCCTTCACACGTGTTTGGGTTGTTCTTCAGAGAACATTTGACCAGCAGGAAGGAGGCATTGTACAGCCTCTTCATTCCTGCTTTCCTTAACCTCTTGGACCCTGCACTAGCACGCGGTTGCAAAGCAGCCCTATTCACTTTGCATGGGTCGTGATCAGCATGCTGTAGTGCCCACCCAAAGTGACAGGGAGCATAATTCCTTCTTTGCGGCTGCAGCATGTGCCAAATTCTGACTGCTTCCTCTGCAGCTAAAAGGGGACTGTTTGGGGGGAGATAAAACTTTGGCTCAATTGTGGGGTTTTACCAAGTGCTAGTGTGAACCAGCATTCATCATCAACGCTGAGCTGAAAAAGAAAGAAAAAAAAAATGAATACAACATAATTAAATAATTAATTATTCAATGATAACCAGAATTACATTTTTTTTCTGTAAAAAAAAAATAATTAAATAAAAAATATATATATTTTGCAACCCTCAGGCTCATTTAAAAACTTCCAAACACCGTAATTTTGTCTTCCTCATTGGCTGCATTTAGCCGAATTGGTGATTTTTACCAAAATATATTGATGTTGCGGACAGCACAGGGAAACTTTGCACATACAGGATAACCTCAGCTTTCCTTTCTATGTGCTCTAAGAGCTGTCTAGGATAATCATTGCTTTGTTTCTACACAGCTGTCTGCATAGAGAGCCGCATGTCTTCAGACCAGTGCTAGGCACAACAAGGCATCAGGCTGGGTTCACATTTATGCAGGTTAAGCATTTTTCCGGCACTTTTGCGGTGTGTTTTCGAACATGCGTTTTTGATGCATATTGCTTTTTCTTTCTAATAGGAAAGTATGACAGTTCTGTTAATGTGCAACTTTATACTCTCTGGAACTCAAGTAGCATCAAAGTCTCACAAAAGTAGTGCAGGAACCTTTATGTGTTCAAGGTCACATGTTAGGGATAGGGTAAAGGGTAAAGGGTTAAGGGCTATGGTTAGGGTTAAGGTTTAGGGTTAAGGGCTATGGTTAGGGTTAAGGTTTAGGGTTTGGGTGAAGGGTTAGTGTTAAGGTCGAGGGTTAGGGTTAAGGTTAAGGGCTAGGGTTACAATTTAGGGTTAGGGTTAAGGGCTAGGGTTAAGGGCTAGGGTTAGGCTTTAGGGTTAAGGTTAAGGGCTAGAGTTAGGCTTAGGGTTAAGGTCTAGTGTTAGGATTAGGGTTAAGGGTTTGGATTTAGGGTTAAGGGCTAGGGTTAAGGGTTAGGGTTAAGGGCTAAGGGTTAAGGTTTAGGGTTAAGGTTTAGGTTTAAGGTTAAGGGCTAGTGTTAAGGGTTAAGGGCTATGGTTAGGGTTAAGGTTTAGGGTTAGGGTAAAGAGCTAGGGTTACGGTTAAGGGCTATGGTTAGGGTTAAGGATTAGGGTTAGGGTAAAGGGTTAGGGTTAGGGTTAAGGTCTAGGGTTAGGCTTTAGGATTAGGGTTAAGGGCTAGAGTTAGGCTTAGGGTTAAGGTCTAGTGTTAGGATTAGGGTTAAGGGTTTGGATTTAGGGTTGAGGGCTAGGGTTAAGGGTTAGGGTTAAGGGTTAAGGTTTAGGGTTAAGGTTTTGGTTTAAGGTTAAGGGCTAGGGTTAGTGTTAAGGGTTAAGGGCTATGGTTAGGGTTAAGGTTTAGGGTTAGGGTAAAGAGCTAGGGTTATGGTTAAGGACTATGGTTAAGGTTAAGGATTAGGGTTAGGGTAAAGGGTTAGGGTTAAGGTCTAGGGTTGGAGTTAAGAGTTAGGGTTACAATTTAGGGTTATGGTTAAAGGCTAGGGTTAGGGTTAAGGGTTAGGATTAAAGGCTAGGGCTATGGTTAAGGGCTAGAGTTAAAGTTTAGGATTAAGGTTGAGGGCTAGGGTTAAGGTTTAGGGCTAGGGTTAAAGTTTAGGGTTAAGGTTTTGGGCTAGGGTTAGGGTTAAGGGTTAGGGTTAAGGGCTAGGATTAGGGTTAGGGTTAAGGTCTATGGTTAGGTTTAGGGTTACAGTTTAGGGTTAGGGTTAGGGTCTAGGTTTAGGGTTAAGAGCTGGGGTTAGGGTTAGGGGTTATTGTTATGGGTTATAGTTAGGGTTAAGATTTGGGGTTAGGGTTAAGAGCTAGGGTTAGGGTTAAGGGTTATGGGCTATGGGTAGGGTTAAGGGTTAGGGTTAAGGGCAATGGTTAGGGATAATGTTTAGGGTTAGGGTTAAGGGCTAGGGTTAAGGGTTATGGTTAGGGTTAAGGGCTAGGGTTAGGATTAAGGGCTAGGGTTAGGGTTAAGGTTCAGAGCTAAGGGTTAGGGTTAAGGGCTAGGGTTAAAGTTTAGGGTTAAGGTTTAGGATTTAGGGCTTGGATTAGGGTTAAGGTTTAGGGTTAAGGGCAAGGGTTAGGGTTACAGTTTAGGGTTAATATATAGGTTTAGGGTTAAGGTTTAGGGCTAGGGTTTGGAGCTCAGGTTAGCGTTAGGGGTCATGGTTAAGGGTTATAGTTAGGGTTAAGGTTTGGGGTTAGGGTTAAGAGCTAGTCTTAGGCTTAAGGCTTATGGTTAAGGGCTATATTTAAGGTTAAGGTTTACGGTTAGGGTTAAGGGCTAGGGTTAGCATTAAGGTTTAGGGTTAAGGGTTAAGGGTTATGGTTAAGGGCAATGGTTAGGGTTAATGTTTAGGGTTAAGGGCTAGGTTAAGAGCTAGGGTTCTTTTGCTTTTGGTGCATTGGTCCATTAAAGTCTATTATACACAAAAAACAACCTGCTGCGGGAAAAAAGTCTCTGACCCTTTCCAAAAATGCAGTGCCTCAAAAAGGCAAAGATTTGAACATGTCCCATAGGAAACCCACGTTAAATGGGCTGTAGTGCATTTATGCAAAATGCACTCAAAAACACTATAGGTGGGCGCAGCCTATTGCATTAGGATGTGCACACCAAAGTTAAAACACACATGTATGTGTGTGTATAGATAGGTGTATATATATATATATATATATATATATATATATATATATATATATATATATATATATATATATAATCATACAGTCTTCCTTGTAGCAATCTGCCCCACCGGCACCCGATCACCCTGCCTGCAGACTCAGAGTGAGAGAGAAATGATTCCACACTTCTCCTTTAAGCTCAGTGGGAAATTCCCATCTCCCCACATCTTCCCACTGGCACACTGAGCCATAATGCTAACGCAAACAGAGTGATTAGGGTGTGCCCAGGCACATCCAGCACACCCTGTGCTCACGCCTATGAAAAATGCATAGGTGTGAACCCAGCCTCAAAGATCCCTCCAAATGTGCATTCTGCTTTCCAAGATCGGTTGGCCGGGATCACATGTGATGGGGAGATATTAGCACCAACAGTTTGCCCATCGCTTTACAACGTTAGGGCAGCCTATAGCTGTGGTTCCCTTTCTTTAGTGATTAGATGGTTATTTGTCGGCTTTTAGTATTGAAACATCTAATGGATTGGGATCAGCATAAAGTGCTACTTCAGTTTTTACCACAACATTGCACTTAAGAGAATGCAGATCTAAAGTGAATCCTGAGAGCTTCATTGTGTCTTCTCAGCAAGGTTGCCAACCCCCCCTCCCCCCATGACCTTTTTACAGATAAAACATGGAAATGTTATTGAGAGGACACTTCTTTTTAATTGAAAAGATTAAAATAAGATAGACTCCTATTAGAAACGAAGAAAACAAATATTTAACCACATCCCGGCCGGCCTATAGCAGAATGAAGGCTGAGCGGGGGATTATCCTGGCCGGGCGTCATATGAGATCCAGCAGAATAAGCCGCTCGTGTTCACCCCGGGGGGCACAGAGCGGCGATCGGTGGTGCTGTGTGTCGCTCTGATACACCGCATCTCCGATTCCGGTAAAGAGCCTGTGATGTAGGCTCTTTACCACGTGATCAGCTGCGACCAATCACAGCTGATCACAGCGTTAACCATGAAGTGGTGGTAATTTGATTTCCTCAGTTCGCAAACAGAGGACAGTCAATCAGCGGCTCCCCCCGATGGGGGGGATGTGCGCTGATAATCAGTGCATTGATTATCAGTGCAGCTCTCATTAAAGGTGCCCACCACAGATGACAATCAGTGCCCTGCTGATACCAATCAGTGCCCATAACAAATGCCAATCAGTGTCCATCACAAAATGCTGATCAATGCATTGACCATCAGTAATGCCAGTCAGTGTCCATCACAGATGCCAATCAGTGCCCATCAGTAATGCCTGTCAGTACCTCCTCATCAGTTCTGCCTATCAGTGCTACCTATTAGTGCCCACCAGTGCCACCTATTAGTGCCCACCAGTGCCACCTATCAGTGCCCATTGCCACCTATCAGTGCCCACCAGTATCACTTATTAGTGCCCATCAGTACCACCTATCAGTGCCCATCAGTGCCACCTATTAGTGCCCATCAGTACCACCTATCAGTGCCCATCAGTGCCACCTATCAGTGCCCATCAGTACTGCATATCAGTGCTGCCTGTCAGTGCCCATCAGTACTGCATATCAGTGCTGCCTGTCAGTGCCCATCAGTGCTGCATATCAGTGCCTCCTCATCAGCGCCAATCAGTGCCGCCTTATCAGTGCCCGTCAATGCAGCTTCATCAGTGCCCATCAGTGAAGGAGAAAACATACTTATTTACAAAATGTATAACATAAAGGGGTAAAAACTTTTTTTTTTTCAAAAATTTCTGTCTGTTTTAATTTGTTTAGCAAAAAAAAAAAAAAAAAACCAGTTGTAATCAAATACCAACAAAAGAAAGCTCTATTTGTGGGAATAAATTATGATAAAAATGTAATATAGGTACAGTGTAGCATGACCGCGCAATTGTCATTTAAAGTGCGACAGCGCGGAAAGCTGCAAATTGGTCTGGGCAGGAAGGGGGTAAAAGTGCCCAGTATTGAAGTGGTTAAAGAATATAAATAATATGTAAGCATTAACAAAAACAACAATAATGGCTCTTGTGCATGCACCCAGGCAGCCTGTCATTAACATTAAAGGCTGCCCTCAGCTGTATTTGTGTATACAGGGATACTATGGTAAACACGCGCAGCACCACCATATCCACGAGTACAGCAGAGCCATTCATGTCAATGACAGGCTGTACAATGCACCTGGGCTGCCTGGGCGGCATAGAGAAAGTGAGGGAGAAAGAGGCAGGGGGTGAGGGGGGGCTGGAGAGAGGGGAGGAAGAGGGGGGAGAGGGGGAAATGGGTAAAGGAAGAAGAGGAGAGGAGAGTGAGGAGGGGAGAGGGGAAGAGAAAAATTGCTAGGGGGGGTAGTGGAGAGGAGGGGGGAGTGTGAGGGAGGAGAAAGAGGAGGGGGTGAGAAGTGGAAGGGGCAGAGAAAGAGGGGGAGCAGCGGCAGGGACTCCATAAGGGGCACAGGGGCGCCACCCCCCTAATCTACATTCAGGGCGCCGGACGCATGGATTTCTTTGAGTTTTTTTTTTCTAGAAGCACATGATTATAGCCGGAGGCTTCAAAAAGATTGGGCTCGGGGCACGGAACACTGCGCCCCCCCCGAGCCCACATACTTGTGACATTAGCGGATCGACATTCGCTATTGTCTTCCTGCTTCTCCTCCTGGCCAATCAGGAAAGAAAAAAGAAATGGCTACACATCCAGAACTCCCGATTGCCTTTTATTGATCACAAGGACACCGAATACACCAACAAATGGTCACGTAGACTCGTTTCACACATACATCTTGTGCTTAATCATTATAGGTAATGATTAAGCACAAAATACATGTGTGAAACGCGTCTACGTGACCGTTTGTTGGTGTATTTGGTGTCCTTGTAATCGATAAAAGGCAATCGGGAGTTCTGGATGTGCAGCCATTTTTTTCTTCTTTCCAAGTTTCCCACGGAGGCGGGCCGGGGCTGTCACTCCACAAGACTCCACAGTCTCTCATCATACATCTTGAGCAGCGATTTCTTCTCTTGTATACTGGCCAATCACGAAACAAGGACCAGACTGGCCAGGGGGAGAAGCGACCAGATTGGCCTGGAGGAGAAGCGGCCGAAGCCGCCTGCGATCTGGATAGGGTAAGTGCGGGGCTGGCTGGCATGCTGGCGGGCTGGCTGGCGGGCCGGCTGGCTGGCATGCTGGTGGGCTGGCTGGCGGGCCGGCTGGCTGGCATGCTGGCGGGCGGGCAAGTGAGCGAGCAGGGGGTGGGGGTTTGTTTGCCGCCACACCCCAAAAAAAATGGAGCACCAGCCGCCACTGGGTGGGTGAGAGAGAAGTTGGATGGAAGGGGAGGAGGGGAAAGAGGGGGGGAGAGAAAGGAAGGAGGAAGAGGGGGACGGAGAGAGATAGGGGAAAGAGACAAAAGGGAGAAGGGGGAGAGAGAGAAACAGAAATAGAGGGGGGAAAAGAGGGGGAAGGAAGCGAGGGGAGAGAGAGGAGAAAGGGAAAGCAAGGAGGGAGGGAAAGGAGGGGATAGTGAGCAGAGGAGAAAGAAAGTGGGGCAGAATACCCCCGCACCCACCCACCTTTGATTGCCCAAGCAAATAAGGTGTAAATACAATTTTAGAGAGTGATAGGTGTCCCGGGTGCCGCACATCAAGTCAAAGCTTGCTGTGTGATCGTAAATGGCAATCTCAGCCTGGACCCCCCCATCAGGCCATGCCCCCAATGCATTTCAATCAGCCCACCGGATCTTTCCCCATGAGTAAAGTTCCAGTGGGCCAGAGTGAAACGCGTCAAGGACATGTCCTGGTGAGGTTCCAGGCTTAGACGGTCAGTCACTATCACATAGCAGGCTTTGACTTGATGTGCGGCTCCCGGGACACCTATCCCTTTCTACCATTGCCTGGAGCAGGGATCTCCAAACTACGGCCCTCCAGCTATTGCAGAACTACACGTCCCATGAGGCATTGTAAAACCCTGACATTCGCAAACATGATGGGAATTGTAGTTCCAGAACGACTGGAGGACCGTAGTTTGGAGACCCTTGGTCTGGAGCGTAGACAAGCGCCCTTCCCGGCCAGCACTCCCAGCGGTGGGCACAGGACTTGGCACAGGACTTTATCCCTATACAGTCTGAGCGGCTCACACACATATCTTGGTTTGTAGTAAATACAATTTTAACAATAGAATATATCAGCCATTTTTTGTTAAATTTTTAATAAAAATAAAAATTGGTTTGGACTCCGGGGGGATTGACAGGAAAGCGGACCTTCTATTTTCCTTGGGAGGTCTGCTTTCAGAAGTCTGCATCCTTCTAGACATTCCACTTTATCCTCTCTGCTCCTAACTCCAAAGAGATGCATAGAAGTAAAACTTTTAAATACAATGTATCCATCACTTCTTAATGTGAACTTGTGAAGACGCGCCATCCCCTCCACGGCTCAGCTCGCCTCCAGAGAATCATAAAAAATAACAAACAGTAATAATTATTCCGTGCTGAGCCATATACACGTTCTTACATTTTCCCAAGCATTTTTACAGAACAAGCAAATGTACATATTCATGATTTAACCAGCTGGCACGCAATTTGCCTTTTTCCTGGCTTGTGGAATCGACATCCCGACTGCGCCAGGGACCAACGAGAAAAGACCATATGCTATTTAGACAATGACAACTGCAAATGGCTATGCAGAAGTGGCTGCGACAGCACACAGAAAGTATTGACAATGTGCTAACAGTATTTTATGGGCCCATTCTTTATCGGGGGGGGGGGGGGGGACCTAATTCGAGCACTTACCATCTGTAGGGTGCTATAACGGCACTTGGAACATGCAGGATGGCACTTTCCGTGAATATAAAACAAGCCAAAGTCACAGAATCTGATGAACTCTTTGGTAACAGCGAGCATGAGATGCTATGATAGGGAATGACTTTGATACTGTATATTTCCCATTCAAGGGTAATGGGCTATAGTGGAAGGGATTTCCAAGGTTTGTAGAAAACCATGTGGTTTGTTACTAATACTGACAAGCATTGCACTGGCAAATATGAGCAAAAAAATATTTTATTTTCTATAATCTTTCAGTGCCACTCAGTGGCAGCTGGTGCTGAAATTTTTTTTTTAGGGACGCGAACAAACTGAAAAATTCAGAAAAATACTGAAAAAAAACCCCATCAATTGCAGTCATTGTGCCCATCAAATGCAGCCGCTGTGCCCATCAAATGCAGCCATGGTGCCCAAAAAATGCAGCCACTGTACTCATCATATGCAGCCACTGTGCCCATCAAATGCAGCCACTGTGCCCATAAAATGCAGCCACTGTATCCATCATATGCAGCCACTGTGCTCATAAAATGTAGCCACTGTTCCCTGTCATATGCAGCCACTGTGCCCATAAAATGCAGCCACTGTGCCCATAAAATACAGCCACTGTGCCCATCATATGCAGCCTCTGTGCCCATAAAATGCAGCCACTGTGCCCATAAAATGAAGCCACTGTGCCCATCATATGCAGCCACTGTGCCTATCATATGCAGCCTCTGTGCCCAAAAAATGCAGCCTCTATGTCCATAAAACTCAGCCACTGTGACCCCCCGTCCCCCCGCCCGCTCGCTGTCTGACCGGCACTTACCCCATCTTGGTGACGGGTCAGGCAGCGGATGACTGTGCCCACAAAATGTAGCCACTGTGCCCATCATATGCAGCCACTGTACCCATCATATGCAGCCACTGTGCCCATAAAACACAGGCACTGTACCCATCATATGCAGCCACTGTGCCCATCATATGCAGCCTCTGTGCCCATAAAATGCAGCCGCTGTGCCCGTAAAATGCAGCCACTGTGCCCATCATATGCAGCCACTGTGCCCATCATATGCAGCCACTGTGCCCATGATATGCAGCCTCTGTGCGCATAAAATGCAGCCACCGTGCCAATAAAATGCAGCCACTGTGCCCATCATATGCAGCCACTGTGCCCTTCATATGCAGCCTATGTGCCCATAAAATGCAGCCACTGTGCCCATCATATATAGCCACTGTGCCCAAAAAATGCAGCCTCTATGCTCATAAAATTCAGCCACTGTGACCCCCCCTCCCCCCCACCGCTCGCTGTCTGACCAGCACTTATCCCATCTTGTTGGCGGGTCAGGCAGCGGGTGATGGTGGCAGGCTGTGGGACATGTAGTGGTTCAGACGATGGCTCCTGTATCCTCCATGGTTCCCGTGTGTCTCTTCTTCCGTTCCGCTAGGCGTCCAATAGGAATGCCTGTGCCTTCAGCCAATCAGGTGACGGGTATTAGATCCGCGTTTCCTGATTGGCGGATAGGCAATTCAGTGTTAGAAAAGCAAAAATTTAATTTGCTTTTCTAACACATCTGGGTGAACTCCGAGCGCAATGCTCTGCGCTCCGAGTCCACCTTTTAAAGCCTATTAGAGTCTATGGCTCTAATCAGGTGCTTCAAAAAAACACCCCCGCCGCTGAAATTCAGGGGCCCGACGTCCGAAAAGGGGCCGGACGCCTGAATAGGGGGTGGCCACGGCGGCCATGGATAGATTCATGCTATGCTGCTATGCATAAATCTATCTATTATTCATAGAGGGGGGGTGTCGTGACAGAGGGGGTGGTGCCCCTTCGCCCTTAATGGATGGGCCGCCACTGCACTGCAATCCTGGGAGCTCACACTGGACAGGAGTCTTAAATAGAAACTTCACACCTGTGCTCTATTCTTTATGTTGGGTTTTTGTCCACAATAAATATATTATATTGGCGTGGCACTGTGCAGTGCAGGGAGCAAAAGGGAGACATAGAACTGGTTTATCGTGGGCAAGGAACACAAGGCAGATGGGTTAGTTGGGCCTGTGAGTATACACTATATTGTCAAAAGTATTGGGACACCTGCCTTTAAACACACATGAACTTTAAGGCATCCCAGTCTTAGTCCGTAGGGTTCATTATTTTGCTGGCCCACCCATTGCAGCTATAACAGCTTCAACTCTTCTGGGCTGGGAAGGCTGTCCACAAGGTTTAGGAGGGTGTCTATGGGAATGTTTGACCATTTTTCCAAAAGTGCATTTGTGAGGTCAGGCACTGATGTTGTATGAGAAGGCCTACTTTGTGGGAACAGTTTGGGAATGGCCCCTTTCTGTTCCAACATGACTGCGCGCCAGTGCACAAAGCAAGGTCCATAAAGTGCTTTGTGCACTGGTGCGCAGTCATGTTAGAACAGGTAGGGGCCATCCCCAAACTGTTCCCACAAAGTTGGGAGACTGTGAGCCAGACCTCCCATAGCCGCTTCAGCCCCGGAAGATTTTACCCCGTTCCTGACCAGAGCACTTTTTGCGATTCGGCACTGCGTCGCTTTAACTGACAATTGCGCGGTCGTGCGACATTGCACCCAAACAAAATTGACGTCCTTTTTTTCCCACAAATAGAGCTTTCTTTTGGTGGTATTTGATCACCTCTGCGGTTTTTATTTTTTGTGCTATAAACAAAAAAAGAACGACAATTTTGAAAAAAAAACGCAATACTTTTTACTTTTTGCTATAATAAATACCCCCCAAAAATATATAAAAAAAAAACCAAAAAAACTATTATTTTCCTTAGTTTAGGCCGATATGTATTCTTCTACATATTTTTGGTAAAAGAAATCACAATAAGCGTATATTGATTGGTTTGCGCAAAAGTTATAGCGTCTACAAAATAGGGGATAAATTTATGGTATTTTTTTATTAATTTTTTTTTTTTTTTTACTAACAATGGCGGCGATCTGCGATTTTTATAAGGACTGCGACATTATTGCAGACACATCTGACACTTTTGACACATTTTTGGGACCATTGTCATTTATACAGCGATCAGTGCAATAAAAATGCATTGATTACTGTAAAAATGTCACTGGCAGGGAAGGGGTTAACCACTAGGGGGCGATCAAGGGGTTAATGTGTTCCCTCAGTGTGTGTTCTAACTGAAGGGGGGAGGGAACTGTGCAGGGGAGATGACAGATCGCTGTTCATACTTTGTATGAACAGACGATCTGTCTGTTCTCCCCTCAGAGGACCGGAAACTGTGTGTTTACACACACAGATCCCGGTTCTCCGTGTGCCCCGAGCGATTGCTGGAGCCCGGTGGTGATAGCGACCGCCGGGCATTAACATCGGCTCCGTGGGAGAGCGGGGGCGGCGCCCGCGCGCCTCCGGAGGCTGAATATGTTACCGAAGTAACATGATGGCGTTTCGCGCAGCCAAAACATGTTGTACTGCGGCGGCAGGTCAGCAAGTGGTTAAACACACTCCTAAACCTTGTGGACGGCCTTCCCAGAAGAGTTGAAGCTGTTATAGCTGCAAAGGGTGGACCAACTCAATATTGAACCCTACGGACTAAGACTGGGATGCCATTAAAGTTCATGTGTGTGTAAAGGCAGGCGGCCACCCCAAACTGTTCCCACAAAGTTGGGAGCATGAAATTGTCCAAAATGTCTTGTTATGCTGATGCCTTAAGAGTTCCCTTCACTGGAACTAAGGGGCCAAGCCCAACCCCTGAAAAACAACCCCACACCTTAATCTCCCCTCTACCAAATGATTTGGACCAGTGTACAAAGCAAGATCCATAAAGACATGGATGAGCGAGTTTGGGGTGGAGGAACTTGAGAGTCCTGACCTCAACCCGATAGAACACCTTTGGACGGAATTAGAGCGGAGACTGCGAGCCAGGCCTTCTCATTCAAAATCAGTGCTGGACCTCACAAATGCGCTTCTGGAAGAATGGTCAAACATTCCCAGAGACACCCAAAAGCTTGTGGACAGCCTTCCCAGAGTTGATGCTGTTATAGCTGCAAAGGGTGAGCCAACTCAATATTGAACCCTACGGACTAAGACTGGGATGCCATTAAAGTTCATGTGTGTGTAAAGGCAGGCGTCAGAATACTTTTGACAATATAGTGTATACTCACATGCCCAACTAACCCATCTGCCTTGGGCTCCTTGCCCCCAATGACCCAGCTCTATGTCTCCCTTTTGCTCCCTGTAGCAGTGCCATGCCCATACAGCCACCATTTTGTTCTTCATCCCCTGCATGTAGATCCCACCACACCACCTATGTGTAGGGCATAGGTCAGTAGGGCATAGGTCAGTAGGGCATAGGTCAGTCTGATCTCTTGTTGTGGACTGCATTTGGTTTTATCACATTTAGATTGCAGAATTTTTCTTCTAAGTGCCACAAAGTCACAGAAGGTCCAGATTTCTGCCCCTGTGATTCAGAACTATCCCTGCTGTGCCAGGATTGTTGCCCTTCTGATCCAGAGAGTATTGCTGCCCCTATGACCTTGGAACTATCACTGCTGTGCCCAATTGCTGCCCTTGTAACCCCGGGATTATCCCTCCTTGCCTTGCTGTGCCCGATTGTGGGTGGGTGCAGCATGCTATGGTGGCAGTAACACAAACTCTAACTAGATGCAGTTGAAGGGTGGAATGCGGCCTGGTCGGTCCAAGCCCAAGTAGGGAGGTTTCCAGGAGCGTGGCGAATCCCTGCGCTTTCCCTCCACATCTGGAACCTTTCCCTACCGCTAATACCGTCCCCTGACAGATGAGTGATCTTTCCCTACATTACCCACACGTGAGAATGTGAACCAAACCCAGGAACCAGGGTCCTAAATAGACTCTGCCACACCTAAGATGGCCACCAGAATCACATGCTCCAGTGACTCAGGAAACCATTAGAACCACTTGAAGATAGTCAGTAACATACAGGGTAGGCTTACTATACATGGGGACTGGCAGGATCAGGACAAGGGGTGGGCAGGAGGGAAAGCTGCCCGGGGCGCAGTAAAGCAAAGGGGCAAAAAAAGACACAGGGTGGTGACCCATTCTAAAAGATATATTAACAGCGGGGGGCGGGGGCACAATTCTGGATCCTTGCCCTGGGCGCTGGACAACCCTGTCCCGGTACTAAGCAGGATTAACAGGTATTTACTGAGCATTCTATTCCTTAGTAACACAAAAACTACATATATGTTAATTGTGAGGGACAAATAAATTAGGTACCTAATTTTTATAATTAAAGCGGTATTAAACACAAAAATGAAAATGTAATATATTTCACTTTATTAATCCATTAAGGGGTTGTAAAGGCTTGTGTTTTCTTACCTGCTCTGTGCAATGGTATTGTACAGAAAGGCCTCAATCCTCCTCTCCGTAGTCCCCCATTGGTGCTCCAGGTTCCTCCTTTTCTAGGTGCCCCACCTAAGAAAGCCTTTTCCTATCGGGGCGCACGTGCAGGCTCACCCCCATGCCAGGCTGTGTGCATTTATAGACACTTACAGCGCAGCCCCCTCCCCCCCACATGATTTGATTGGCAGCAGTGGGAGCCAATTAGACATGTGCACTGCCGGAAAAAAAAAGTTTTAGTTTTCGTTTCATTCGTTTTTTGGGGGTTTTTTTTTTCGTTTTTCAGGTAATTCGTTATGATCGCAATTTGTAAATTCGTAAATTTGAAAATCCGTAAATTCGAAAATTCGTAAATTCAAAAATTTGTAAACTCGAAAATTCATAAATTTGAAAATTTGTAAATTCGAAAATTTGTAAATTTATAAATTCGTAAATTAGAAAATTTGAAAATCCAAAAATAAGAACAAAATCCAAAAAATTCAAAAGAATAACTAACTAATAATAACTATTAAATTTTAGGTACTGGAATTTCCTTTCAAATTTGGCTGTTAGTGAACAAATACGAATCTATCCAAAGTTACAAATTATCCGAACTAACGAATGCCGCATCTAAACGAATGGAACTGAACTAATTAATAATAAAAAAAATAATAATACGTTATTATTATTTTTATTTATTATTATTAACTTGTTACGTTCCATTCGCTTAGATGCGGCATTTGTTATTTTGGATAATTTGTAACTTCGGATAAATTCGTATTTGTTACGTTCAGCCACATTTGAAAGGAAATTTCAATACCTATAATTTAATAGTTAGTAATAGTTAAGTTATTATTAGTTATTTATTAATTCAGATTTTCGAATTTTCGGATTTTTTCATTTTTAATTTCCGAATTTCTGAATTTTCGAACTTACGAATTTACAAATTTTTGAATTTACAAATTTTCGAATATTCGAAAAAATTTGTTAAACTGGTTTTCGTTAATTCGGATAATTCCGAATGAACTAATTTGTCGAAATTTGTTACAAAAACGAATTCGGAACGAAATTAATTGCACATGTCTAGAGCCAATGGCTCCCTCTTCTGCCTCTCTGCCCTCTGAGAGAGGGCAGTAAGGAGAGAGCACAGACTGGCACAACGCTGAATTGAGTGAGTACCCCTTTCCTTTAGAACTACTTTAAATGCGGTGGCAGCATTCTTTTTTTTTTTTTTAGACTTTTTTCTTCAATGTAGCCTTCCCCAGCAATATATCATTGCTTTCCTTTTGCCATAGACACACTCCTAAACCTTATGGACAGCCGTCCCAGAAGAGCTGAAGCTGTTATAGCTGCAAAGGGTGGGCCAACTCAATATTGAACCCTACGGACTAAGACTGGGATGCCATTAAAGTTCATGTAGCTTTTGGAAGAATGGTCAAACATTCCCATAGACACTCCTAAACGTTGTGGACAGCCTTCCCAGAAGAGTTGGAGCTGTTATAGCTGCAAAGGGTGGGCCAACTCAATATTGAAGCCTACGGACTAAGACTGGGATGTCATTAAAGTTCATGTGGGTGTAAAGGCAGGCGGCCACCCCAAACTGTTCCCACAAATTTGGGAGCATGAAATTGTTCAAAATGTCTTGGTATTCTGACGCCTTAAGAGTTCCCTTCACTGGAACTAAGGGGCCAAGCCCAACCCCTGAAAAACAACCTCACACCTTAATCCCTCCTCCACCAAATGATTTGGACCAGCTCTGTGTTTGTGTTTCCCAGAAGACAGCGGGGGGGAGGGGGAAGGAGGAAGGGCCGGACATTGAGTAGTTCGCCGCAAAAAGTGCAGCAATCTATGCCTGGAAGTGGGAGAAGCTACCTGGATTTGACAGGTCTCTGCTCCCCCCTGAAAGGTGCCAAATGTAGCACCGGAGGGGGGGAGGAATCCGATCAGCGGAAGTTCCATTTCTGGGCGGAACTTAGCTTTAAGTGTTCCCTAGGGAGGTGTTTCTAACTGTATGGGGGATGGACTGACTGGGAGAAGAGAGAGATTGCTGTTCCCGATCACTAGGAACAGCTGATCTCTCTCCTCTCTTGTCAGAACGGGGATCCTCCTTGTTTACAAAGGCAGATCCCTGTGAGCTTTCACGGCGGGGGGGGGGGCATGCACACGTACACCCCCGGCGGCAGGGGTGCGCCGGCAAAAGCTAGTGCACGGACTGCCGTACATGCAAGGTGATTCGCACAGGGGAGCCAACCTGCCACAGTGTAAATGCGGCGCCCAGTCGGGAACTGGTTAAATCCCTTTTCATCCCCATTCTGATGTTCGATTTGAACTTCAGCAAGCCGTCTTCACCACATCTAGATGCCTAAATGCGTTGAGTCGCTTCCATGTGATTGGCTGTTTAGCGATTTGTGTTAGCAAGCAATTGAACAGGTGTAGCTAAAAAAGCGGCCGGTGAGTGTATGTTGGGTAGAGGTTGGGAGGATAAGATTCCCAGAAGGAATATTTGCAGGAACTTTTGAAACTTTGACAAGTCCCCTTTAAAGTTTCCTGCATTCAAAACAACATTCTATTTAATTAGACCAGATTCAGTTCTCTAATTGACACAATTACACAAAATAACGCAAATCTTGTTTCTGGTGTTGTCTGACTTTTTTGTGTTCGGGAGCGGAATGTTGCCCATATTACTGAGGAAAATGCTGACGGTCGGGAAACAAGGGCAGATGTTTAGTTTACATATAAAATGGTTGCCTTCGGCTTGCACAGTTGCTCGGTGTAGTAAGACTTATTTACTGCCGGAAGGATATTGTGCTTTGCATTAATAGAGTGTAACTCCGCGGTGTTAGGATTTCAAAACATCACATGCTGCCCTGTAGCAGTAGAACAGTTAGTCGCTTGTACAACTCCCAGTGGTCCTTATCTCCGGTTCTGCTGATGTCAATCGAAACCCAAAGTTGCACTCCAGGCAGGTATTAAAGAAAAAAGCTTACACCATTTAATCCACTTGTACAGCCATTAATAAATCATCAAATATATTTTTACCCGGAGCTTTCATAACTGAATATGCCGTGATATCAGCGTTCTCTAACCAC
Source organism: Lithobates septentrionalis (assembly GCA_037952835.1). Lineage (NCBI taxonomy): Eukaryota > Metazoa > Chordata > Amphibia > Anura > Ranidae > Lithobates > Lithobates septentrionalis. The sequence continues at coordinate 1,226,437 of JBBDGP010002372.1, forward strand.
CTGCACAGCAGCAACTGGAGAGGAGCACTCTGATCCTATCAGAACTCTAAGGCCCCATTCACACCTGGTTTTTACCGCGATTTTGATGCATTTTTTTGTCGCAATTTTCTACAGGTCAAAAGGCCACCAATCTAAAAAGCAGAAAAACGCCCAAATCTGCCTAAAAAAAAAAGTTCCAGAACTTGTTTGAGCTTCAAGCGTTTTGGGGCTTCTGGCTTCAGGCGTTTTGGAGTGGAGATGTGAACCATTTCCATAGAGAATAATTGATTTTTTTTCCCCTCCAGAATTTTGTAGCTTTAGGCTTCAAACTACAAAACGCTCAGCTGTGAATGGGGTCTAATACTTGGCAAAGTGCTGTCAGAGATCATGCTACAAGAATGATGAGCAGAGGAACGACCTCATCACTATACTGCTGGCATATTAGTGTCCAATCACAGACCAAAGACACTTATGGACCGAATTGCTTAGATGCAGTAGAGAAAAGTGGGGTCAGTCTGAGCACCTAATGGGTGATCACATACCAGCAGTAGATTCTGAGGGAGTTCAAGCACTGTTTTGACAACCTGAAGGTTCACACCAGTCATTTGGGGACCTCGTGCAAGGAGCGTGAAGTGAAGCTCGGAAGAAGGATGGTTCCCTGTGGAGAATAAGGGTGGTTATTCATGAAGCCATTACCTAAAAAAGCACAGCAGCACATGACTGCTGAGGCGCAATGGGCCCGGTACAAATTAAATGTAACATAAATGTACAGAAAAACCTTCACCCTTGCCCCTTCACCCCATTAAATTAACACACTTACAACCATTAGGTTGGAAAGGGCACAGCTTTATTAAAATCCAACACATAACATGTGAACACTTTTAAACCAGTGCCAGTCACAGTTGTACTGTGAGCACACAATTCCAAAGGAGGGGCCTGTCCTTACCATAAGTGCTGGACAGGCCGCCTACTTCTGATTACCATCAAGGGCATAGTCCATTACAGCCACTTTTATGCTGGCAAGGTCAAGAAACCACAGCAAGCTGTGACATACCATAGAAAAAAGGGGCAGGAGGGTGGGCAACTCTTCCAGCTACGTTCCTCGAAAGACCCAGAATTCCCTGAGAACAAAACTTTGCTGAGTTCAGGCCCAGCCTATCCCCCATAACAACCAATCCCTGGTGACCACTCAGCCACCTTGTCCTGCACCTGGCCATGTCTTCATCAGTCAAGGCTCTCTTTCCCTAGGGGGGTCAAGAGGCCTTCATGATGGGGGCTAACATACCAGCAGTTGATCCAGTGTTCAAGGACCGTCAAGTTTTAAGGACCATCTTGGCAACCTGAAGTCTCACACTGATCAACCGAACGAGTCTGCGCAGGGAGCCTGCAGTGAAGCTCTGAAGAAGTATGTATCTCTGTGGAGAAGAAGTGTGGTTAATCAACAAGCCATTACCTAAAAAATACAGCAGCACATGACCGATGCTCACATACCAGCAGTAGTCTCTGTGGGAGTTCAAGTACAATTGTGGCAACTGGACGGTTCACACTGGTCAATTAAATAAATTCTTGCAGAGAGTATACAGTGAAACTCTGAAGAAGGATGTGTCCCTGTGGAGAAGAAGGGTGCTCACAAGATTCGCATTGGTCAGCTTGCAGTGAAGCTGAGCAAAAGGATACAGCCCTGTGGAGAAGAAGGGTGGTTAATCACCTGCTTGTTAACATGATACATTTGGCAGCTCCCGCCCTCCATCCCAATCTGCAGCTGCAGGGATGGAGGTGTCAGGGCTGAACTCAGCCCTTCCTTTTCATAGCTGGCTGCTCAGCTGTCAGCTAATTGCCAGCTCCTATCTCTTCACAGTTACTCAGCTGTTGATGATATCCTGCTCGCCAGTCCTAAGGTAGTTAGCTGTTCAGCCCAGTGGATCTCTGCCTTCTCCTTGGTCAACATCACAAGAGACACTCTCCTGCGTTTCTGTTTAAAGACTTGCTTTGCCCACATCCCTTCTGCCTTCAGATCCTGCTTGCTGTTCCACTACATTGATACCTGACTTCTGGCTTGGCTGACTATCCGTTCTGGTTACTGAACTCTGGCTATGTTTTGACTATGTTTGTTCTTTTTACTTTTATTATTAAACAAGTGTGATTTAACTGTACTTCTGTCTCGGTTTGATTTCATGGTTTCTGACAGCAGGGAGGGAGCTAGGAAACTAGACACAGGCTGATAACTGCCTCTGCCCTTCCAAAAATAAGGCCCTGCAGGGTAGGAAGAAATTGGAAAAGGCACTTTGTTGTTAAAGAGGAAAGGGGGGGGACTGACTGCAAGGAGGACTGTGATGGGTGGCCATCACTACAAGGAGAACCATTATGGGGGGCAATGACTACAAGGTGAACCATGATGGGGGGCAATGACTGCAAGGGGCACTGTGATGGGGGGGGCTGTGATTGCTATGGGCACTGTGATAAAAAGGGGAGTGCACTGTAATCATTACAGTGCAGTCCCCTTTATATAATGTTGCCCCTTTACAGTGCAGTCGCCTTTATATCACAGTGCCTCTTTACAGTGCAGTCCCCTAGAGACTGTTTTAAAGGGGGCACTGTGGTGTAAAGGGGGATTGTGGATTCTGATATAAAGGGGGGTTGTGAGACTCTGTGAACAACCCCCCACGTTCCCTGAAAAAATTGGCTACACCAAAAGCAGTCCCTGGTGCCAAAAAGGTTGGGGACCACTAATCCAGTGCACACATATTTCATTTAAAGGAGAACCGAAGCATATTACACAGAGCAAGATTCGTTTTTTCCCAAAGATGATTGTGGGATTGTAAGATGGATCCTGCAGGGTGCACTCTGAGAGCGGCTTGCTGCAGGGTGGCACTTTCGTCAGGAATTATTTATTGCAGGTCATCTATGGAGCGCATTTCCTGGAAGGTGATATTGCATATTTCTCCTTTTAGTAGGGAACAAGCTACTGCACACAAAGACAGCCTGAAACTGCCATCAGTTGTGCTTATTTTTTAGGTGACCCATGCTGTGTCAGCAGTTGTGCACTGCAAGACGTTGCAGGCTATTACATCTAATTGCTGCTTCAAAAATACAATGAGAGAGGCTTACAAAGTCTCCTGCTTCTTAGCCAAGGTTCTAGGGTCCCTCCTGAGTAGGAAGTAGCAGGAAAGCGCATGGGTTTGCTCCCAACCCAAGTTCATCAGAATGCGGAACCAATGGGCTGCAGGTGGGAGATTACCAGCTCCTCAGCTGACGAACACAAAGGGGTGAAGATGTATGACTACATTGAACAAATATAGGGACACGGCCGATATCATATTGAGGTACGTATACAAACTATACAAACTGTCATGAATAGCTTTCCATTCATGAACAGCTTTCTTATGGTTGTGATCTGTGATTGACCGACAGTCACATCATGCCAACATTATCATAATGTTTTTGTGCCATTTTAGAGTGGAATACATGTCCTTTATGGAAGATGTGGAGTTAGGTAAACGTCTGCTTGCAAAGGAAGCAATTATATGGAAACTATCATGTACCTGGTGAAGAACTGGAATGTTGTGGAGGCCTCCCTAGAACCTCCCGCCCAACACTCCTAAAGATGGAGAGAGAGAGTGTGAAGGCAAGGAATGGCACCAGTGCCAGAGCAGCAGGCTGGTGATGTCCACTCTACAAGTGGGTAGAGCTGGTAGTCTCAGTCCTCAGAACAGGACGTCGGTTTGGCATCAGAGGAGAAGACAAGAGCAGGACCAGGAGACAGGCAGCGGTCAGCAACAGCTGGGCAGAGAGGGACCAAGCCGGCAGGCAGAGGAAGTACCAGAGGCAGGGCAAGGTCAGTCACAGCTGGGCAAAGCAGTACAGAATCAGCAGGCAAAGACAAGTCCAGTAAACATTCCAGGGTCAGAGTAATCAGGTGAACAGAGTTGAGGCAGGAGCAGAAGCCAAGTCCAAAAGTAAGGTACTTGGTATGCGCACATGCACTTGTGTGCGCGCGCTGAACTGCAACAGTATATCTAACATTGCTCCTTCGCTTGGAAATACGAACATGTGCATAATGCGCACTGCTTTTCTAGTCCTGTGAATACGGTTTGCCTTACAGGGATAATGTACTTTTATACAACACAGGGAGATATACAGTATTTTGCCCTTGGAATTGATGGTCTGAGGTCAGGTGGCAGAATTAAACAGGTGATGAAGATTCAATTCATTGTATGTACTAAGGGCGTGGAACCTTATGCGAAATGCGTCGGTCCTAGACACCAAAGACTACAAAACTGATTACACACACAAATTCATTGTTTTTAACCATTTTTTTTGAGTCTTTATGTGGATTTTATGATCATGGAATAAAAGATTGAGATTTTATAACCTCTGGCAGTAAAGGTGATTCTTATTTTTCGGGTCCAAGGAACCCTTTTACTAGTTCACTTATAGCCAGGAATCTTGATAGTCCAGTGGATCATGTGTTCAGCTCCAAAGCAAATTTTATGTAATTAGAGCCTTTTGACCCCAGTGGTTCGGAGCCCATCTAACACTTCTCTACTGGGAAAAACTTGAAAACCTGTAAGTAAAATTTTGGAAACCCCAATATCTTTCCAGCCTACAGAACCATTCTTTATTGCTTAATAAAGCTAAAGCAGCCCTTAATAGTGCTCATGGGGAATTAAAGCAACAAGCCATTTATCTTTTCCTATGAGTTCTCCTGTCTTCCGGAAACCCACCATTGTTAAATGTAATAAAGTACTGCGCGCCGCCCCTTTAAGCGGTTCCCACTACTATTCCTCCGAGGACGAAATGGGAGATAAGTCTAGAAATTGCTCCTGACAGGGATTACTCTATATTCTACAAATGCGGCGGATAGATAGATATGACTCTCGTTCCTCCAAACATGATGGATTATTGTCTGTACACAACAAATATTAGGGAGGCTCGCTAACCTTCGCTTGGTTTTCTTATTGTGGCCGTGGGATGCGTCCCGTGGTGATAACCTGACAGCTGAATGGATCGGCGCAACGAAGCCTGGAAACTATAGAGCCAAAGTCTGATCTTATCCCAGTGCAATTATGCCTTATAAACGGCATTATTTATGGAACACTTCCCGATTCCAATCAGACCGCGCTGTCACTGATGGCTGGTCCATTGATAATAAGAAATATGCTCTTTATCAGACAGATGGCAATCTGCTTTTTATAGAAACATTTTTATCTTTATTTGTCTGTTAAAATTGATACTCAGGATACATGTAAAAAATACAAAAAAAAAAACATGCTTTGAGTTCAAACATTACGCAGTCACTGAAAATAATGCGAAAACGTTAAAGCTGAAGTATAGTCTGCTGATATTTTGCCTTTCCTGGTTCCGCCTTTCCCCCTCATCAACTGATAAAAAAACATTTTGAATAAAACATTTTGTTTTGTACTATTTATCTTATTTTGGGCCCAGTGACATCATTACTGGGTCTCTGTGATTCTCCAAGCGATGCAGGCAGATCAAGGCTGGTGGGATGGGCTGGCCGGGTGTTGTATATAGCTTCTTAAAAACATAGTTACATATTTGTTAAGGTTGAATAAAGGCCAGGGCGGCCATCAGAAATGCTGGGGCCCATTACACAGCTTTAGGCCTGACTGGCCTTCCCATCGAATCCACCAGCTGGTCATCCCACTGAATCCCATCCCATGTCCTCCTCCTTCTCCATCCCATGTCTTCCTTGTCCTTCAGTCCCATCTCCCCCATCCCATGTCCTCGTCTTCCAGTCTCATCTCCCCAATCCCATGTCCTCGTCTTCCAGTCTCATCTCCCCAATCCCATGTCCTCTTCCTCCTTAAGTCACATCTCCTGCATCCCATGTCCTCCTCCAGTCTTATCTCCTTTATCCCACGTTCTCGTCCTCCAGTCCCATCTCCTTCATTCCATGTTCTCCTCCTCCAGTCCCATCTCCTCCAGTCCAAACTCTTTCTCCAGTCCCATCTCCTCCATCCCATGTTCTCCTTCTCCAGTCCCATCTCCTCCATGCCATGTTCTCCTTCTCCAGTCCCATCTACTCCAGTCCCATCTCCTTCATCTCATGTCCTCCTCCTCCTCCAGTCCCATCTCCTCCATGCCATGTTCTCCTTCTCCAGTCCCATCTACTCCAGTCCCATCTCCTTCATCTCATGTCCTCCTCCTTCTCCAGCCCCATCTCCTCCATCCCATGTTCTCCTTCTCCAGTCCCATCTACTCCAGTCCCATCTCCTTCATCTCATGTCCTCCTCCTCCATGCCATGTTCTCCTCCATTAGTCCCATACCCTCCATCCCACATCCTGCTCCTTCTCCAGTCCCATCTCCTCCATCCCATGTTCTCCTCCTCTAGTCCCATCTCCTTCATCCTATGTCCTCCTGCTCTATTCCCATCGCCTTCATCTCACGTTCCCCTCCTTCTCCAGTCCCACCTCCTCCATCCCACGTTCTCCTCCTCCAGTCCCATCTCCTTCATCTCACGTTCTCTTCCTACTCCAGTCCCATCTCCTCCATTCCATGTTATCCTCCTCCAGTCCCATCGCCTTCCTCATATGTCCGCCTGCTCCTCTAGTCCCATCCCATCCATCTAACGCCCTGCTCCTTCTCCAGTCCCATCTCCTCCATCCCATGTTCTCCTCCTCCAGTCCCATCTTCTTCAACCCATGTTCTCCTCCTCCAGTCCCATCTCCTCCATCCTATGTCCTCCTCCTCTATTCCCATCTCCTTCATCTCACGTTCTCCTCCTTCTCCAGTCCCACCTCCTCCATCCTACGTTCTCCTCCTCCAGTCCCATCTCCTTCATCTCACGTCCTCTTCCTACTCCAGTCCCATCTCCTCCATTCCATGTTCTCATCCTCCAGTCCCATCTCCTCCAGTCCCCTCGCCTTCATCTCACGTCCGCCTGCTCCTCTAGTGCCATCCCATCCATCTCAAGCCCTGCTCCTTCTCCAGTCCCATCTCCTCCAACCCAGGTTCTCCTCCCCAAGTCCCACCTCCTCCATCCCATGTTCTCCTCCTCCATCCCATTTTTTCCTCCCCCAATCCCATCTTCTTCATCCCACGTCCTCCTCCAGTCCCATCTCCCCCATCCCATCCCTAGGCAGGCTGTGTTTGCATGCAGACTGCCATAGCCACTTGCCGACCAGTCGCATTCCTGGTACGTCACTGGACTTACAAATAGTTGTACCGGGATGATGCCTGCTGCAGCTGGTCTGGTTTTTGTGAGCCGACTGGTACCAGTGACCCCCCCCCCCCCCGTGCACGCCCCCGCCATGTATTGCAAGCTCCGCTTGCCCATCTGTGGGCCTGGGCCAACGTGGCAGGTGCCGGCGGGTGGAGGGGAGGGAGAAGAGCAGACTCACATCCACTCTCCTCCCCTTCTTGCTGTCACCCGGAATGTGACGTGTATGACGTCACTTACGGGAAAGCCTTTCAGTGTCCCCGGCTAGCATAGCCAGGAGGGGATGTATTGAAATGCAATCTGAATTGCAATACATTCAGTGGAGACATTGGGGGCCTTTTCGACTCTACATGTCTCATTAAAGAGAACCTGTCACCTAAAAATCATCACAATGGTGACTTTTTGTCATATATATATATATATTTTTTTTTTTTCAAATTCTTTATTTATACAAGAGAGCCAAGAGTCCATTACATCAATGTTCCAAAAAAATAAAAATAAGTACAAGATCTCTAATACATTTTAAAATCACTCAAAATTCCATAACTGAGTACAGCAGAACATAATATTCCAGCATCAATAAAGCTCATTATTATTTTCATATTTTAACAAGTGACTAACGAAAACGTACCCAAATTTACTCAAATGGACTCTTCGGCTCTCCCATTGTTTTTTATTTAAAAGGGGAATAAACAAACACAAAAAAAAAAAAGGGAAAAGGACAAGGACAATTCCTAGAGAAGATGGATTGCTTACATGCCTTCATAAAGTAGTTAAAAATAGTTACACCCAAGCACATAAAATTCACCCCCCAAAAATGTTGAGGTCCCCCATATATATGCACATACGTCGTGTATAGCAACGTTGATTGCTATGCACATGTTACATATCGCCGCGCACACGCTGGAGCGAGAGCAATAATTCTAGACCTCCTCCATAACACTAAACTGATGACCTATAGGGGGCTTTTGAAGCATCGCCTATATCAAATATAGGGCACTAAAGTTTGTCGCCATTTCACGGGCAGACCCAAATTTAAGGTTTGACATGTTGGGTATTTACTGGGGTTCAACTTTGTCTTTTATATTTTACCAAAAATGTAGATCCTTCTTTTGTGTTTTTTTGTTTTACTGAAATGTTTGCGTTTCCTAGACCTTTGTAGTAAAATCAAGTGACATAAAAAATTGGAATTACCAATATTTTATTCTCTAGGGTGTCTTCTTTCAGAAAAATATTGAATGTTTGTGGGTTTTATGTGTCAATTTTTTATTGTTTTGAAATACCACAAAAAAAGTACAAACATATAAGGAAGACGTAGTTCTGAATACTGCACTAAACCGCATGAGAGTCACATGTTAGTGTTTGGGGGGTTTTATGTAAATCGTGAATCACCGTACCTGTATGTCGGCTCCTCTAAGAGCCATAGCAGGTGCTCGCCCGCTGTGCAGCAGGGGACCCGATGCGCGCGACCGGCAGTCGCGGTGTTCGCCAGCCCCCCCGTGATCGCGGGCATGAGAGCCAGAACAGGGATTTGTGTATGTAAGCACACAAATCCCCATTCTGACAGGAGAGGAGAAACAAACTGTCTGTTCCTAGTAATTAGGAACAGCGATCTGTCTCCTCCTCCAGTCAGTACACGGCCCCCACAGTTAGAAACACACATAGGGAACACACTTAACCCCTTGATCGCCCCCTAGTGTTAACCCCTTCCCTGTCAGTGACATTTATACAGTAATCAGTGCATTTTTATAGCACTGGTCGCTGTATAAATGACAATGATCCCAAAGGTGTCCGATCTGTCCGCCACAATGTGGCAGTCCCACTAAAAATCGCAGATCGCCACCATTACTAGTAATAAAAATCCAAAATATACATATAATAAAAATGCCATAAATCTATCCTCTATTCTTTAGACGCTATAACTTTTGCGCAAACCAATCAATACTCGCTTATTGTGATTTTTTTTTACCAAAAATATGTAGAAGAATACATATTGGCCTAAACTGATGAATATTTTTTTTTTTTAATTGGGATATTTATTATAGCAAAAAGTAAAAAATATCATTTTTTTTTCTTTTCAAAATTGTCACTCTTTTTTTGTTTATAGCGCAAACAATAAAAAACGCAGAGGTGATCAAATACCACCAAAAGAAAGCTCTATTTGTGGGAAAAAAAGGACGTCAATTTTGTTTGGGTACAACGTCACACGACCGCGCAATTGCAGTTAAAGTGACGCAGTCCAGTATCGCAAAAAATGGCCTGGACATGAATGCCCTGTACACACGATAGGATTTTCCGACAGCAAAATCCTGGGATTTTTTCCCGAAGGATGTTGGCTCAAACTTGTCTTGCATACACAGGGTCACGCAAATGTTGTCGGAAATTCCGAACATCAAGAACGCGGTGACATACAACACGTACGACGAGTGGAAAAAAAAATGAAGTTCAATAGCCCAGTGCGGCTCTGCTGCTTGCTTCCGAGCATGCGTGGAATTTTGTGCGTCGGAATTTCCGACAACGGATTTTGTTGTCGGAAAATTTGAGAAACCAGCTCTCAAATTTTTGCTGTCGGAAAGTCCGACAGCAAATGTCCGATGGAGCCTACACACGGTCTGAATTTCCGACAACAAGCTCCCGTCGAACATTTGTTGTCGGAAATTCCGACCGTGTGTACGCGGCATAAGGGGGTAAAATCCTTCCGGGGCTGAAGTGGATAAGCATGTGTGCAAAAAAAAAAAAAACACGTCTCTGGCAGCGAAAGGGTTGATATCTGCCTGGAGGTCAGGTTTAACACAAAAGTACGTTCGCTCTGATATTACCTTCTTGTTCCAGCCATTTTAATCATTTCATTTGCTCAGAGACGTCCAATAAATGAAATTCTAATCACTGTAACAGAATGCATTACTAGAACGTGGCTGGAAATATGAAAATATTGTCAGGCTGCTTCTAATGGTTTTTAGAATAGTGTTTGATCAGTTCTAATTCATATGTCTGTTGGGAGTCATCCTGCCTGTCTCGATGTTCCTTCCAGAAGGAGCACGGTCTAGTGCCAAGTCTGGTCACCCTGGCGGAGGGAACACGGGGCTGAGCGCCAGCACTGCAGCTCTAGAATGGAGTTGGCCGTACATGGATGGCGGCTGAGTCTGCTTCTGATTAGGGCAGATCCATTTAAGACCTCAGTACAGAGGAGTATGCAAATGAAGCTGGCTAAGAAGACTCAGCAGCCAATGATGGAGAGTAATGGCTAAGGATACGTTTCGAATGAATGTTATTCATAGAATCTATCACCGGTCAAATTAGGATATCAAATGGTTCAGAGAAATGAAAGCCGCAAATTTTTCTACTTGAACTAACGATGCCTGAATATCATTGGGAGGCGTGTCCCCTCTAGAATGCCCTTGACCTTAGTCTTGGTGGGAGGGCATTCCATCCAAATCTGCTTTGTGACGTTGGGTCACTCCAAAGACATGCTGGTAGGTTAATTAGATCCTGTTGAAAAATTGGCCAAATATGTGTAATGCCCCGTACACACGGTCGGATTTTCCGATGGAAAATGTGTGATAGGACCTTGTTGTCGGAAATTCCAACCGTGTGTGTGGGCTCCATCACACATTTTCCATAGGAATTTCCGACACACAAAGTTTGAGAGCAGGATATAAAATTTTCCGACAACAAAATCCGTTGTCGGAAATTCCGATCGTGTGTACACAAATCCGACGCACAAAGTGCCACGCATGCTCAGAATAAATTACGAGACGAAAGCTATTGGCTACTGTCCCGTTTATCGTCCCGACGTACGTGTTTTTTTCGTCACCGCGTTCAGAACGATCGGAATTTCCGTCAACTTTGTGCGACTGTGTGTATGCAAGACAAGTTTGAGCCAACATCCGTCGGAAAAAAATCCATGGATGTTGTCGGAATGTCCGATCAATGTCCGACCGTGTGTACAGGGCAATAGCTGTATGTGTATGTGTTTGTAAGCGTGTCAGGACCCCATGGGGCAAAGGGCCGCGCTATACCGCAGATGGACACCGGCGGCAAAAAGCGCCCTGAGGCGATTCAGTTCGCATAGGTAGCGCTATACAAGTCACTCATTCATTCATTCATTCATTCATTGGGTTAGTTGGCACTTTAACTACTTCAATACCGGGCACTTTCACCCCCCTTCCTGCCCAGGCCAATTTTTAGCTTTCAGCGCTGTCACACTTTGAATGACAATTGCGTGGTCATGCAACACTGTGGAACCTTGGTTTACGAGTAACGTGGTTAACAAGTGTTTTGAAAGACGAGCAAATTTTTTTTTTTTTACAATTTGACTCGGTTTGCGAGTGTCTTCTTGCAAAACGAGCAAAATTCAAGCTAATGAGCGGTGCAGAACCGCATTTGGCCAGAGGTGCGGGGGGGGCGCTGGGGACACTCGGAACGGTTCGGAGCCGTTCGGAAATACTCGGAATGACTCGAAAATACTCTGAAACACTCGGAAATACTCTGTTCCCGAGTGTTTCCGAGGCTTTCCGAGTTCAGCTGAGCTGTCCCTAAGTATTTCCGAGGCTCTCCGGTGCCCCCCCACATCTGGCCACATGTGGTACTGCATGTAATAGAAGTCAATGCGGAACGAATTATCTTCATTTCCATTGACTTCTATGGGGAAACTCGCTTTGATATGTGAATGCTTTGGATTACAAGCATTCTCCTGGAACGGATTATGATAGTAATCCAAGGTTCCACTGTACTTATGGAATGTTTATCATTTTTTTTTAGACAGATAGAGCTTTCCTATGGTGGTACTCACTACTGAGTTTTTTATTTTTTGCTAAACAAACAAAAAAAGACCGAAAATTTGGGGGGAAAAAACAAAACGTCTTTCTTAGTTTCTGTTATTCAATTTGGCAAATAAGTAATTTTTCTCCTTCACTGATGTGCGCTGATGAGGCTGCACTGATGGGTACTGATGGATTGCACTAATGGGCACTGATGTACACTGATGAGGAGGCACTGATGAGGCGCCGCTGATGGGCACTGATAGGCAGCACTGATGGGCACTGATAGACAGCACTGAGTGGGGACTGATAGGCTGCACTGATGGGCAGTAATTGTCACTGATAATCAGGGTAAACAATGTGCTGACAGACTTTCCGGTGAACAGTTCTCCTTTCCTCCCACAGACACAGCGTGGGAGAAAAGGATTGCTGATAACTGGCAAGTCTGTTTGCATGTGATCAGCTGTGATTGGACACAGCTGATCACATGGTAAAGGGCCGCTGTAATTGGCTTGTTACCATGATCTGTGATCAGCTGTGTCCAAAGGACAAAGTGGTCACAGAGCGTGCCAGATGCACATCCCAAGTGGTGCACGGGAGGCGGGGCTCTTGGAGGACGTCCATGAATCCCCTCACAGAACTGGGCAACCGCGCTGTAGCCATCTTTTGGCTATAGTACAGTTGGGAAAGGTTAAGCATTTATTTATTTTTGCACAGAAATTTGCACTTTGCTCACCCACAACTAGTAGGGTGTAGGTCCACGGGTTTGTCCTGAAAGTCTTGGGGGCATGTGGCCTTATGGTCATGTTTTCCCCCTTCCATGGGATCTCTCTTTGGGGAAATACCACCTAGTACTTAGGTGGACCTTGCCTCGGCAGATCCCCTTAAGAATGGGGCTTGCCTGGTTTTGGCCAGGTGGACCACAATTACATTGTCCCTGTTGGGAGTCTTGCACTGCGGGGGTTAAAGGATAGGGTTCTTTCTCTTTTGGAGGACCATGTGTTACACCCTGTGCACTTTTTAATGTGCTCCACTTTTTATGTGATCACTTCTTTTACAAATGGTGTTTATTTAGTTTGTGTGCACTAGGAATTGGAGACAGGGCTGCTGTTCACTAACCTACCTAGCAGGGCCCCTCCCCCGAATATATCAAGACCATATTTTCACTACAAATACACTAAAATCATTATTATTGGGGGGGGGGGGGGTATGAAGCAGGCAGACCAGGGAGGGGGATCGGTGTCAGGGAAGCAATTACAGGAATGATGCCCTGTGTCTGTCTCTCCCTGCAGCAGCTGAAAGTCAGCAGGATTGGGAGAAACTGGCTTTCAGCTGCTGCAGAGAGCCACACAGGGAATCCTTCTGTAATTGCCCGTCTACCCGACCGCACCGATTCCCCCTGCTGTTCGGGCCCCCTACAGGAGGACTGGTGGTCCCCCCCATCAGCGGCCCTGATTAGAGATATGCTTTGGTTTGGCCCATGTTTGGCTGAACCTAGAAGGCAGCTGTCAGTGCGGGGTCACTTCCCTGCCCTGCAGCTTCAGATACACAATGGGGCAGAGATGCTCAAGACATCATTGACCTAATACGGCCACATGGTCAACTATGTCTTGTGTCTCTTCCTTCCAATCAGCTCTAAGAGCTCTGCTCACTGAGCTCCGCAGTGTGTAATTTCAGATTTCCATCCCCTTTTTTTCTGATAGCTCAGACAAGCAGTATAAATGCTGGACTTTGGAGGCATGTAGAGTTTGTTTGTTTTATGGAAACAAAGTAGATAATGATTCTCTTCATCTGTACCAGATACCATCTATCCTTATCGTTGAAGAGGGTCTGATGTTGATGTTAATGGGGGACACCCACATTAAGTTCTCCTGGGGTTCTATCTCTCCAATTTATATTGTATCCTAGTATTTTTAGGGGGGACTACATGCACAAAAAAAGCTACTTTGGGTCAGGTATGGATTAAAAGGGGAAACCCCAGGCAAAAAAAAATGTAAGGGCCCCCCAAAAATTCATACCAGGTTGTGATTTGCCACCTGGCAGGCCAAAAAAGGGGGTCTACATGACATTAAGCTCCTGTGTTTGGACCGAACCTTAAGCTCCCAACTGGTTAATACCTAAATGGCGCTTGCCATACCTAAATACGTACAGGTGTATACAAGTTCCAAGCGTTTTTTTTCTACCAAAACACCGCTGGCATGAGGAAAGGTGTCTAGGAAAGATGGCCATAGCATCCAGTGTGCATGAGGCCGTATTGCAATCTGGAAATCCACCCTGAGAAATGTCAGGTAGCCATCATGGAGATGGCTACGAAAAACTAACAAAAGAGGGTGCACCAGACTAGTGCATGATCCCACAGCATTTATTAAAAAGCAATATACATTTATACCCACAAGCATGTGAATTAAAACAACTCTTTTGTAGCCCAGTAGTCCTTGACTCGGAAAACTCCAGAATACTGGGGGACCTCACCGGGATCCTAACTGGCTGACACGTTTCGAAGGATATACCTTCTTCATCAGAGCCAAACTATAAGACTTCTTTCAGCAGAATATATACACTCTCATCCATTACATGAGGACCAAGAGCACCACCCTTAACACCGTCCACTCAGAACCGGAAAGCTCCTGTCTGGCCATCATTCTCCTATAGGCCGAGCGGGGGCTTTCCCTTTTTTTAGTGGATGCCATATGACGCCCTTCAGAACAGGTCACTTGTGTGCAACCCCGTGACGATCCATGGTACCCCATGCTCCCTTGGACACACTGCCTCCCTGATCTTGGTAAAGAGTGACGTAGGCTCTTTACCATGCGATCAGCTGTGTCCAATCACAGCTGATCACAGTATAAATAAGAAATGCTGGTTATCGGCATTCCTTCCACACTGACAGCGCATGAGGAGAGGAGAGCCGATAAGCGGCTTTCCTCACAGGGGAGATCTGCCTCATCACTAATGCCTGTCAGTGCCCACCAGTGATGCCCACCAGTCATGCTCCTCATTGCCCACCATTGATGCCCATCAATGCCCATCAGTGCTGCCTAGAAGGTGCCCATCAGTTCCGCCCATCAGTGCCGATAAGTGCTGCCCATTAGTGCCCCCTATCAGTGTCCATCAGTGTCATCTGTCAGTGCCACCCATCAGTGCCCATCAGTGCTGCCTACCAATGCCCATCAGTTCCACCCATCAGTGCCCATAAGTGCTGCCTATCAGTGCCCATCAGTGCTGCCTACCAGTGCCCATCAGTGATGCCTGTCACTGCCCATCAGTGCCAACTATCAGTGTCGTCTATCGGTGCTGCCTACCAGTGTCCATCAGTGCCCATAAGTCCTGCCTATTAGTGCCAAACAGTCCCCTCTATCAGTGTCCATCAGTGTCATCTGTCAGTGCCACTGATCAGTGCTACCTACCAGTGCCCATCAGTTCCGCCCATCAGTGCCCATAAGCGCTGACCATTAGTGCCAATCAGTGCCCTCTATTAGTGTCCATCAGTGCCCCCTATCAGTGCCCACCAGTACAGCATATCGGTGGCGCCTATCAGTGTCCATCAATGCTGCATATTAGCGCCTCATCATCAGTGCCCATCAGTGCAGCGTCATCAGCGCACAGGAAGGAGAAAAATTATGCCGCGTACACACGGTCGGACTTTTCGGCTACAAAAGTCCGACAGCCCGTCCGACAGACTTTCGACGGACTTTCGACTGACTTTTCGCGGACTTGCGGCGGACTTTCTAACGAACGAACTTGCCTACATACGATCACACAAAAGTCCGACGTACACTGGACTAAAATAAGGAAGTTGATAGCCAGTAGCCAATAGCTGCCCTAGCGTGGGTTTTTGTCCGTCGAACTAGCATACAGACGAGCGGATTTCTGGGTCCGGCGGAGTTACGACGTAAAGATTTGAAGCATGTTCCAAATCTAAAGTCCGTCAGATTTGCGGCTGGAAAAGTCCGCTGAAAGTCCGGGGAAGCCCACACACGATCGGATTGTCAGCCGGCTTTGGTCCATCGGCGTCCGTCAGACTTTTGTAGCCGAAAAGTCCGACCGTGTGTACGCGGCATTACTTATTTACCAAATTTTATAATAAAAACTAAGGAAAACTTTTTTTTTTTTTCAAAATTTTTAATCATTTTTCATTTGTTTAGCAAAAAATAAAAACCCCAGTGGTGATTAAATACCACCAACAGAATATCTATCTATCTATCTATCTATCTATCTATCTATCTATCTATCTATCTATCTATCTATCTATCTATCTATCTATCTATCTATCTATCTATCTATCTGTCTGTCTGTCTGTCTGTCTGTCTATCTATCTATCTATCTATCTACTGTATCTAATTATTTATCTCTATCTATCTATCTATCTATCTATCTATCTATCTATCTATCTATCTATCTATCTATCTATCTATCTATCTATCTATCTATATCTAATTATTTATCTCTGTCTATCTATCTACCTTTCTATCTATCTTCTCTTTTTCTATGGTATCTTCTTTCCTTCCTTCCCTCTAATAGAAAGAATCCAATATAAATTTCTCCTTTTCTCCTATTTTCAGTTTATTGTTGATTGATTCACATTTGCGATGAAATACATTGATGTAATCCCCTCATAAATAAATCCATTCAGTGTATTTATCATTGACGATGACTCCAACCTTCTTTTCCCAATACCAAATAACATATTTTTCTTTCAGTATGGGTGATAAATATATTAAGAGGAAAGAAAAAAAAAAATATATGACTATCCGGCATTGTAATCTGTGCGGCGTCCGGATAACACGGTCGGCATCTATTACGAGGCATAGATCATGTCGCTGGTGGACATTTTAGCAGGTTGGCGGTAATCACAGCGCCATGCCTCATCTTATCAAATGGGAAAAGAAAAGCCCTTTCTCTCTTTCAAGAAACGCGGCATTCAATTGTGCCGGTGATTTAGTTCTGTTCCTGAAAGGTTCTCTTTTTTTTTTTTTGTTGTTGTGTTTACTTTGGAGATTATTGATTTCAGAGATTGAGCGGTTGTTTTGACAGAATATTTCTAGAAGGAATGTAATATCTGATCTCTCCACTATCAGGCAACTCTTCAAAGAGGAGAGAGCGCCACAAACATTCTATGGGGAAAAGAATAACTCACATAGCAATCAGAGAGCAAACCCACCACCACAAAACAACAAGTAAAAAAAAAAATATATATATATCAAGTGTATCCAGAAAGTATTCACAGCGCTTCACTTTTTCCAGATTTTGTTATGTTACAGCCTTATTCCAAAAGTATTTTCCTCAAAATTCTACAAACAATCCCTCACAATGACAAAGTGAAAGAAGATTGTTTGAAATCTTTGCAAATTTATTAAACATGAAAAAAAAATCCCATGTACATAAGTATTCACAGCCTTTGCTCAATACTTTGGTGAAGCACCTTTGGCACCAATTACAGCCTCAAGCCTTTTTGAGTATGATGCTACAAGCTTTGCACTCCTATTTTTGGGCAGTTTCTCCCATTCTTCTTTGCAGGACCTCTCAAGCTCCATCAGGTTGGATGGGGAGCGTCGGTGCACAGCCATTTTCAGATCTCTCCAGAGATGTTCAATCAGGTTCAAGTCTGGGCTCTGGTTGGGCCACTCAAGGACATTCACAGAGTTGTCCCGTAGCCACTTCTTTGTTATCTTGGCTGTGTGTTTAGGGTCATTGTCCTGTTGGAAGATGAACCTTCACCCCAGTCTGAGGTCCAGAGCGCTCTGGAGCAGGTTTTCATCAAGGATGTCTCTGTACATTGCTGCATTCATCTTTCCCTCCATCCTGAATAGTCTTCCAGTTCCTGCCGCTGAAAAACATCCCCACAGCATGATGCCGCCACCCCCATGCTTCACTGTAGGGATGGAGCGGTGCCTGTTGTCCTCCAGATATGACGCTTGCCACTCAGGCCAAAGAGTTCAATCTTGTTATATCAGACCAGAGAATTTTGTTTCTTATGGTCTGAGAGCCCTTCAGGCAGGGGCGTACCAAGAGCATTTGGCACCCGGGGCGGACCCCCCCCCCCTCCCCCGACTTTAAAATGTAAAAGCACCCACAAAAAAATACACCCTCAAGATCAGCACTTTTGAATTCTGACATTTTTTTAAAAATGGCGCCGTTGGCTGCCGAGTAAACCGGAAGTGATGCTGTGCTGTCGCTTCCGGGTTTCTACATCGGAGACGTGATCAAAGGCAAATCTGGCTTTGTTCGGGTCTCTGGCCAGCCGGCTGGTGGCTCAGGTCTCCGGGGTGGGATGGGAGACCTGGGTGGAGCAGTGGGGGGGGTGAATGGGGACGTCCCCTCCCGCTCTTTGTAATAACAGCCGATGCTGTTCATCCATGGCAGCCAGTGACAATAGACAGGACAGAGGTGTCAGTCACTCAGGTGTGAGCAGATCCCACAATTTTGGACAGATTGTGCCACTGTCAAGGAAGTGGAGAGCTGGCTTAGCTTGTATGGCGATCTCTGGATCGGATCTGTCCCTGGGGACAGCATACAATGGCATCATTGGCATTGATGATTTGATTTGGATTTCCGAACTGACCTGCTGACAAGGCAGGGAAGATGACAAGATGCTGCTGTGACCTGCTGCTTGCTGGACTGATCTGATGGCTGCAAGATGTGGGTGCAGGTCAATGTCTGTCTACACCTGGGCGGCAGACGCCCCCCCCCCTCCTTATAAGACCAGCTCATCTACTCTATACCTGGGTGTTGAACACAGAAAACCCCCCCCCCTCCCGCCCCCTTATCAGGTAAGTTCACAGCTTACAGCCTGTATATAGCACACGTCTGGATTTTTCAACCTGTATATAGCACCTGCCTGGATTCTGCACCCTGTATATTGCACCTATGTACCTCCAACTTCCACTTCACTTCACTCCAGGTTTTTTTTTTCTTATGCAACAGCCAGAAATGCTAGGGGGATGTTTTTCAAAGTGATTTCTCAACAAAATAAAGCATGGAGACATGAATGGATGGGGGAGACTGTTTTGATTAATACAATTTACTTAAATAGCGTTTTCGTTTTTTTTGGTGCTCACACCATTTATTTCTGCTTTAAACATTCTTGAATTATTGGCACTGAATCATCACATTCTAATGCCAAATATTGTACAGCCTAATACCTTGCGCTAAAACTGATTTCTCTGCAAAACACGATAAAAAAAAAAGGGGGACGGTGTAGCAAAAATACACATTAGATCAATTATTAAGCGAAAGTGAAGTTTTCTTTGAATTTGCTGTCAACTGCCAGATTCAGCAGGCAATAAACCACACCACGTCCAGAGTCGTGTCCTATAATCCAGCATTTTCACATTTCTAAGCCGCGCCATTCCCAGCTGCAGAGCCCCGTCCCTGCCAAGTCATTAAGCAACTCCGTCAAATGTCTTGTTTTCCTTAAAAACATATGGCAGGCCTCAGAGAGAGGATTGCTTCTCACAGCAGATTAAGAGGTCATCCCCGACCTCCCTCTAGAGAAATAGGTAATGCAGATGTTTGCTTGACATTTGACACTATAATGAAATGTAAGAAGATGGTTTCTGAGTGGGGTTTTAAGACTATGAACATTATAAATGAAGCTCTTCCTCAATACCAAGTCACGCAGCCAATATTCCTATACACTCCTCGGCCATTTTATTAGGTACACCTTGCTAGAACCAGGTTGGACCCTCTTTTGCCTTCTGAATTGCCTTCATTCTTCGTGGCATAGATTCAACAAGGTGTTGAAAACATTAATCAGTGATCCATAGCGACATGATAGCATCACGCAGTTGCCGCAGATTTGTCGGATGCACATCCATGATGTGAATCTTCCGTTCCACAACATCCCAAAGGTGCTCTATTGGATGAGATGTGGTGAGTGTGGAGGCCATTGGAGTACAGGGACCTCATTGTCCAGTGGTGAGATGATTGGAGCTTTGTGACATGGTGCATTATCCTGCTGGAAGGAGAATTCAGAAGATGGGGACACTGTAGTCTGTCGTGAATAATAAGTAATAATAAGTTGTGCCTTTTTAAGGACAGGTTTCCCGCACAATAATTATTATTGAGTAATTTTTAACGAGGATATTTTTAAGATACAAAATCAATCTATATGACACAGTCTATGCATGTGAAACGTATTCACGGAGACGTGTGAGCATACAAAATAGTCATTTATTGGTTAACAAACACAAATAATCACATGAAATTAAGATACCGATTGCGTTACATGAACGTCTTGAAAATCAATAAAAACACTTGCAAAAATGGGCGTACCGTCCCTTTGACATAATACCACCATGACAACTCCTCGGTAGAATCAATAACCTTGTGAACTTGACAATTAAACAGAACGTCAGTATTTTACACGTCCAACCGTTACTATACTGCAGGTAAGTAAGTGGTTAACAATGTGAAATAAATTAGACGTTTGTTTTGTCAATAAATGTGGCAACTATGCAAAAAGAAAAATATAATGAAAAATTTGAATCTTTAGAGAAAAATCTACAAGGCGGTTATTGATTCGGGAGAATGATTATCAATTGTATAATATTCAATACATCAATATTTGAAAGAACATATCAATATTTGAGAGAACATACCCATTCCAGGATGGCTACTGTTCCTATTGGCTGGTTACCAGAGTTAAGATGGCTGCCGTAGTTTCAAAATGGATACTCTTAAAGAGGATTTACTTCTTGTGACCTCCGAGTTCTAAGTATTAGGTGTTGAGGAATCTTCATGAATGTAAAGATATGTATTCATGCATGGTGCATGAGTGTCAGTCTGGGAGTCTGTGTATCTCCCAGTGTCCCCCCTCAGGGTGGGCCCCTAAGCTCTCCCCCTGAGCTCTCTCCCTTCCCTTATAATGGCTCTGCCCCAAATGGATGTGGCCTTCTTTCCTATTGGTTCTAAACTTAATCATTTACCTTTCTCGTAAATTTAGTGAGTTCAAATAATACCACCTTCAACCACCAGTTGTCTCACATGTGTTCTGAGTTTATCTTTTTAAGTTAATACGTTCTATTTTCATAATGTGTATAATGGTGATAAGAGTATATACCTTTAAATATTCTGGTAATCGGTCTAATATAAAAAACACTCAGTATAATCTTGATTAATCACTATTACATAAACTGGTTACATATCTGTGTCTCTATAAATTTATGTCTATAAAAACTGGTCTATCTATGAAATACACACGTTGTTATATATATTAATCAATACTACATAAAAAGGATTATCTATATGGATACCTGTATAACTTCTGGTATCTCCAATGAATATTTGTTTATCTAAGCATAGGCTACAGTCTTATATAGTTATCATAATTATATGTTTTTCCTAATACGAATTAGTTTCTTAACACTTCTACTTATAAAATCACACTTTCATATATATTTTCTTCATACCAAAGTTGTTGGGTCTGCAGATGCTAAAATTATGATCGTCTTTGTGACCCACAATATCCTATATAGTTTGAAATGACTTATAACAACCATATAGGTACTTTTTAAAATATTTTTGACTGGTACAAGAATCACCTCTTTCTAACGTGTTGAGATGGATGTTGAACATTCCAACTGGATGTTTAGAGATGACTTGTTTGTCTAAACCATTCCTAAAAATTCACACAATGGGTTTTGTTAGCCAAGGTGTTAGCTATTTAAACAGTCCCTCACTTGAACACAATAGGCTTAGGCCAGGTGAGGTTATTTCTATGTGAGAATAGTCTGTATAACCTTGTTTCCTATGGCTGTAAGGGTAGTTTTCGTTTATTCACTAATACCATGTAAATATCTCCTTGTGTTGTGACGGGAGCAGCCATTGTTCCATGAGTTTTCCTCACAATACATGCTTGTAAAAGTCTTCAATATTTGATGTAGTAGAAAAACTTGGAAAAACATGAGAACGTCTATTTTGTTCTAAAGGTCTCCAAAAGGGCAACAGTTCAATAACTGCAATAACCATGGTTCATCTACTTTTTGAGGCCTAAGAAACTCTCATATTTTTGCCAGTAAATATAAAATGTATTCCTTCATGAATTCACAACAAGTCATAAAGGGATGGACATGGTCAGCAACAATACTCAGGTAGGGCATGGTGTTTAAACAATGCTTAGTTGGTACTAAGGGGCCCAAAGTGTGCCAAGAAAATATCCCCCACACCATTACACCACCAACACCAGACTGAACCGGTGATACAAGGCAGGATGGATCCATGCTTTCATGTTGTTTACACCAAATTCTGACCCCACCATCTGAATCTCGCAGCTGAAATCGAGACTCATCAGACCAGGCAACGTTTTTCCAATCTTCTATTGTCCAATTTTGTTGAGCCTGTGCAAATTGTAGCCTCAATTTCCTGTTTTTAGCTGACAGGAGCAGCACCCGGTGTGGTCTTCTGCTACTGTGGCCAATCTGCTTCAAGGTTCCATGTGTTGTGCGTTCAGAGATGGTATTCCGCATACCTTGGTTGTAACAAAAGTGGTCATTTGAGTTACTGTTGCCTTTCTATCATCTGGAACCAGTCTGCCCATTCTCCTCTGACCTCTGACATCAACAAGGCATTTTCCTCCACACAACTGCTGCTTACTGGATATTTTTTCTCTTTTTCTGACCATTCTCTGTAAACCCGAGAGATGGTTGTGCATGAAAATCCCAGTAGATCAGCAATTTTTGAAATAGTCAGACCAGCCCATCTGGCACCAACAACCATGTCATGTTCAAAGTCTCTTAAATCCCCCTTTTTCCCCATTCTGATGCATGATTTGAACTTCAGCAAGTCATCTCCACCACATCTAGATACTTACATGCACTGAGTTGCTGCCATGTGTTTGGCTGATTAGCAATTTGTGTTACCAAGCAATTGAACAGGTGTACATAATAAAGTGATAGGTGTGTGTAGATACACTATCTGGAGAAACTGGTGGTATTAGCTAAGGATATTTATGCATGGGTGTTTTGATGTGGCCCTAATACAAAGAAGTCCCTGATTGTGTTGTATGCATGAAGAACAAGTCATCCATGGCCCGTGTTGTCAAGCCAGTCCCCAGTTTTGCAAGAATGGAGCTCTATGGTCAAATCCCACATCACATACCACCACAGTTTGTAAGGGAGTGTTAGTGCATGTAGCACCCTCCTAGAATAGGTTGTTAGAGAGGTTCCAGCAAATTTAGTCCTTTTGCATCCTCTGTAATCATTGGTGTGGTGTGTGATTAGTTTTGGCTGTCTCACAGGCTGCTAGCTCAACTACTTTTTCCTGCCTTCTAGAAGGTTCTAGAATGTAGTGGTCTGGAAGAGGCAGACCCTGGAGACTGAGTATTTATGAGGTCTCAACCAATCCCTAGGGGGAAGTGCTCAGTTGGTGGCTAAGAAAGAGATAAATAGGCTGAGGCACGTAGCAGCAGGGTTCTTTCTGTAGAAGAGGAGATCCCAGCTGCTGCCCTTCTGGGCAGGTTAGCTGAAGCCTGCAGAGTGCTCATCAAGTTCCCAGCTCAGTGGGAGCCCTCAGCTCCACCTGAACTGGGACCTCGATGAACTCTCTGCAATAGGCACCCAGCTCCCACTGAGCTGGGTGCCTATTGCAGAGAGTTCATTGAGGTCCCAGTTCAGGTGGAGCTGAGGGCCTATTTTTTCCTGGAAGCAGTTCAGGGCCAATTCAAGGGGGCACTGAGATTCCGGCCTGGAGATTCACGATACAGTGTCTAAGCCAATATTGAACAGGAGGCATCCAAGTATCTGGAGACACAGTAGCAAGTGGGATCTCAGTGACTGTCAGCTGGTTAACCACTTGACGACCGCCTCACGCCGATGTACGTCGGCAAAGTGGCACGGACAGGCAAAATCACGTACAGGGTACGTGATTTGCCTTCCGCGGGTGGGGGGTCCGATCGGACCCCCCCCCGGTGCCCGAGGCGGTCGTCGTTTGTCCAGCGGCGATCGGTGATGAGGGGGAGACCATCCGTTCGTGGCCCCCCCCTCGCGATCGCCGCCGGCCAATGAGAATCTTCCTTTGCTGCTGTATGCTAAACAGCAGCAAAGGAAGTGATGTCATCTCCCCTCGGGTCGGTATTTTCCGTTCCGGCCCGAGGAGAGACGACAAGTATGTGAGTGCACAACACTACACACACACAGTAGAACATGCCAGGCACACAAATCACCCCGATCCCCCCCCCGATCGCCCCCCGATCCCCCCCCAATCACCCCCCCCCCCCTGTCACAAACTGACACCAGCAGTTTTTTTTTTTTTTTTTTTTTTTTTTTTTCTGATTACTGCTAGTTGTCAGTTTGTGACAGTAAATGTGTTAGGGCAGTTAGTATTACCCCCCTTTAGGTCTAGGGTACCCCCCTAACCCCCCCCTAATAAAGTTTTAACCCCTTGATCACCCCCTGTCACCAGTGTCACTAAGCGATCATTTTTCTGATCGCTGTATTAGTGTCACTGGTGACGCTAGTTAGTGAGGTAAATATTTAGGTTCGCCGTCAGCGTTTTATATTGTCAGGGACCCCCATATACTACCTAATAAATGTTTTAACCCCTTGATTGCCCCCTAGTTAACCCTTTCACCACTGATCACCGTATAACCGTTACGGTTGACGCTGGTTAGTTTGTTTATTTTTTTATAGTGTCAGGGCACCCGCCGTTTATTACCGAATAAAGGTTTAGCCCCCCGATCGCCCGGCGGTGATATGCGTCGCCCCAGGCAGCGTCAGATTAGCGCCAGTACCGCGAACACCCACGCACGCACCGTACACCTCCCTTAGTGGTATAGTATCTGAACGCATCAATATCTGATCCGATCAGATCTATACTAGCGTCCCCAGCAGTTTAGGGTTCCCAAAAACGCAGTGTTAGCGGGATCAGCCCAGATACCCGCTAGCACCTGCGTTTTGCCCCTCCGCCCGGCCCGGCCCAGCCCACCCAAGTGCAGTATCGATCGATCACTGTCACTTACAAAACACTAAACGCATAACTGCAGCGTTCGCAGAGTCAGGCCTGATCCCTGCGATCGCTAACAGTTTTTTTGGTAGCATTTTGGTGAACTGGCAAGCACCAGCCCCAGGCGTCAGGTTAGCGCCAGTACCACTAACACCCACGCACGCAGCATACGCCTCCCTTAGTGGTATAGTATCTGAACGCATCAATATCTGATCCGATCAGATCTATACTAGCGTCCCCAGCAGTTTAGGGTTCCCAAAAACGCAGTGTTAGCGGGATCAGCCCAGATACCCGCTAGCACCTGCGTTTTGCCCCTCCGCCCGGCCCGGCCCAGCCCAGCCCACCCAAGTGCAGTATCGATCGATCACTGTCACTTACAAAACACTAAACGCATAACTGCAGCGTTCGCAGAGTCAGGCCTGATCCCTGCGATCGCTAACAGTTTTTTTGGTAGTATTTTGGTGAACTGGCAAGCACCAGCCCCAGGCAGCGTCAGATTAGCGCCAGTACCGCTAACACCCACGCACACACCGTACACCTCCCTTAGTGGTATAGTATCTGATCGCATCAATATCTGATCCGATCATATCTATACTAGCGTCACCAGCAGTTTAGGGTTCCCAAAAACGCAGTGTTTGCGGGATCAGCCCAGATACCTGCTAGCACCTGCGTTTTGCCCCTCCGCCCGGCCCGGCCCAGCCCACCCAAGTGCAGTATCGATCGATCACTGTCACTTACAAAACACTAAACGCATAACTGCAGCGTTCGCAGAGTCAGGCCTGATCCCTGCGATCGCTAACAGTTTTTTGGTAGCGTTTTGGTGAACTGGCAAGCGCCAGCGGCCTAGTACACCCCGGTCGTAGTCAAACCAGCACTGCAGTAACACTTGGTGACGTGGCGAGTCCCATAAGTGCAGTTCAAGCTGGTGAGGTGGCAAGCACAAGTAGTGTCCCGCTGCCACCAAAAAGACAAACACAGGCCCGTCGTGCCCATAGTGCCCTTCCTGCTGCATTCGCCAATCCTAATTGGGAACCCACCGCTTCTGCAGCGCCCGTACTTCCCCCATTCACATCCCCAACCAAATGCAGTCGGCTGCATGAGAGGCATTTTTATGTCCTCCCAAGTACCCCTACCCAACGAACCCCCCAAAAAAGATGTCGTGTCTGCAGCAAGCGCGGATATAGGCGTGACGCCCGCTATTATTGTCCCTCCTGTCCTGACAATCCTGGTCTTTGCATTGGTGAATGTTTTGAACGCTACCATGCACTAGTTGAGTATTAGCGTAGGGTACAGCATTGCACAGGCTAGGCGCACTTTCACAGGGTCTCCCAAGATGCCATCGCATTTTGAGAGACCCGAACCTGGAACCGGTTACCGTTATAAAAGTTAGTTACAAAAAAAGTGTAAAAAAAAAAAAAATATATGAAATAAAAAAAATAGTTGTTGTTTTATTGTTCTCTCTCTCTCTATTCTCTCTCTCTATTGTTCTGCTCTTTTTTACTGTATTCTATTCTGCAATGTTTTATTGTTATTGTTATTGTTATTATGTTTTATCATGTTTGTTTTTCAGGTGTGTAATTATTTACACTTTACTGTGCTTTATTGTTAACCATTGTTAACCATTTTTTTGTCTTCAGGTACGCCATTCACGACTTTGAGTGGTTATACCAGAATGATGCCTGCAGGTTTAGGTATCATCTTGGTATCATTCTTTTCAGCCAGCGGTCGGCTTTCATATAAAAGCAATCCTAGCGGCTAATTAGCCTCTAGACTGCTTTTACAAGCCGTGGGAGGGAATGCCCCCCCCCCCACCATCTTCCGTGTTTTTCTCTGGCTCTCCTGTCTCAACAGGGAACCTGAGAATGCAGCCGGTGATTCAGCCAGCTGACCATAGAGCTGATCAGAGACCAGAGTGGCTCCAAACATCTCTATGGCCTAAGAAACCGGAAGCTACGAGTATTTCATGACTTAGATTTCGCCGGATGTAAATAGCGCCATTGGGAAATTGGGGAAGCATTTTATCACACCGATCTTGGTGTGGTCAGATGCTTTGAGGGCAGAGGAGAGATCTAGGGTCTAATAGACCACAATTTTTTCAAAAAAGAGTACCTGTCACTACCTATTGCTATCATAGGGGATATTTACATTCCCCGAGATAACAATAAAAATGATTAAAAAAAAAAATATGAAAGGAACAGTTTAAAAGTAAGATTAAAAAAGCAAAAAAATAATAAAGAAAAAAAAAAAAAAAAAAACACCCCTGTCGCCCCCTGCTCTCGCGCTAAGGCAAACGCAAGCGGCGGTCTGTCGTCAAATGTAAACAGCAATTGCACCATGCATGTGAGGTATCACCGCGAAGGCCAGATCGAGTGCAGTAATTTTTCCAGTAGACCTCCTCTGTAAATCTAAAGTGGTAACCTGTAAAGGCTTTTGAAGGCTTTTAAACATGTATTTATTTTGTTGCCACTGCACGTTTGTGCGCAATTTTAAAGCATGTCATGTTTGGTATCCATGTACTCGGCCTAAGATCATCTTTTTTATTTCATCAAACATTTGGGCAATATAGTGTGTTTTAGTGCATTAAAATTAAAAAAAGTGTGTTTTTTCCCCAAAAAATGCGTTTGAAAAATCGCTGCGCAATTACTGTGTGAAAAAAAAAAATGAAACACCCACCATTTTAATCTGTAGGGCATTTGCTTTAAAAAAATATATAATGTTTGGGGGTTCAAAGTAATTTTTTTGCAAAAAAAAAAAACTTTTTCATGTAAACAATAAGTGTCAGAAAGGGCTTTGTCTTCAAGTGGTTAGAAGAGTGGGTGATGTGTGACATAAGCTTCTAAATGTTGTGCATAAAATGCCAGGACAGTTCAAAACCCCCCCAAATGACCCCATTTTGGAAAGTAGACACCCCAAGCTATTTGCTGAGAGGCATGTCGAGTCCATGGAATATTTTATATTGCGACACAAGTTGCGGGAAAGAGACAAATTTTTTTTTTTTTTTTTTTTTTTTGCACAAAGTTGTCACTAAATGATATATTGCTCAAACATGCCATGGAAATATGTGAAATTACACCCCAAAATACATTCTGCTGCTTCTCCTGAGTACGGGGATACCACATGTGTGAGACTTTTTGGGAGCCTAGCCGCGTACGGGACCCCGAAAACCAAGCACCGCCTTCAGGCTTTCTAAGGGCGTGAATTTTTGATTTCACTCTTCACTGCCTATCACAGTTTCGGAGGCCATGGAATGCCCAGGTGGCACAAAACCCCCCCAAATGACCCCATTTTGGAAAGTAGACACCCCAAGCTATTTGCTGAGAGGTATAGTGAGTATTTTGCAGACCTCACTTTTTGTCACAAAGTTTTGAAAATTGAAAAAAGAAAAAAAAAAAATGTTTTTTCTTGTCTTTCTTCATTTTCAAAAACAAATGAGAGCTGCAAAATACTCACCATGCCTCTCAGCAAATAGCTTGGGGTGTCTACTTTCCAAAATGGGGTCATTTGGGGGGGTTTTGTGCCACCTGGGCATTCCATGGCCTCCGAAACTGTGATAGGCAGTAAAGAGTGAAATCAAAAATTTTTACCCTTAGAAATCCTGAAGGCAGTGATTGGTTTTCGGGGTCCAGTACGCGGCTAGGCTCCCAAAAAGTCCCACACATGTGGTATCCCCATACTCAGGAGAAGCAGCTAAATGTATTTTGGGGTGCAATTCCACATATGCCCATGGCCTGTGTGAGCAATATATCATTTAGTGACAACTTTATGAAAAAAAAAAAAAAAAAAAAAAAAAGTGTCACTTTCCCGCAACTTGTGTCAAAATATAAAATATTCCATGGACTCAATATGCCTCTCAGCAAATAGCTTGGGGTGTCTACTTTCCAAAATGGGGTCATTTTGGGGGGTTTTGTGCCATCTTGGCATTCCATGGCCTCCGAAACTGTGATAGGCAGTGAAGAGTGAAAGCAAAAATTTACACCCTTAGAAATCCTGAAGGCGGTGATTGGTTTTCGGGGCCCCGTACGCGGCTAGGCTCCCAAAAAGTCCCACACATGTGGTATCCCCATACTCAGGAGAAGCAGCAGAATGTATTTTGGGGTGCAATTCCACATAGGCCCATGGCCTGTGTGAGCAATATATCATTTAGTGACGACTTTTTGTAAATATTTTTTTTTTTTTTTTTTTTTGTCATTTTTCAATCACTTGGGACAAAAAAAATAAATATTCAATGGGTTCAACATGCCTCTCAGCAATTTCCTTGGGGTGTCTACTTTCCAAAATGGGGTCATTTGGGGGGGTTTTGTACTGCCCTGCCATTTTAGCACCTCAAGAAATGACATAGGCAGTCATAAACTAAAAGCTGTGTAAATTCCAGAAAATGTACCCTAGTTTGTAGACGCTATAACTTTTGCGCAAACCAATAAATATACGCTTATTGACATTTTTTTTACCAAAGACATGTGGCCGAATACATTTTGGCCTAAATGTATGACTAAAATTTAGTTTATTGGATTTTTTTTATAACAAAAAGTAGAAAATATCATTTTTTTTCAAAATTTTCGGTCTTTTTCCGTTTATAGCGCAAAAAATAAAAACCGCAGAGGTGATCAAATACCATCAAAAGAAAGCTCTATTTGTGGGAAGAAAAGGACGCAAATTTCGTTTGGGTACAGCATTGCATGACCGCGCAATTAGCAGTTAAAGCGACGCAGTGCCAAATTGGAAAAAGACCTCTGGTCCTTAGGCAGCATAATGGTCCGGGGCTCAAGTGGTTAAACACTTGTGTGGCCGTGTCATTGTTGTTGTAGTGGGACTGGCCCTGCTGGGAGTCCCAGAAGTGCTTATTTCTCTATTCTCTGCAAAGAAGTGGGGGGGGGGGGAGAGAGCAGATAGAATAGAAAGAGTCCTCCAAATGTTTTACATTTTAGCTTTATCCGCAGCCCATTCAAGTTTAACCAGCAATAAAGCCTAAAATGACATCCACTGACTGGTTATTGTGAGAGGGACTGTTCAAGTGTTGTGTGCCTGGCTACCTGGCCAGAAGGGAAGAAAACCTGGGATAAATCATGGGGCCTCTTATGAGTCCACGCTACTGTACTTCCCATTTTAACCTCTAGGTTGTTCCCTCCCTTAAAATATCTACAGTGAGTGGGTTACAAGGTGGGAGGAGTTTGGTTGCAATGTTCAAGGAGGTAGGGGCTCCACTCCATAGTTGACCCCCAAGGGACTTGGTAGGGCCCTTCCTGCAAAAATATAAAGACTTAAGTGTGTGGTCTTCTTTGGCTGGGGGAATACCTTGTGAGGCCCTGACACCCTGAGTAGGACTGAATTTTGGGAAAGGATTAGCTATGTGCCCAACCTGAAAAAGCATAGGAGATATGTCACACCAGGGATCTCTGAGTAAACATCCACAACTTTTATTAAATGATCACATCACAATGTAGAACAGTAAAAACCCAAGATCATGGCGGACCCCTTCCTGACATGTGATACTCCAACAACTTTGGCAGTAACTTGAGGACACTAATCTTCCTCGTAATATTCTGAGCAGAGTCCTTGCATAGGAAGTTAGTGAACTGAGGTATACCAGGAAACCAGGCAAAATGTCCCTTTTTTGAACAATGCACTACAAGGGATAACATCAGCACACAGTCGCCTCCTTCCAGTTTCTTCCCGACATCTTTTCCAGTGATACCTGACCAGAGCTAAAAGTTTCTCAGTCAGCTCCAACAACTTCTAGAAGAGCCTAGTTGGGACCTCATACACTGAAATGATTACTGTGACAAAATCCATCAAAAAATGCACAAAAATTATGATAACAAGCGTTCAATTGCTGTGAAAGAAAGTCTTTTTCAAACAATGTCCCGAAATTCCTTTGATCTACAAATCTTGTGAAAAACAATTCTTGTAATGAATGATTCTTCTATATGTTATCTTCATGTGAATTTAATGCTCCCAGAGCTCTTACCTCAATGAGGAATATAAACCGCCTTAACAATCTCCCTGGGAAAGATCAAATCTCCATCTCTTGATCCCACAAGGACACTGCGGTTTCTGATAAAGCTGGACACGGCTACAGGTTTTCCACTAGTGTCTCCGACTTTCCAGGCTCCCGATTATATGATGGTTCCAATGTTGTCAGATATTATAAGGGGATAAAGAAAAAGCCCCCCATAGCGTAAAAACATTAAACTAAACTCAATTTATTAAAGGCCAAAATGGACTCTTACATTAAAAGCAGTAAAAAACAGCAGTAATGGTGCAAACAATTCGTTGTAGACAGCATTAGAAATGGCTGCCGTAGTCCACTTTTCCCACCTAGAAAATGGCCGCCTCCAGGTTGGAGACATTTTCTCCAAAAAAATGACCGCCAAGTCATTTCCTGTTCTTGCACATAAATAGAAAGGGCTGTCAGCCAATCTGGTTCCCGTGATGAAGTCACGTGCCGTGATGTAACGCGTAGGGAGTAGCTGGATATACTGAACAAACCAGGAAGTGATGTAAGAGGTGTCTAATGCTGTCTACAACGAATTGTTTGCACCATTACTGCTGTTTTTTACTGCTTTAATGTAAGAGCCCATTTTGGCCTTTAATAAATTGAGTTTATTCATATTTTGCACAAATACATATGTAGCACCCTGGTGTTTAGGCAGGGTTGCTCCTCAATTTACCTGCCAGGTATAGCTGCCTTGGCTAATTGTTTAGGATCAATTAATTTTACTCTAAGTCTGTAATTGCCGCACTTCTCTTTTTCCGCTAGGTGGCCGGGTACCTGGTGGCATTAGATATGAGAAGGGCAATGCAAGCTCAGATTATGGGTATATGGGGTATCCCAGCCAATGGGCAGGGGTTTTCTTAAATCCCTTGGCCTGCTGGGAGAACCTATATATTTAGGTGGAGTCAGGTGATTACGGTTCTGTGCCACTTAGGCGGCTGTCTGGGTGGACGTGTGTTGTATTGCTCGGGCTGCTAGGCCTGGGTTTGGGCCTATCCCGGGCACATCTGGCTGCTAGGCTATCTGAGGGCCTATCCAGAAGCAAGAAAGCAGCGCAGGGTTGGGATTGTGGCTTGCAGTCTAACCAGAAGTGACGATTCTGCTGGCCGGAGAACCTGTCATGGTCGGAGGTAGAAAGAAAAGCTGTTGCCACTAAGGGACCAACCACCTTATTACCAGGGACCACAGTGAGTAGCTGTAGCAAGTACCGGAGCAGTATTCTCCCCAACCGGGGGCGGTAAAGAATCGGGGAACTTTAGCGGGTATCAAGCCAGGGACCCAGCCAGTGAAGGTGACGCTTGCAGAGCAGCCTTGTGTTTCAAGCCAGGGACCGAGCAGGCCAGTGGGGTGAAGCTTGAGAAGTATCTTGAGTGCCAAGCTAGGGACCCAGCAAAGAAGCGAGGGTGACGCTTGAGGAAGATTGGAGGAGCTCATGGGATTCAGTGGCAGTGAATCATCTAGTCTAGTGAGAGACTGGGAGCTCAGTGGGCTGAAGAACTACAAGGAGTGATTGTAGTGGAAGCGAAGGAACTGTTACACTTTGTGCTAGAAACTGTTAACGACAAAGCCATAGGAGACAGCATTCCTACACATGCAGATGTGGCGTCTTGCTGGAGGCCTTTCCCTGCATGGCTGTCCTTCTGTTGAAGTCTCTGAGTCTGCCAATTAACCTTGCAACTATCTAAGGGTGTCCTGGCCCCATCCCTCTCTCCCAAAGTTCTGTTAAGAGAAATAAAATCTCTGCATTCAAGGAGTGTCTGGCACCCAATGAATCTACCTTGCATTACACCCACTATGTCTTACAATCCACAACATACAGAAGGATGTCAGCTATCTCTGGCCCTGGAGGTTCTCATTAGACTGAAGGAGGTCTGGGACCTTGCTACACATAGGTGTGTGTTTGTTTGTCTAGTATCTACTGGAGCTTTAAAGAATAATCCAAGTCTTGGCTAAATTATACATAATGTGACATTATGAAAGGCAAGATGGTTGAGGTTGAGGAATGCTATGTATCACCTCACATGCTTTGATATGTAGGAAACTAAGGTGGAATCCGGTCCAGGTTTTCCTGGGCCACCTTGGCAGTGTGGGTTCCAAGCTGGATTTTTCTTTCCACCTGTGACCAGCACCAGGTGGCATAAGGAAGGACTGGAGAAAGGAAACTGAACTGTTTAGGTAATGCCTAAAAGGCAAGGATTTATTTTATTTTCTGTTTTATTTCTTCATTTTCTTGCAACCTTTTAAATAAAGCTGACTACAAATCAGAATTGTAAGAAAAAGACCTGCAGTTGGACTGCTTTTTTCCTAGGGAAGGTGATCCCTATTTGAGCCACCCCCCACAATAGTTACATTGGTCCAGCTTGGTACAACATACAGTATACCATATAATAAACTATGTATTAAAATAAACAATAGTGTAATGACTCCCTAATATAAGTGAAAATCAACAATAGTAAAAAATTGCTCCCATCAGATAATACTATCAATCCATAAAAGGCCTCCAGCCCCCCTATCTCCCGCTGCACTGGGTGTTCTGACATGGCAGACTTCTGGCCGCACCCGGAATTGACGTCACCACGCTTCCGTCCTACTCGTTACGTCATCTTCATCCCTGATGAAGTCATGTGTAGCGTGACGTAATGTGTAGGACGGAAGCGTGCTGATATAATTTCCGAGTGTGGTCGGAAGTCTGCCACCCAGTACTCCCAAATCATTGTTACATTCTGTAAATGGGCTTCCTAGCCCTTTTTATTTGTGAATAGTTTATAATTGCAAAGGCTCCATGCACACAAGCGGTTTTTTTTTAAGCTAAAAAAAGCTGCAAAAAACACTGGATAAAAACACTGGTAATAGCGTTTTTTTAGTAGCGTTTTAGTAGCATGTTTTATTAGAATTTTTTTGCAGTTCCATAAAAAAAGCTTAAAAAACGCTATTAGTAGTGTTTAGGTGCTGGGAAAAATGCTCCGCGAAACTCTACAAAAACAATTAATTAAAGTAGTGTGCATGGACACATAGGATAACACTATTTAGCTTCTAGGAGCTTAAAAAAAATGCAAGTGTGCATGCAGTCTATATCTTTTAATAAAAGCAGTTACTGCACTATGGGAAGTATTCTTATCCTTAAGTCAGTGGTGGTGTTTTTTGTTTTTTTGTTCACAATCGGTCATTAACCCCGGCACTTACCCCATCTAGGATGCGGGCAGGCAGCGGGTGGGTTGCAGGCTCCTATAGGCGGCGGGCAGTGGGCGGGTTGCAGGCACCTCTGGGTGGTGGGCGGTTTGCGGGCTCCTCCAGGTTGGCAAGCAGCGGCTCCTGTGTCCTCTCCTCCCTCCTCTTCTGCATCACAGCGGCTTCTGCCGTGCATCCATTAGGATCGCCTTTCCTTTAAGCCAATCGGGTGACGGATCTCAATACCTGCTTCCTGCGGGTATTGAGATCTCTCCTATTGAGAGGTGTTTATGTTAGTAAGGATAATTCTGTTGATTGCAGACTGGCTGGTGGGTTGAGCTGGGAATATTCAGCAGCTGGCAGAGAGGCTGAGCCAGGTGCTGGTCCAGGGTTCTGGGCAGATCCTCACGATATGGTTGCGATATGGTCCCCAGCCTCGACCGGCCTTGTGACGTCAGCCAACAGTGGGCTTCAGCCCGCTGTCTGCTGAAAACGGGTCACTGGGGTGCAGAACAAACTTTAGCTGTACTTGTTCTTCAAGAGCACCAGCGTGAAAGGGTCCTTAAGCCCATTAAAGACATAAAGGAAATACAAGAACAGGATGTTTTTTAAAGTGGTTGTTAACCCACTATAATGTGATCATGCCATCCTCCCTGCTATATAATGCTATGTGCTAGAGAGAAAAAAACACAGTCACTTCCAGCGCTAATAGGTCTTCTGAAGTAAAGGGTAACAGGAATAGTGGTGGTAAAATAGTATCTCAAGTCTTTGTGGATACTGCCTTCCTCAGATGGGGTAATCCGAAGGAACCTACAAGAAAAACAAGCCTAGCTCTGGCGAAGGGGATGCGCCCCCGAAACGCATCAGCTGTACCCCGTGTCCTGTGCATGTCCATACACCTGTATTTTATGGCTTATTGGCAGTTGCATTTTGTGAGTACCCACTTTTATACAACTTTGTATTAATAAATTATCTTTGGTAATGCACTAGGTGTGTGCGCCTTACATTTTTTTGCTTTTCTTATAACGCTATGTGCCCCTGTGCTGTATAAAATAGATGCCAATTATACCGTATATCGAGCATCTCCTGGCGCTCACGTGACTCCTTGGATCTCTCTTTTGCCCGGCTGACAGCTATAGCCGGTGGGCCGAGCACTGCCGCTGACATCAGAGGGAGAGGAGAGAGATCTGAGGATTCACGTGAGCGCCGGGAGACGCTCTGATATAAGGCATAATTGGCATCTTTTTTTATACAGCACAGGCACAGGGGCACATAGCGTGATGTAACAGAGGGGACGGCATGATCATATTATAGATTTGATTGCACCAGGAGGGGAGAATCGTGGGGTGGACAGAGCTGACAGGCAGGGAGGGGAAGGGGGAGGAGGACAGAGCAGGGCTGCGGATGATGGTGGCACGTAAACTGACCATGGTGTCAGGGCTCAGCAGCCATGATATACCGTGGTCCATTTAGAGAGGGAGGGGCACAGCCAGGCAGGATCAGCCAGGTATTTTAGGTAATACGGGGAACCAAGTTACGCAGCACAAGCACTGTGCTGTTTAACATGCTTTAAGGGAACAGGATCCATTTTTATTTTTATTTTTTTTTAGGGTAACAAACACTTTAAGTATTTATTGCTGCTTAAAGCATTCATGTACAAAAATAAAATAAAAAATAATAATAAAATAATAATAATAATTATATTAATAATAATAATAAAAAATACAAGAGATTCCATTTTCTAGCACATCCCATACTGGCATGGTCTTACAAGTGTACAGAGTCTATAAAGCTTTTAGTTTTCTTCCTACACCATGCTTATGATTCAGCAGCTCCCCGACTTATTTATTCTGCTTGAAAACAAAGAGAGGCCTCGGAGATGTCTCTAGCAGACAATGAAGCGTCCTCTCTGCCCTCTGCCCGGACCCGCTTCCCTCTACGCCGTCCATTGTAATCACAAATGTACTGACATTTACTCCTACTGAGTCGGCTGGATTTCTTGGGGCTACTTTGTACTCTTTTTGTGAATAGACACATACCCGTACTTTTCACTGATGTCTCTCCAATTTGTTTGGAAAAACAGAACAATAAATACGCGGAGAGGTTACATAGTTACATAGTAGGTGAGGTTGAAAAAAGACACAAGTCCATCAAGTTCAACCTATGTGTGTGATAATGTGTCAGTATTACATTACATATCCCTGTATATTGCGGTCATTCAGGTGATTATCTAATAGTTTCTTGAAGCTATCAATGCTCCCTGCTGAGACCACCGCCTGTGGAAGGGAATTCCACATCCTTACCGTTCTTACAGTAAAGAACCCTCTACGTAGTTTAAGGTTAAACCTCTTTTCTTCTAATTGTAATGAGTGGCCACGAGTCTTATTAAACTCTCTTCTGCGAAAAAGTTTTATCCCTATTGTGGGGTCACCAGTACAGTATTTGTAAATTGAAATCATATCCCCTCTCAAGCGTCTCTTCTCCAGAGAGAATAAGTTCAGTGCTTGCAACCTTTCCTCATAACTAAGATCCTCCAGACCCTTTATTAGCTTTGTTGCCCTTCTTTGTACTCGCTCCATTTCCAGTACGTCCCTCCTGAGGACTGGTGCCCAGAACTGGACAGCATACTCCAGGTGCGGGCGGACCAGAGTCTTGTAGAGCGGGAGAATTATCGTTTTATCTCTGCAGTTGATCCCCCTTTTAATGCATGCCAATATTCTGTTTGCTTTATTAGCAGCAGCTTGGCATTGCATGCCATTGCTGAGCCTATCATCCACT
This sequence comes from Lithobates septentrionalis, assembly GCA_037952835.1. Lineage (NCBI taxonomy): Eukaryota > Metazoa > Chordata > Amphibia > Anura > Ranidae > Lithobates > Lithobates septentrionalis. The sequence goes on from JBBDGP010002372.1 coordinate 1,263,234, forward strand.
AGGACCCCCAGGTCCTTTTCCATCCTAGATTCCCCCAGAGGTTCTCCCCCCAGTGTATAGATTGCATTCATATTTTTGCCACCCAAATGCATTATTTTACATTTTTCTACATTGAACCTCATTTGCCATGTAGTCGCCCACCCCATTAATTTGTTCAGGTCTTTTTGCAAGATTTCCACATCCTGCAGAGAAGTTATTGCCCTGCTTAGCTTAGTATCGTCTGCAAATACAGAGATTGAACTCTTTATCCCATCCTCCAGGTCGTTTATGAACAAATTAAATAGGATTGGTCCCAGCACAGAACCCTGGGGAACCCCACTACCCACCCCTGACCATTCTGAGAACTCCCCATTTATCACCACCCTCTGAACACGCCCTTGTAGCCAGTTTTCAATCCATGTACTCACCCTATGGTCCATGCCAACGCACCTTATTTTGTATAGTAAACGTTTATGGGGAACTGTGTCAAATGCTTTTGCAAAATCCAGATACACCACGTCTACGGGCCTTCCTTTATCTAGATGGCAACTCACCTCCTCATAGAAGGTTAATAGATTGGTTTGGCAAGAACGATTCTTCATGAATCCATGCTGATTACTGCTAATGAAATCATTCTTATTACTAAAATCTTGTATATAGTCCCTTATCATCCCCTCCAAGAGTTTACATACTATTGATTTTAGGCTAACTGGTCTGTAATTCCCAGGGATGTTTTTTGGGCCCTTTTTAAATATTGGTGCTACATTGGCTTTTCTCCAATCAGCTGGTACCATTCCAGTCAATAGACTGTCTGTAAATATTAGGAACAACGGTCTGGCAATCACCTGACTGAGTTCCCTAAGTACCCTCGGATGCAAGCCATCTGGTCCCGGTGATTTATTAATGTTAAGTTTCTCAAGTCTAATTTTAATTCCGTCCTCTGTTAACCATGGAGGTGCTTCCTGTGATGTGTCATGAGGATAAACACTGCAGTTTTGGTTACTGAAGGACTGAAGGTTCTGACTGAAAACAGGCAGAAAACAGATGTATTAGGAAAACCAGAATGGGAGGTAGCCAGCCAGGATAACAATGAGATGCTACGGTATATTAGGCTGTTTTTTCTTTATTCCCACTGAGCTACTTCAGTGCCGACATGCCATTTGAGTGTAAGCTTTTAAAGTAAATGTAAACCCTGAACTGAAAGAAAGTTTTTTTTTGTTTTTTTCCTCAGCACTGTGTATTATAAAGACGTCACGTTTCTTCCTAATAAAATACTTTTTTTTCTTTTTTTTAATTTATTTTTGCTGTATGCCAGTGTTGCTAGTGTAGCACCCTTTAGTTGTGCTAGGTAATGGTGTAGATTTGTAGTGTAGGTACATTTATTGGGCTAAGCCTGAGCTGTGAATCTGGCTCAGGGTTCAGTGACTTAGGGTTGGATGGGTCATCCTAGCAGCTCCTCCTGGTGCCTCCCCCTGTTTTCTGGGACATTGGAGAATGTTCTGGACAAAGTGGGTGGAGGTTAGGAGGAGCTGTTTGGAATATTTATGAGGGCCTCAGCCAAGCTCCAGTAATGGGCTGGTAGGGGGGCAGGCCACCTTATAAATAGGCACGAGTCATACCAGCAGGGGAGTCAGGTGGAGGATGGAGATGGAGTGTTGAGGAGGCTGTTGGTGGCCCCCAGGGGTGCCCCGTAGTTTGAGGGAGGGTGACCTTGGGCCAGGGCTCAGGTGCTGGAGGGATCCTGCCATAACACATGAAGGAAGCCCTTTTTGGAGGCATGAGGGCATGGAGAGAGGACAGCAGGAGCAGGTCAGCTTTACTGGAAGATCTCCTGTGTGTCAGCCGGGCGGGCTGGTGAGTGTCAGTCTGGTGGACTGTGATGGAGGAGTTAGCCTTGAGGGTTGGTAAAGGGGAAGTTTCAGCCAGGTGAGTTGGCAGTGCCTGAAGAGGTGGTGCTGGGATCAGTAGCCACAGCAGGGAACTGGAGGGACACTGTAATGCTGCTACACAACCAAGGGGCCTCAGGCTCTGGCCTGTAGTGGGCTATGGCCTTTAATCTTCAAACAGTGATCCAGCTGGGGTCTGCAAGCAAGAGTGTGCTTTAGGAAGAAGTGGAGCTGTATAAAGAGACGGTATATAGGAAGAATGTCCCTGAAGTTCAGCTAAAGTTAAGTGGGCATCCCATAACCTCCCATCCCTATCCAAGTTATTAACCCCCAATAAACAAAAAAAAAACCAGAAAACGGACTGTTCTCAGCCTTAGGAGTGCCTGTGAAGGTCCGGTGTGCCTGGCTGTGCAGCGTCGGGGATCCCGGTTCATTTGCTGCGTTGCACTTATCTCCTGCAAACTCTTTACAGCCACCTCCAGTAGTCTATAGATGGTTGTGTGGCATTTCTAATGGTGGGTTTTCTAATGGTGACAAAGGGCGGACCATGTCTGTGCAATGTCTGTGTAATGCTGGTTGATCCTAAATACTGTATACTAAATATTGACACTCAGCTCAACATTGGCTACATTGGGAATCCCCCAGGCCCAGTTCCTTGACAAATAATGTCCCAGACATATTCTTCTCAGGGGATGATTCTTTTTGAGAATGTTCTGAATAATGGATGCCAGTCGCATTAGTAAAGGTTGTAGATTTTATTGTTTTAGTTCAGTGATCTCCCAACCGGATGGGGCCCTTTGCTTGCTTTTATCTGGCCCTTGGGGCACTATTCCATCCACTGACACCAACAATTGGACATATGTCCTCCCACTGGCACCGACGAAGGGGCACAATTCCTCCCAATGACACCAACAATGGGGCACAATTCCTCCCAATGGCACCAACAATGGGGCACAGTTCCTCCAAAAGACACCTACCAAGGTGGCACAAGCCTTCCCACTAACACCAAAGGTGGGGAACTATTCCTCACACTGACAGCAACAATTGAGCATATGTCCTCCCACTGATACCAATGAAAACTCCTCCTAATGACACCGATGGGATACACTTCCTCCCACTGACAGTGGGGCACTATTCCTCCTACTGACACCAACAATGGGGCATTATTTAATCTCACTGACACCAGGACATTTTCTACTCTCAATGGCCTCAGTCAGGCCCCCCACTGTCTGAAGGATAGTATACTGGCCCTTTGTTTAGAAAGTTTGGAGACCCCTGCATTAATTCATAGAGAACAGGAGGTCGCAGAGTCTCTGGTCTGGTCTCCATCGCTCTCTATTGCACCAGGCCCAGCCCCAATTACTTGGTAATGTCGCAGACAGTTTTTGTGCTCAGGGGGTAATTCTTTTCTATGGATGTTCAGAATGATGGGTGGCAGTTGCATTAGTTACGTTTTTTTTTGGATATTTTTTTGTACCACTGCATTAAGAAGTTGTGACTCCAGAGAGGTAGATATGGTTTTCATCACTCTCTCTGTCACACCAATGCTCCTCATGTTCTGGAAGTGAATGTACTTTTCTTGGAGTAGCTCCTACCCCTTCTGACCTTTAGGCACCAGACTCCAGTGTGAAGTCCATACCAAAAGCTCTTTCCACTGATAATAGGACAAAGGTCTCCATGTATATAACTCTGCAGTTACTGGTCACAGTGAGACACCCCAGTAAAACTCTAACAAAGGCTACAATTATTTGTCTAGAAATGCCTGCAGGACTGTTCGCTGTGGACTGGAGAAAAGTTGTTAGACAGCACATTGTTGGTATATTGATTACCAATGTTGCTGGATTAGGGCCTGTGCAGTGATTGTCTCTTTGTTGAATTAAGCTGTGATTGTCTCTTTGTTTGATCGGGCTGTCTCTTTGCTGGATTGGGCTGTCTCTTTGCTTTATAAGGATATCTCTTTGCTGGATTGGGCCATCTCTTTGCTGGATTGGGATGTCTCTTTGCCGGATGGGGATGTCTATTTACTGGATTGGGCTGTCTCCTTCCTGAATTTAGTTGTCTCTTTGCTGAATATATGGGGTTGTCTCCTTGCTGGATTGGAATGTCTCTTTGCTGAATATATGGGGATGTCTCTGCTAGACTGGGCTGTCTCTTTGTTGGATTGGGATGTCTCTTTGCTGAATGTATGGGGATGTCTCTTTGCTGGATTGGAATGTCTCTGCTGGGTGGGGGTGTCTCTTTGCTGGATTGGGTTTTCTCTTTGCTGAATATATGAGAATGTCTCTACTGGATTGGCCCGTCTCTTTGCAGGATTGGTATGCCCCTTTGCTGAATATGTGGGGCTGTCTATTTGCTGGGTGGGGATGTGTCTTTTGCTAGATTGGACAGTCTCTTTGCTTAATATATGGGGATGTCTCTTTGCTGGATTGAGATGTCTCTTTGCTGGATTGGGCTTTCTCTTTACTGGGTTTGGCTATCTCTGCTGAATATATAGGGATGTCTCTTTTGCTGGATTGGGATGTCTCTTTGCTGAATATGTGGGGCTGTCTCTTTCTGGATGGGGGTTTCTCTTTTGCTAGATTGAGCTGTCTCTTTGCTGAATATATGGGGCTGTCTCTTTGCTGGATTTAGCTTTCTCTCTGCTGAATATTTGGGGATGTCTCTTTGCTGGATTGGGCTGTCTCTTTGCTGAATATATGGGGATGTCTCCTAGCAAGAGGCTGATACAAAGCTAAGTTTGGGTACTTATATTGCTTACATTTAAAGAAATGCATATAATGATTTCGAATTTAATACCTAGATGCATTATTTTGTGTTTTTTATAGCTGATTTGAGTTCCGCTGTATCAAAACAAGTAGTCCAAAACAAAATACATATCATAAGGCAGCTTGCCATTGATTTAATGTGGTGGCTGCATTAGTGTTCTTTTCTTTGGCTTTTTTCCCTCTGTTCTCACTTGGCCACTGGCCAGTAACCCACCTCCATGTATTAGTGAGACACAACTCTGGATGAAAGATAACAGGAGGCACAGCAGGCAGCATCATTGTCAGTCTGGGGGGGGGGGGGGGTGTTAAATGTATTAGCAGATTTAGATACACTAAGAAATTGAAGACAAACGCCAGCTCACACTTTATAAGCAGTTTTGGGATAAAGATTTTACATGAATAAATAAAAGCTGATCATTGTAAGCAGCCTTGGCAGTGTGAAACGGTGTGTCTTATCCATGTAAACTGATACATTCTAGAACAATTATTAACCCCTGCAGCCCCCCAAATTCCCCCCGGCACAAATCCCCTCCCCCAACCTCCTTGTGGTGCCCCCCACCCCCACCCCCACCTCACATGGTACCCCAGTGCCCCGAACAGCCGCCCCTCGTCCCCGAGCCCTGCTTTCATTACTGCCTGCTTTATAATGTTCCCACTTTTCAAATAGAAATAAAGAAAAAACAGCTGGCCTTTAAAATATTTGAATATTCAGTGGTTTGATTTATACCATTTAAAAAAGTGATTTTTTTTTTTTTGCATATTATCGTACTTAACATATCCCAGTGGGCAAGGCTTTTATAATCCTAACACCACACATATGTTTTTTGGTTTTTTTTTTGCTCAGCCTTTTTATAAATAACTTTTGTTCCAACAAAAAGAACTCACAAAGCAAACTTTGCAAAGACAGTAAATATATATATATATATATACTGTATATAGTGTATCCAGCTGCTTCCTTCACACTAAAGAACTCCAGATTGTCTTGTTCTGCTTACTTATAAGTAACGCTATCTGATAACAACATCACTTGCGGTTTGCGTTTGAGGCTGGCAATCCACCAACTTATTTTTTTGCAACTTTTTTTTATTATTATTATTGCCGCCCCCCCCCCCCCCCCCAGACAAAACCACCAGCTGCCACTGCATTACAGTACAGTCCCCTTTGCATTACAGTGTTCCTTTACATCACTGACCCCCTTTACATCACAGACCCCATTTACTACACTGTAAAGGGGCACTGTGATGTAAAGGGGGGCTATTATGTGAAGGGGACTGCACTGTAAAGAGTCACTGTGATATAAAGGGGATTGCACTGTAATGTAAAGGGGGATGTAATGTGAAGAGGGGTTGAGGAACGACTCTGTGAATATCGAATTGCCAATAATTACCCCCCCCCCCCCGGTCCCTGAAAATAAATTGGCTGCCGCAAAACCCGTGTCTGGTACCAAAAAGGTTGGGGGCCGCTGCTTTAGATGACCTGCCATGCTTATTGCTATCACAAGGGATGTTGTTCATTCCAAAAAGGAATATATCAAGTAGTCAGCAAGGTCCAAAGTGGGCACAGAACCAGTGGCGGCCCGCTCATTAAGGGCCGCCCCCCCTAATCCATGCGCCCGGCCCCTAATCTCCATGCTTTGATTTTTTTTTTTTTTTAAGCAAATGATTGGAGCCTGAGGCTCTAATTGGCTTCAAAAAAGGGTGGGCTCGGGGGGCAGAGCGCTGCGCCATGAGCCCACCCAGTTGTGTGACGATAGCAAATTAATACTCGCTAATGTCTTCCTGCTGCTTCTCCTGGCCAATCAGGAAGCGGGTCCTGAGACCTGATTGGCAGTGAGTCTTACGGGGAGAATCAGGAAGACAATAGCTAATATTAATTCACTATGGTCACACAGCTGGGTGGGCTCATGGCGCAGTGCTCTGCCCCCACAAGACCACCCTTTTTTGAAGCCAATTAGAGCTTCAGGCTCCAATCATGTGCTTCAAAAATAAAAAGATAAACCCCATTGAAATCCATGTGTCCGGCTCCCCGCATGTAGATTAGGGGCTGGAAGCATGGATTAGGGGGGGCGGCGCCCCTGCGCCCGTAACGAGCGGGCCGCCACTGATGTGCGTGTGAAGGCAGGTGTACTTTTGACAATATAGTGTAAGATATGATGAGGAGTTTGGCTGCTCTCACGGATAGAAATGGTGGAGAAGCAGGACAAAGGTTATTGTGAGAAACTTCAAATATCCTGATATCAATTGGGCAAACGGAACTGCACACTCAACTAAGGCTTGAATCGTCTTGAACTAATTTTTGGGAAATTTCAATTGCAGTGGTGGCTGGTGCTCAGTATTTTGGGGGCCAACCTCCCCCCTCACTCACACCACCGCCGCCACCATCACCAGACTCCCTGGGAAATCAGGTCCCAGGAGCTGCTTCCTGATTGGCCGGGAGGAGAATCAGGAAGACAATAGTGAATATTTATTCTGCGCCTTAAGCCCACCCTTTTTTTTTAAGCCAATTAAAGCCTCCAGCTCTAATCACGTGCTTAAAAAATAAATAAAAAAACAGTTGAAATGTATGCATCAGGCACCCTGCATGAAGATTAGGGGGCCGGGCGCATAGATGGGGGGGGGGGCGGGGGGTGGCGCCCCTGCGCCCCTTTTGGACGGGCCGCCACTGGTCAAATGGTAGAAGCTCCAATTTAAAAAAAAATCTCTGTTGGATCTACTTATTGCACGTAACAAGTAGTTGATTTCAGATGTGTAAATTACAGACAACTTGGCTAACAGTGATCACTGAGTAATTACGTTTGCAATTAATTACAGGAAAGAGACACATGTTGGTATGAGAAGAACACAAAACGTAAAAAAAGTTAACTTTATCACTTCAGCCCCGGAAGGATTTACCCCCTTAAGGACAAGGCCCTTTTTTGCAATATGGCACTGCGTCGCTTTAACTGACAATTGCACGGTCGTACGACGTTGTACACAAACAAAATTGACGTCCTTTTTTTTCCACAACCTCCGCGGTTTTTATTTTTTGCACTATAAACGAAAAAAAAAAAAAAAGGGTCGACAATTTTGAAAAAAAAACACATATTTTTTACTTTTTGCTATAATAAATATCCCAAAAAAAACCTTAAAAAAACAAATTTCTTCCTCAGTTTAGGCCAATATGTATTCTTCTACATATTTTTGGTGGAAAAAAAACCAAAAACGCAATAAGCGTATATTGATTGGTTTGCGCAAAAAAAAATTTATAGCGTCTACAAAATAAAGGATTTATTTATGGCATTTTTATTCTAATTTAAAAAGAAATAAAAAATCGCAATAAGCGTATATTGATTGGTTTGCGCAAAAAAAATTTATAGCGTCTACAAAATAAAGGATTTATTTATGGCATTTTTATTCAAATTTTTTTTTTTTTTGTACTAGTAATGGCAATGATCATTTTTTTTTTGTGGGTCTGCGACATTGCGGCGGACAGATCGGACACTTTTGACACTTTTTTGCGACCACTGACATTTATTTAGCGATCAGAGCTAAAAATAGCCACCGATTACTGTATAAATGTCACTGGCAGGGAAGGGGTTGACACTAGGGGGCGATCAAGGGGTTAAGGGTTCCCTAGGGAGGTGTTACTAACTGTGGGGGGTGGGAACTTACTGGCAGTAGAGAGAGATCGCTGTTCCTGATCACTATTTACATTGACAGATCCCCATTCTGGCTCTCTGAGGAGCGATCGCGGGTCGCCGGCGGACATCGCGGACGCCGGCCACGCGCATCGGCTCCGGCGTCGCGCTGCATCCCCTATAGCTCTCAAAGCGGGCAACATACACCTACGGTGATTCACACGGCCATGTCAACCTGCCACAATATAATGACGGAGGCTGGTCAGCAAGCAGTTAATAAGCTGTACACTGTTCTGTATGATGTTAAAGGGGAGTTCAACCAGATGTTTTAAGTTCGCCCCCTCGCGTTGCTCGTAACATTTCCATGAATCATGGATTGTTTTTTGTTTTTCAGAGCTTATTATGTATTTTGGGTGATAAACAGGTACACTTCTGCAGTACCTCACGGTGGCGAGGTACGTGACATCCGGCTGCCCGTTGGCTCCTGAGCTATAAGTGTCATCAATCCCAGGAGTCAATGGGCAGCTTCTACAAAACGAGAGCGCTGCGCTTTGTAGGCAATGCGCGTGCGCGAGATGGGGAAATCAGGTATCCCAGAAAGGAGCTACGAGTGGGCTTCAGATGCCCACACTAAAGATGGGAGCGCACTTACTAAGGAGGTGACTGTGAGTAATTTGCACAACTATCTAACCAAAAAGAGTTCATTTTACTACATATGCCAGAATGTATTGTACAAAATGCGACCATCGCTGTTTTTTCTTTTTTTTTTTTTTTTTAAAAGGCTGGAACTCTGCTTTAAATGGAACCAACTTTTCTTCACAAAGCACATCGAGACATGTGCAAATGCTTTCAGTGCATATTAAACAAAAAGCATTGCATTCCATTGGGTATCAATAACAAAAGAACAAAAGTTCAACCAGGTTGCCTAAATTCTAGGGCAAAAAGACATATAAATGAAAATAAATTGGCTTTTAGAAAAATAAAAGGCGGAATGGTCAACATTGGCATTTCAAAACTACAAAGGAATCCAACAACAAAAGTGCAATCAGGGTAGCTAAACTAAATAATGAAATGCATATTACTTCAGAAGGAAACAGCATGAAAAAATTCTCTAAATATACCAATAGTATAAAGAACATTAGAAAACATGTAGGGTCAATAAAAAAATTAACAGGGGCAGCTGGTTACACGTGACAGAGAGGAGGTAGATGTAATAAATACATTCTTCCCTTTAGTCTATACAGAATACAAAGATGGGTAAAATAATTGTGACAGACCCAACCAGGAGAGGGGCAAAACACACAGACTCTGGGAACTGGAGGGCCCATATACATATTTGGGGTCTCTATGCCAAAACCAGCAATAACTGCTTTCGATTGTGATACTCAGAGCAGATGTTAATATCATCAGCTCAAAGCAACCAGATTCTTGAAGTCTCCTGATATCTATTTAAGCTGTTAAGTGTCTTTGTCCCGTTGTGTGCCTCCTAGGTCTGCATTCCCATTGTTAATTGTGTTAATGAAGTCGCCTATTGTTTCTGTCTGTCTGCTAGTATTGTGTCCACTTCACCTTGTTACCAAATCATTCTGGGATGTTATATGTTTGTTGATTTAACTTACTGTTTAATTAGATTAGTGTTTAATTAAGATCACTGTTAGCTGTTAATTGGATTGGTGTTTGAAGTATGCATTGTCAGGCCAATATCCTCAAGAGGGGAATGTCCTCCTGTGGGGTAAAAAAGCATGTGTCTGAGTTTCAATAAAGAGTCATTCCTTTGGTTCTATCCCAACATCTTGCCTGTGTACGATGCTTTGGGTAAAAAGGGCTGGTATTAGCACTCAAGTCTGCTCGGAACGGTTTGGAGGGCAGGAGGCACTGTTTGGTAGAAGGAAGCACCCAAGCAGGGTGCCAAAGCGGTTCCGTCACTATAATCACAACGGCAACCTTCATGACAGTGGGCTTTAGGTACCTCTATGGCTGAAGGAAATCCAGACTAAAAAAAACTGGAACAATTTGATGCAAAAACATCTCCAGGACCAAAGAACTTACACCCACGAGTCCTCAAAGAGCTTAGCCAAGTTATAGCCAGGCCATTGTTCTTAATTTTTAAGGAGACCTTACTGACAGGAATAGTGCCAATCCATTGACAAAAAGAAAATATGCAAAAGAGATGTGCACGAAGGGAACATTTGTTTAGTTTCATGTCGCTCTGTTAGGCCCCTTGGGGCTTTATTCCCCCCACTGTCAGCAACAGTGGGGCATAGTTCCTGCCACCGACACCGACATCGGGGCACTGTTCCTCCCACCTACACCAGTGATGGGGTACTATTCCTCCCACTGACACAAGTGATGGGACACTATTCCTCCCATGGCCACCAATGATGGGACGCTATTCCTCCCACTGATACCAATGGTGGGGCACTATTCCTCCCACTGATACCAATGGTGGGGCACTATTCCTCCCACTAATACCAATGGTGGGGCACTATTCCCCCCATTGATACCAATAATGGGGCACTATTCCTTCCATTGATAACCAATGATGGGACACTATTCTATTCCTCCCATTGATACAAATGAAGGGCCACTATCCCTCCCATTAATACCAATAATGGGGCACTATTCTTCCCATTGATACCAATGATGGGGCATTATTCTATTCCTCCCATTGATACTAACGATTGGGCACTATCCATCCCATTGATACCAGTGATGGGGCACTATTCCTCCCACTGATACCAATGATGGGGCACTATTCCTCCCACTGATACCAATGATGGGGCACTGTTCCTCCCACTGATACCAATGATGGGGCACTATTCCTCCCACTGATACCAATGATGGGGCACTATTCCTCCCATTGATACCAATGATGGGGCACTATTCCGCCCATTGATACCAATGATGGGGCACTATTCCTCCCATTGATACCAATGATGGGGCACTATTCCTCCCATTAACACCAATGACAGTGCACTATTCCTCTCATTTATTTCAACTTATTGGGCATTATTACTCCCCCTAATATCAATCATGGGGCATTGCTTTCTCCATCTGACACCAAGACTTTTTCTTCTCTCACTGGCCACAAAGTAGCCCTGCTAAAGTTTGAAGGACAGTCAACTGGCCTTTTGTTTAGATTTGAGAGCCCTGGTCTATTATATTGTTTTCTATTCTAGTCTATCTATTCTATAAAGCAGCCTAAGTAGGAATCATCTTATTTAACTTTTATACCTTACTGTATTTATTGCAATATGTTTCTATATTAAATTCTGTTTAATTTTTGAAGTCATCTTTAAATTTGAATAATTCATTTCGTTGTAATGTATTTTGTAGTCGTTTAATTTTGTTACTATTGTGATTCGGAAATTCAGATACATTCGAATCTCTGAATAATGAAAATTTCCTCCGAATTTCGATTCGTAATGAAACAAATCGCACTTGTCTAATATTGAAGAAAAGATTAAGATGTATACCAGGTAAACACAGACCCATAGGCGTGTGCAAGGGGTGTGCCAGGTGTGCCTGGGTACACCCTAATCAACCCATACGGTGCAGATTCCCCTGCTGATATTTCACCAAAGCCCCCCAATGCAGCTCCTAGAAGAAGTAATGAAAAGACAAATTAATAAAAAACTATGGACACAAACCTTTGCCCTACTGACACCAACTTCTGACCTACTGACACCAACCTCTGACCTACTGACACCAACCTCTGACCTACTGACACCAACCTCTGACCTACTGACAAGTCCACTGCTCTACAGATGCCACCCACTGCCCTACTAACACTGTCCATGTTTTAATACATTTGGGGTGCACATCCTAATGCAATAGGCTGCACAAACCTATGCACAGACCAGTCAGCCTAACATTGATAGTATGTAAGGTATGGGAAGGAACGGTAGAGATCGGTATTCAAGAATTTGCCTGCGAGAATGTTATCACAAGTAACAACCAATATGGCTTTATGAAGGACTGTTCATGTCAGCCCAACCTTTTAACATTCTATGAGGAAGTGAGCTGTAATTTGGATAAAGGAAGGCCAGTGGACACAATGTATCTGGAATTTGCTAAAGTGTTCCATACAGTTTCCTGCAAATGCTTAATTTACAAGCTAAGGTCTGTTGGAATTGAAGGAACTGTAGTGAACATGGATAGGAAACTGGTTCCAGGAACACACCCAGAGGGTAGCGATAAATGACTAATTTCCTAAATGGCCTAAGGTAGTGAGTGGAGTGCCCGAGGGTTCGTTCTGGGACCTATTCTTGTTTATAAACTATATGTAGGTTGGAATAAATAGCTCAATCTACAAGATATGTAGGGCAATAACTACATGATAAGAAACAGTAGATGAAAACCTTCATAAAACGTATGGAAGGCAGCTACAAGGCAGATAAGGTTCAATTATTTAAAAAAAACTTAAAGCGGAGTGCCGGCCACATTTTTTTTTTTTTAAATTGATCCGAGCATAATGCATTATGCATAAAAAAAAGGATTATACGAGGTTAATAGTGGATGTTGCTAAAATATAAATGTAATTCTCACAAGTTTTTCCCTCCTGTTGTGGCCCTTGCCATTATGATTGTGGGCATGTGAAGCCCAATCGATATCTCTTCCTGTATTCGCTTTGGAGAGGTGCATGCTGGGTAACATGCGCGATTCACCGGCCGTAGCGCCGATTGTTTCTAAACCTGCCATAACAACGGGCGGCGACAGAGGAAGGTCCCACCCCGTCGTTATGGCAACATCACAGTACTGCCCACAGACTCCTGGGAAATGAGGACTTACATTTCCCAGGGGCACAGGCGAGGGAGGAAGTGACGAGGAGCTCCGCGGACCAGGAAGTGGCAGATTAGGAGGACTACATAGCAACAGGGCGATTCTGGTAAGTATAAAAAAAAAATTTCCTCCAAATGTCTTTTTATAGGTTTGGAAGAGTCCGATTCAGAAAAAAAATTTTTGGCGTGGAACTCCGCTTTAAAGCTATGCACTTAGGAGCTAAATATATTTATGCAAGATACTCATTAGTAGGTGATTCTCTGGGGTAAAATATTTAGGGGTTATGGGTCACCCATGCAGGGCTGGTGCCAGGATTTTGGACACCCTAGGCGAAACCTCATTTTGCCGCCACCCCCCCCCATGGCTCCACCCCCTTTGCCCTGCCCATGTATACCCCACGTTTTTTGATGAAGTGCCTATCAAATGCAGCTCACCAGCGCCCATCAAATGCAGCCTACCAGTGCCCATCAATGAATGTTTGCTTGCTTCCATTCATTCGGGAGTGGGGGCACAGACACAGTCCTCTGCCGCTGCTCCTCTGACACTATGTGCGAACGGAGCGGCGGCTGCCTGCTGATGCTGAGACTTAGTTGCTTGCTGCGGAGAGAAGAGAGTAGGAACACCAGTGGCCAGCTGCCCTAGGCAGCAGTGCTCCCTAGTTTGCCTAGTGGTAGCACCGGCCCTGCACCCATGCACCTGGGGCCCCCCGGCCAGTGCCCACGGGCCAGGGGCATGCCTTAAGACAGCCCTGTGTAGACCTTAGACTCAACAACAGCATGCAATGCCAGGATTTATTTAGCAAAGCCAGCAGACTAATATCGTACATGAAAAACAATATTTACTCAAGAGATAAAATGATAATTACACCACTCTACGCAACTCTGGCTCGCCCACATCTTGAGTATGCAGTTCATTTTTGGGCACCAATCCTCAGGAAAGATGTCCTTGAACTAGAGAGCATTTAGAGAAGGGCAGCAATGTACTGAGATGGAGTGAAGAAGAGAGGATATGATTCCATTATAAAATTGTATCAGTGGTGACTGCAGTATTAGGAATAAATTGTTTAATCTAAGGACTGGAGAAAACATGTGACCACAGCATGACGATGGACAATAAACAATTTAATCTTAAGGTAATATTAAAGGCAATTTTTTTTTTATAATCACAAACATGTTATACCTACCTGCTCTGTGCAGCAGTTTTGCTCCCTATCCTCCTTTTCTGGGGTCCCCCGCCGGCGCTCCTGGCCCCTCCCTCCTGCCGTGTGCCCCCAGAGCAAGCAGCTTGCAATGGGGACACCCTAGCAGGATCTTGACTCAGCCCCGCTCCCACTTTTGCTCCTTATTGGCTCACTGGCTGTGATTGACAGCAACTGCTGTCTCAGCCAGTGAGGAAGGAGAGTCCCTGGAGAGTTGGGGCTCTCATGCACATCACTGGATGTCTCAGCCAATGAAGAGGGAGAGTCCGCGCAGGTGAGGCTCTTGTGCACATTGCATCGATGGGGCTCAGGTAAGTATTAGGAGGGGCTGCTGAACAGAGAAGGTTTTTTTTTATCTTCATTCTTAGAATGCATGAAGGCAAAAAAAACTTGAGCCTTTAGAAACACAGTTATGGGGGACACCACTGGTAGTTGACATGAGCTTAGCTGAGCATGGAGTTTTAAGTGGCACCTTTGGTTTCACCAGAACACCCCACAAGTAGTAATGGATCAGTGACCCCCCTGGGCTACTTTGCTACACGATATTACCAGGTCGAGTCCCTCAGGATCACCCCTCAAAGGGGATCACAGGAACCAGGTGGCTAGGAAGCGGAGACAGGTAATGGCACTATAGCTGGTTAAGGTTCAGGCTGAGGTCCAGGCAGGCAGCAGGCATGAGTAGTCAGTGTCCAGCAGAGGTCGAGGCAGGCAAGTGTAATAGAAAAGAGCAAGGTCGGCAACGAGGGCAGGAGATAAAGGTAGAGTCAGACAAACCAGGCTCAGCAATAAGCAAGGTAGAACAATAATAATTTCATGAAGGAGAAGGTTGGTATGAAGTCGCAGCTCCAGCCTAGTCATACTCAGTTTCAGGGATGCACACAATGCATGTTAACACATGCAAACCAGCACATGCATGCTCACGTTTAGGAGCGTTGCTAGGTCCACAAAAGATCTGGGGCTACAGCCCATAGCAGCGTAGCAAAGAAAGTCATATGCTTGGGCAGGCATACACATGTATATACAGTAATATACGTGTGTGTGTGTGTGTATATATCCCCAGAGAGCCCCCCACTTACATCAGGGTCCCCAGAGAGCCCCCCTTACATCAGGGTCCCCAGAGAGCCCCCCTTACATCAGGGTCCCCAGAGAGCCCCTCCTTATATCAGAGTCCCCAGAGAGCCTCCCCCTTGCATCAGGGTCCCCAGAGAGCCCCCCACTTACATCAGGGTTCCCAGAGAGCCCCCCCCCTTAAATCAGGGTCCCCAGAGAGCCTCTCCCTTAAAATAGGGTCCCCAGAGAGCTACCCCCTTGCATCAGGGTCCCCAGAGAGCCCCCCACTTACATCAGGGTCCCCAGAGAGCCCCCCACTTACATCAGGGTTCCCAGAGAGCCCCCCCCCCCTTAAATCAGGGTCCCCAGAGAGCCTCTCCCTTAAAATAGGGTCCCCAGAGAGCTTCCCCCTTGCATCAGGGTCCCCAGAGAGCCCCCCACTTACATCAGGGTCCCCAGAGTGCCTCCCTTCCCCTTGGGGACCCCTGCAGAGACTCGGGTCTATGGGCCCCAGATTCGGGGCTATAGCCCCAAAAGCCACCCCCTAGCGACGCCACTGCTTGCGTTTAAACGTGCAACCAGCGATGGCCAAAAGGTCAGCATCCAGCGCGTGCAACACGCCACCCACAGACAAGACTGGGGATGAGCTGAAGGTTCGGTTCAAACAAGAGTGCAGACCAAAACATTTGGATGTTTAGACAAACACCCGCACATTTACCCCTTCGACAGGAGCCGATCGTTATGAATATTAGTTGTATTACTTCCGCTACCATACAGTACATAACAGCTTCCCACTGTCAATGGCTGATAAGGATGCCAGCAGCTGTAGGCAATGCCAAGTCCTTAACAACCAGTAATGTCACCCAGCCCCATTCACTTACGTGGCCAGGAACACCCAGCTATGTAGTCAAAGGGGCATCCATTGTTAAAAAAATGAGATAGGTACTGAGGCAGGGAGCTGTGATGTTTTCAGGAAGCTATGTACAGCCCCTCCCACCAGCCATGATCTGCCCTCCATTGCATAGAGAAGCACAAAGATCCAGTTATGATGTCACTGGGTCTGAAATGAAATGTAATGAAACTGGAAAGGTTCTATTGAAAAAAGGAATTGAGCATATTAAAGGAGGGAGAAAGGAAGAACCAGAGAAGTCAAAATATAAGCAGATTACACTTTAGATACCTCCTTTCCCACTGAACTCTAATAAAATACCCAGCCAGTAATTTTTGTTTTCAGTCATTTTTATTTATATTTTATAGGACAAGAAAAGAACAACATAAAGGGACGTAAAGTAATATATAAGCACATTTCATCAGAATTTAGAGCAGAATGAAAGTAATAAATTATAAAGTGTTGTATGGGTTAGGGTTAGGGTTAGGTTCAGGGTCAGGGTTAGGGTAGGGTTTCCCCTTGAAGAACAAGGATAGGACTCAGGGATTGGAATAGGGACCTCCTCCAAAGGTCAAAGGTCAGCAGACATGTCCCCAGAGGTCAAAGGTCAAGAGGCGTGGCTGACCCACCCCTACCAAAACGTATATTCTAATTAATCTCAAAGGGAAGTTCTTGTCTTAGTGAAGGGAAGTGAATGTTTCCCCAATCAAAAAAACAGATAAGATATATGGGAACACAACATAACAGAACAACAAAACAGTTATATTAGGGAAGTAAGGTTGGCAATGTTAAGTGTATCCTAATGGAGTCAGACAGTAATTTCTAGCTTGGGGTCTGTATATTCTTTATTTTTAACTTATTAACTCATCAAATTCCCTGGCATTGGATGTACTGGATATGACTTCTTAGGTGAGATCTTTCCCGTCTCTTTCCCTTACAAACCCTCCTTTATAATCAAACTTTTCAGTCTCCTCTCCTCTAGTGACAGCCCAGAGCAATCTCAGAACTTCACACGTGGCCATCACATCTGGCTATCACATCTGCCGCCTGTGAATACACTGTGTCTGGGTGAGGAAATGGGTTTGATTTACTCATGGCTGGGAGATAGCGGCATTTCCTCTGGCGGTAGGAAGTCGCACATTTGCTTTGTGTAGTCTGCAGAGAGATAAAAAATAAAAGTGCACCTGAATTTGCTCCATAGAGCCCATTTATGAGAGGCAGAAGTCAAGGGGATTTGACGTCAGTTCTGACTTTATTACCTTGAGGAAAAATGTTGCACTAAATCAATCTGGAATGAAAGCAGGATTAAGCTGATGGGGCTTGAAGGCTTTAACCATGATGCACGCGTTATAATTTACTTACCTTGCTTCTACTTTTCTTTTAACCATTGAAAATAATTGGTTTCTAAGGTACCCTAATTTGCTTAAGAAAAAGTCTCACCTCAGCTACCATGTGTTATGGCATTACAGAGCTCTACATTGCCTTGCATCACAGAAGTCTAAACAGGCACTTACCCCTCATTCCTATACCCCTAGACCAGTGGTTCTTAACTACTGGGCCAAGGCCAGACCACAGCCTCCCCTCTCCTGAGCTTTCAACCAGCTGTAGATCCCTTACCTCCCACAGTGCCTCCCATAGTGTCCCCCAACATTTCATGGTGTCCATAAATTTTCCATAGTGTCCCGCAACCTTCAATAGTGCCCCCAAAGATTCCATAGTGGCCTCCTCCCACAGTGCCTCCCATAGTGTCCCCCAACCTTCTATAGTTTCCACAAACATTCCGTAGTGGCCTCCTCCCACAGTGCCTCCCATAGTGTCCTCCAACCTTCCATAGTGTCCCCAATCCTTCCATAGTGGCCTCCTCCCACAGTCCCTTCCAGAGTGTTCCCCCAACCTTCCATAGAGGCCTCCCCCCACAGTCCCATCCATAGTGTCCCCCAACCTTCCCTAGTGCCCCCAAACCTTTCATAGTGGCATCCTCCCACAGTGCCTCCCATAGTGTTCTCCAACCTTCCATAGTGCCCTCAAGCATTTCACAGCAGCCTCCTCCAACAGTTCCTTCCTCTCATGGTGTTCCTCCAGCTTTCCACAGTGCCTCCAACCCATTCATAGTGACCGCCTCCTACAGTGCCTTCCATAGTGTCCCCCAACCTTCCATAGTGCCCCAAACCTTTCATAGTGGCATCCTCCCACAGTGCCTCCCATAGTGTCCCTCAACCCCCATAGTGCCCCCAAACATTCCATAGTGGCCTCCTCCAACAGTTCCTTCCTCCCATAGTGTTCCCCCAGCCTTCCACAGTGCCTCCAACTCTTTCATAGTGGCCGCCTCCCACAGTGCCTTCCATAGTGTCCCCCAACCTTCCATAGTGCCCCCAACCCTTCCATAGTGGCCTCCTCCCACAGTGCCTCCCATTGTGTCCCCCAACCTTCCATAGTGCCCCCAAACCTTCCATGGTCGCCTTCTCCCACAGTGCCTACCATAGTGTCCCCCAACCTTCCCTAGTGCCCCCAAACCTTTCATAGTGGTATCCTCCCACAGTGCCTCCCATAGTGTTCTCCAACCTTCCATAGTGCCCCCAAGCATTTCACAGCAGCCTCCTCCAACAGTTCCTTCCTCTCATGGTGTTCCCCCAGCTTTCCACAGTGCCTCCAACCCATTCATAGTGACCGCCTCCCACGGTGCCTTCCATAGTGCCCCCCAACCTTTCATAGTGCCCCAAACCTTTCATAGTGGCATCCTCCCACAGAGCCTCCCATAGTGTCCCTCAACCCCCATAGTGCCCCCAAACATTCCATAGTGGCCTCCTCCAACAGTTCCTTCCTCCCATAGTGTTCCCCCAGCCTTCCACAGTGCCTCCAACTCTTTCATAGTGGCCGCATCCCACAGTGCCTTCCATAGTGTCCCCCAACCTTCCATAGTGCCCCCAACCCTTCCATAGTGGCCTCCTCCCACAGTGCCTCCCATAGTGTCCCCCAACCTTCCATAGTGCCCCCAAACCTTCCATGGTCACCTTCTCCCACAGTGCCTTCCATAGTGTCCCCCAACCTTCCATAATGTCAACTTTCAGAAAATATATAAACAGCTTGTAAAATGCATAATTTTTGCATCTGTCCATGAATGTCCATTATGGACATGCATTCTACATGCCCGTAATGGACTTTCATGTACAGATGCAAAAATTACGGATTTTACACACTGTTCGTAGATTTACTGAGAATTTGCAACCCTGCCCACAGTGCCTTCCATAATGCCCCTCCTGACCTTCCATAGTGCCCAAATCTTCCATAGTGTCCTCCATAGTGTCCTCCACAGAGCTCCTCAACCTTCCACAGTGCTGCCCAGCATGTGCATTCCCATACTTTTATTGTGGGAGTATAAATTTCATGCTTTACTATTGGGGCATGGAAAGTTTTGGAAGAATTTACTGGGTATAGTCTCAGAAAGGTATAGAACCACTACTCTCTAATTTGGCATGTAACCCTTTAGTGTGGGGCACTGCAAGGTTAATTGCAAAAGTGGGTCAAAGTTTAGCTTCAAGACCCTCAACCCAGAATTACTCCAAGAATAAAGGTCAGAAATAACCATGGGCACAATAAAAAAGTGAACACACTCCGGGCTATTGTAGTAGCAGCAGTCACACTCCTCAGATATGGTGTACAATGCATCCTGCTCTCTCCTTCAAGGAAATGTCTTTCCTAAGAAATGTTAATTAAATGTAACGAGGCCATGATGCAACCTGAGATAGCGGAACATAAAATGACAAAAAAAAAAAACACCTATTACCCCCGTTCCTATTGCAGCCGGGTGGAAATTGAGTTTGAGAAAAGGAATAATGGGTTTATAATTACACCTAGCGAGAAGCTGATTGTTCTGCTCATTATGAAATTGGATCATTATTTACATGTTGAGAGGGGCCGGTTCCCTCACCCCTCCGCACACCTCGATAAGAGGTGACTTGGATGAGCGGATAATATCTTCTAATTGAAAAACATCGGCGTATTACGTAATTAACCTCTTGTGTGAAGGCATTTCACGGGCAAAGTCGGCTGGAGTTTCTGGAAGAACAAGGCCTTAGAACGCAAGGGCCTAGTCAGGAGATGATCATCAAGCTTTAGAAACCATTGCACCACCTTCAAGTAGCTTTGGTGAGGTCCATGAAGGTCCTGTCTGCTCTGGTCCATGTGGGCTGATACTCAATCTCTGAAGGTAATGCTGTTTGAAATGCTTGAGGCTTCGTTCCCAACAGTACCTGGTGATCCCGCCAGGAACATCCTATTATAGGGTGACAATGCTCTGTCCCTGTCCGCAAAATTGTGGGGAAAAAACTGATTTAGCAGGCTTTTCATTGTGTTGTTTGGCGGGCTCACCACATTTTGGCATGTCATTTGATGATATTAAGCAGTTGAGGACACTGGACACCCAAAAAAACATCAATAGAGTACACGTGCATAACATGTCCAATCATTCTGCCCCTCTGCCGTGTCGTCCCCTCCCAAATTTCTGACATTTCTTGGCTCTGAAAATGAAGCTGGGAGTTGCTGTGTACATACAGGAGCTTGAGCAGCTGCAGGTGTCAAAAAAGGAATCATTTGACACAACGTTTATAAACATTGTTCAGACTAGAAATAGAGCAATACAAAGTAACATTGTTTATAAGCATTGTCCAAGCTAGAAATAGAGCAATACAAATTAACATTGTTTATAAACATTGCCCAAGCTAGAAATAGAGCAATACAAAGTAGCATTGTTTATAAACATTGCCCAAGCTAGAAATAGAGCAATACAAAGTAGCATTGTTTCTAAACATTGTCCAAGCTAGAAATAGAGCAATACAAAGTAACATTGTTTCTAAACATTGTCCAAGCTAAAAATAGAGCAATGCAAAGTAACATTGTTTATAAACATTGTCCAAGCTAGACATAGAGCAATACAAAGTAGCATTGTTTATAAACATTGTCCAAGCTAAAAATAGAGTAATGCAAAGTAACATTGTTTATAAACATTGACCAAGCTAGAGCTAGAGCAATACAAATAAACATTGTTTATAAACATTGTCCAGGCTATAAATAGAGCAATACAAAGTAACATTGTTTATAAATGTTGTTCAGACTAGAAATAGAGGGATACAAGGTAGCACTGTTTATAAACAAATTGTTCAGACTAGAAATAGAGAGATACAAAATAACACTGTTTATAAACCTTATTAAGACTAGAAATAGAGAGACACAAAATAGCATTGTTTATAAACAATGCTCAGACTAGGAATAGAGAGATACAAAGTACCATTGCTTATAAACATTGTTCAGAGAGGAAATGGAGAAATACAACATAACACTGTTTATAAACATTGTTCAGACTAGAAATAGAGAGACATAAGCTAACATTGTTTATAAACAATGGTACTTTGTATCTCTCTATTTCTAGTCTGAACAATGTTTATAAACACTGTTACTTTGTAACTCTATATTTCTAGTCTGAGCATTTCTATCACACTATGCGCTCACCTCCCAGGATGACCCCAAATGGGCCTAGTTGCACATTCCCCTTAGGGATATAAATCCGGTGATATTTAGTCTACAATGTATGGACTCCTGTTCTCTTATGTGTTATCCCTCATAAGCATTAGTAACATAAGGGTATAAAGGAAACACATAGTTTTTAGCACTGTAAAACCGCAATTTATTAAACGATAAAACGCTTCCACTCGCATTTATATATGCACTAGCCCTGGTGCATACAGGTAATACGTTCTGTACATTGCGGATTGAGCCCCTGAGATCAAAAAAGCATCTGCAAGTCCTCAGCCCTGCTTCCCTCGTGGGTGACTGTGTGCTTCCTGATAGTGCGCAATGATGTCACAAGCTCTGCCCGGCTGTGCTTTGTTACTCACCAAGTGACTTTATCAAGAGGTATCTTGATAAAGTCACGTGGTGAGTGACGAAACGCATCAGGTGGAGCGTGTGATGTTAAAAAAAATGGTGTGGGCCCCCTCCCCAGTCCTTACTAGGCCCTTTGGGCAGACCCCCCTGCACCAAAGCAGAGAACCCCACTTTAAAATGAAAAGTGCCTTTAAATATAGTGTCTGGGGATCCCCTTAGTCTGCCTGTAAAGTAGTGCATCTGTAGGATGTACAGAACATGCTGCAGCAAAAATGACATTTCTAAAGAAAAAAAAAAGAGTCAAATCTCAAAAAAAAAAGAAAAACAAAAAATGGCGTGGGCCCCCCCCCCCCCAAAATTCATACCAGACCCTTATCAGGGCATGAAGCCTGGCAGGTCAGGAAAGTGAGTGCTTCCCCCCTCCTAAACCATACCAGGCCACATGCCCTCAACATGAGGGGGTGCTTAGGGGCAGAGGGGGCTCTGCCCCCCCACCCCAAAGCACCTTGTCCCCATATTGAGGGGGACAAGGGTCTCTTCCCAACAACTGTGGGCTGTGGTTGTGGGGATATCTGCGGGCGGAGGGCTTATCGAAACCCTTCCATGTGAATGAGTGTCGGGTACATAGTATGCATACCAATTCACCAAAAAGTGGCAAAAAGTTAAAAAATGAAAGAGACAAGTTTTTGACAATTCCTATATTAAAAAAATGTTCAAAGCATGTGGCCTGGTATGGTTTAGGAGCGGGGGGCACTCACTCTTCCCCCCCCTCCATCCTGACCTGCCAGGCTGCATGCCCGGAGAAGGGTCTGGTATATATCGTCAGGGGGGCCCCATGCCGTTTTTTATTTTGACGTGGGATTCTCCTTAAAATCCATACCAGACCCAAACGGCCTAGTATAGACTTGGGGGGACCCCACGCCATTTTTTTTTTACTTTTTTCTATTACTGGGCAATTGCCAGGATTGTTTTCTTTACATTCATCTGTCAGTGGGGTAGTTCATAGTTGTTAAGGACACGCTGCTTAACAACGAGCTATGCCTGTACACAGAATTCGAATCAGACGCTCGTTTATCGACCGTTCCGAATTCAAATTGTTCTGAAAAGTTGGAATTCATTAGAAAACAAATAAACAAAATACATTTTAACGGATTTCAATGAAATTCACTACTGTTTGATACTATTTAATTCGGAAGTTCGGATACATCCGTATCTCCAAATAACCAAAAATTCATCCGAGTTTGTATTTGGACTGAAACAAATTGCACATGTCCAGTGGCGTCGCTAGGGGGTGGCTATTGGGGCTATAGCCCTGAGTCTCTTACCTCTTACCAGTCCCATGTAAATATATATATATATATATATATATATATATATATATATATATATATATATATATAGATAGATATATATATATATATATATATATATACGCACATGTATATTATATACATGTGTATGCCCGCCCAAGCGTATGACTGTCTTTACTTCAATGCTATAGGCTCTAGCCCCAGATATTTTGTAGATCTAGCAACGCCCCTGCACATGTCTACTATAAACCTTACTACCTGCACCTTGTGTTTTCACCTACATAAGATGTGCATTGATGTAGCTTCATGTAGCTTCATTGTGTTATTTTTTGCCCTAACAATTGCCCTATTGTGTGCCTAACAAAGAGAGGCCCGGAGTATTACCAAAGGCAATCAACGGAGGGCCCGCATGACAGAGGTTAATGGGGGCTTGGTTACAGGGAGTTAAGCAAAGGGGGAAAGTTAAGGAAGCAGGGCTGTGCAGTGGTTTATGGGGAATGGGGTGGAGCTGGGGGGAGGAAGTGAGACGGAAAAGGAAGGGGAGGTCACAGTCAAGAGGGAGGGAGGGTGAGCAACTTCCCACCCGCTCGCCCTACAATTTTGGTGGGCATTGTGTGATAGTTTTGGGGGGGTCTTGAGTGAAAAGGGGGGGTTGGTTGTGGCACTTGGTCGGGGTGCAAGGTCCTTTTAGGGCATATGGGCACATCAAAAGGTATGGTGTAGGGACCTGTCTGAGGTACAGCTCCCAGTTGGTATATGGGTACCTGCTAGTTGTCTCCGAGTCGGTGGTTTCGCCACTGGAGTCCTGAGAAGTGACTAGCAGGTACAGTTCTGGTTTTATGCCTATTAGGACCTTGTGCTACATTTTAGTAAATAAACTGGATGTTATGTTTAAAAAGGTTATTATGTTATTATTTATGGTAATTATTTTTTAAATTGGCTGCTATGGCCAGTTTACTCCATTTCAGTGTTGTGTGGTCATTAGATGGAAGGGTGGGGTTATTGGTATAGCAGGTAACAAGCCATAGTTAATACCATGGTCATGTGTAATCGCGAACAGCGAACAATATACATGGGAGGGGCGTGCTGACGTCACCACATTACGCAATTGAGGACGGGAGTGTGTCCGGAGGCCGGCCGGCTCCGTTTTCGTTTCTTTTATCCTTCAGCCTGTTTTATTCGACCATTGTAAGTGCTTTTCTGTTTTCAAATAAATGTGATATAGTCAGTATTACACTATTTGGCTCTCCATTATTTATATGCCGCTGAGCTTGGACGGAGAGGATAAGACGTGACATACCATTTCGGTTGGAAGTGATGTTGTGAACATAATACATCTGCCTCATGTGTCCTTTCTGTCTGGTAAGGGGACAACCCTGAAGGTTTGCCTCATTTATCCTCTGGTGGCGGTTCTCGTGTTTCCACATATCTGCATATGAGGGTTAGCCCTCTGGTAAGCAGCCTGTATCACTATTGTATCTATCACTGGATATAAGCTTTCTTATTTTCCATATAAAAAAAATTTTTTTCACCTGGAGTATCTTTATATGCCGACTACCCACCCTATATCTGGTAAGCAGATTTGGAAGTCGTTGCAGCTTTCACATTCTTTTTATTCATTTTTTGATATTTTGTTTTTATTTATTTTTCTTCTTCCACTTGTGTGTGCATGATTGCATGACACTCACCTCACTGTCCTAGCTACTTAGCGTAGGATTTATGATCACACGTGATTTAAGGTCTTTTTGGGTGGTCACCCCTCTTTGTTTGGTGTGGTATATGTCAAAACAATATTACACTATATATATTTTTTATATTTTTTGCACTATATCTGTGAATACACGGGATGAGGGCGCCCCTCCTGTTCCATCTGGAGTATACATCTAAAGGCCCAGGCTGGGTTTAAGCCACTCGCCCTTACAAACTTACTTCTGGTAAGCACAACTGAAGTTGGAGTGTTTTTGCTGATTGTGTCTATTCATCACTATTTTGCTTGGAAAAATTTTGACCCGGATCAACATTGGGACTATGCATTTATGATTATAGGACTGTAATATGGACTCCTTTATCATTTTTTAGCGCGGTTTTTTATTGTTTGAACAATATACAGTGTTTGCGGCAAATTCAAAAGCTACCGGAACACCGTTAAAGTCTATGGGACACTAACATGAAAAATTAAAAGTGCTAATTTTAAAGGCCTATATGCAAGTTATTGTCATAAAAAGTGTTTGGGGACCTGGGTCCTGCCCCAGAGGACATAGATCAATGCAAAAAAAAGTTTTTAAAACGGCCGTTTTTTCGGGAGCAGTGATTTTAATAATGCTTGAAGTGAAACAATAAAAGTGTAATATTCCTTTAAATTTCATACCTGGGGGGTGTCTATAGTACGCAGGACATTTTTGTTTTTTTATTTTTTTATTAAAAGACTTGTCCCAAGCTGTATCTTGTCTTTTTTACCATTTTTGACACATTTTTTTTGTGAAATGGTAGGGGTACAATGTACCCCATTACCAATTCACATAGGGGGAGGCTGGGATCTGGCGGTCCCCTAGTTAAAGGGGGCTTTTAGATTTCAATAAGCCCCCCGCCCGCATACCCCCACAACCACCAGGCAAGGGTTGTGGGGATGAGGCCCTTGTCCCTGCCAACATGGGGACAAGGTGCTTTGGGGTCAAATCCCAAAGCACCCTCCCCATGTTGGGGGCATGTGGCTTGGTACGGTTCAGGAGGGGGGGCACTCTCTCGTCCTGTGGCCTGCCAGGTTGTGTGCTCGGATAAGGGTCTGGTATGGATTTTGGGGGGCCCCTACTCCATTTTATAAAAAATTTTGGCGCAGGGTTCCCCTTAATTTGAATATCAGACCTGAAGGGCCTGATATGTATTTTAGGGGGACCCCCACGCAATTTCTTTTTTCAATTTTGGTTCGAGATTCCACTTAATATTCATACAAGATCCAAAGAGCCTGGTAATGGACTGGGGGGGGCATGCTCTTTTTTTCAATGAGTTTTATCTATATTGTCGAGACCCGATAATTTTTCCTGTCAGACTGTTCTAAACACAGGAAAACTGCGCCACTTTACAGGCATACAATAGACACCCCCCAGGCACGATATTTAACAGAATGTTTTATTTTTATTGTTTCCTTTTAAGCATTAAAAAAAATCACTGCTCCCGAAAAAACAGCCGTTTTTAACAAAATATTTTGCATTGATACATTTCCCCTGGGGGAAGACCCGGGTCCCCAAACACTTTTTATGACAATAACTTGCATATAAGACTTTGAAAATGAGCATTTTTGATCTTTCATGTTCGTGTCCCATAGACTTTAACGGTGTTCGTGTGTTCTGCGGAATTATTTTGCCTGTTTGCATGTTCTGATGCGAACCGAACCGGGGAGGTGTTCGGCTCATCCCTACGCAAGCAATTAAAAAAAAAAAAAACCACTGTATTTTGTCTAATACATTTACTATTTACTACGATCGTCAGCGCCATCTAGTGGCCATAATTCATTATACTCCTAAAATAGGTATTTCAGGAAAAATACCACATTATGGCCACTAGATGGAGTTGGCAAAAAAAAAAAAAAGAATAATCATATTAGACAAATTACAGAGATATTTGCACAGTGATTTTTTTTATAAATAGAATCTTAAGTCTCTGAAAATATAGAGGAACACTACTAGCCTTCATTTTCACACACTCAGATCCAGAAGTTTTCCTTAAATAAGGATATCGGCAACCGCAGGGATTCAACTAGCATTACAGTCAGCATTGTCAGACAAATGCCGGTATAGCAGCTCTCCCTCTTTTGGCACATACACCACCGTTGAAATATCATTGGATCATTAGATAAAAGTTGGAAAACAAAGTTTTGTCCATCGATTTTTTTTTTCTTCTTCTTTTGTTCTTATGGCGTTATTGAAGCTGGAATTAAAAAAAAAAGCCGCAATGAGACTCGCAAATCGGACAGTCAAATGTAGAAATGTAGGGTTGAGAATGGGACAGATCTAGCCGAGTGTGACAGTCATTATGGATTGTTAATGGACAATCAGGTTATTGTCTGCTAACTGCCATTAATGGCCTTCACACTCGGCTGCTTCCTTTCAACACCGTGTCAGAGCTCAGGGGAGGCCTCAGGTGATAAGAGGCTTCTGGCTGTGCTCGGCTGCCAAGAATTACTCGGCCTTTTGTAACAGGTAATAAAAATGGCTTGTAAAATAGAAAAAAAAAAAAAGCTTATTTCGAGGATTGCTTTGTTAAAAAAAAAAAAAAAAACTTGACAGAGTTCTAATAGAGCTAGAAGCAAACCTCAGAGGATAGTCATATGTGGGAATCTTGGCTCTTCCTAGAAACATGGTTAAAGCCCATGGATGAAGGAGAAAACCATGAGGTGGCCTGAGGACAACCAGCCAGGATTGGGCACAATCTGAATGTTTAGGGGTG
This sequence comes from Lithobates septentrionalis, assembly GCA_037952835.1. NCBI lineage: Eukaryota > Metazoa > Chordata > Amphibia > Anura > Ranidae > Lithobates > Lithobates septentrionalis. The sequence continues at coordinate 1,291,032 of JBBDGP010002372.1, forward strand.
TATTTTTATAAATAAAAAATAAAGAAATTCAGAGATAATCATCCTGAGAAACTGCATGTACATTCAGGTTCCATTCACATTTGGCGTTTTTGGGATCTCAAATCGCAACCACAATTGCAAACCGGACATTCGGGTGCCATTCATTTTTGATGCCACCTAAAATGCGGTGCGGTTTTGCCGCAATTATCGCGCATAAATCACGCAGCCATTGTGGGAAAACTGAAATGCGTAAAAAATGTCGCCTAAAAAGAAGCTCTTGCTCCTTTTTTGGGCGACAAGTACTGCGCATCGCGGTTTGCTGCAATTCATCGCGACACCGAACCGCGTTTTAGGTGCCCCTGAAAATGAATGACATCCGAACATGGATGGAGACAAAATTAAACAAAACAAGGAGCACATGGAATGGCAAGAAAATTCCCAGCTCAACTCACCAACCAACTAGACTGCTTACCAAGCGAATCAACCTGTCCAAAAGTATGCGTTAAAGTGGTTGTAAACCCTTACACAACACTTTTACCTACCCTGTTTCCCCTAAAATAAGACCTAGCGTGATTGTCAGTGATGGCTGCAATATAAGCCCTACCCCCCAAATAAGCCCTACCCTGTTTCCCCGAAAATAAGCCCTACCCTGAAAATAAGACCTTCAAGGACTTTAACTAGGGCTTATTTGGGGGGTAGGGCTTATATTGCAGCCATCACCGACAATCACGCTAGGTCTTATTTTCGGGGAAACAGGGTACAAGTAAGCCTATAATAAGGCTTACCTGTAGGTACTGGAAATATCTCCAAAACCTGCACGGCTTAGAAGAAATATACCGTATACGCGTGCGCCGCCGTCATCGGCGCATGCACACTGAAGAAAGGACACGATCGTGACATCACGAGACTTCGGCCAGTCACAGAGCCGGAGTCCACAGCCCCAGAAGGAAGAGGGGTGAAGATGGACGCGCCCGCCAGCGAGAACCTCGGGGACATTGCGAGCTTCGTTTGCAGGCATAGGCGTGTGCACAGGGTGTGCCAGGTGTGCCTGGGCACACCCTAATCACCCTGTGTGGTGCATATTCCCCCTATTTAAACCCCTGATATTTCACCAAAACCCCCTAGAAGTGCTTCCACAAAAAATTGTAAATTTAAAAAAAAAAAAAAATGTATGTAAAAATATAATAAAAAATAAAATAATAAAAATAAAAATTACTGACACCACGCACTGCCCTACTGACACTGTCCACTGCTCTACTGACACCATCAGTATACAGTATATACACATGCACACAGGTTTGAGCTTTGAGGTGCACACCCTAATGCAATAGGCTGTGCACACCTATGTTTGCAGGTAAGTGCAACATAATGGGCTAGTATGTGATTTTCCTTTTTTATTTTTAGGTAAGTGCAACATAATGGGCTAGTATGTGATTCATACTAACCCATTATGCTTTTACTTTGCAGGGGAATAAAGAGGAAGTAAAACTCATCAGGGTTTACTTCCTCTTTAAAAACAGGGGTTTAGTTAGCACACCTTTGCAAACGCATGCATAAGCTGCAAGCCCTCTTTACGGCACATTGTATTACTTGCAGTCCTAACCTTCTAAATTTATGAGGGTCTCCACAATGGAAGCACATGCATTCTAATGGATAGATAAGGGGCAGGTGGGCCTGGAGGTAGCCCAATTTTCCTTAACGGCACACGGGCACACTGGACACAATGGCAGAAAGGGTGTCCAGGGTGTCCCCTGACCAAATTTACACCAGTAAAAAAGATATGGCTTCTGCCCCCACCTATAACTGGCCTTCACAGCAAATAGCACATGGAAGGGCAAAATTCCCAGCTCAACTCATCAACCAGTCTGCTTACCAACCAAATGAACCTGTCCAACAGTATGGAATTAAAAAGAGGGGTTTAGGGGGGCACACTGGGCACCTTTGCTGCCCTTATGCTATCTGCTGCTACCCCTGTGCCTTTAAGGAGGATTGAGCTACCTCCTGGCCCATCTGCCCCTTATCAATCCATTAGAATGCATGTGCTTCTATTGTGGAGACCCTCATACATTTAGAAGGTTAGGACTGCAAGTGATACAGGGTGCCGTGAGGAGGCCTTGCAGCTTACGAATGCGTTTGCAAATGTGTTCTAACTAAACCCCCATTTTTAACGTATTCTGTTGGACAAGTTGATTCGGTTGGCAGCAGACTGATTGGTGAGTTGAGCAATTTTGGGAATTTTCTCTGGTTTTTAGTCTTTCACGCGTTTGCCGTTCCATGTGCTCCTTGCTGTGAAGGCCAGTTATAGGTGGGGGCAGGGGCCATCTCTTTGTACATAGAGACAAAAAATGTTGTAAAGTGCTGTTTAAACTGTTTGCACTATATACATCCTGTATAATAATAAGAAGAAGACTAATGCCGCCGTACACACGGTCGGATTTTCCGATGGAAAATGTCAGATCGGAGCGTGTTGTCGGAAATTCCGACCGTGTGTGGGCTCCATCGGACATTTTCCATCGGATTTTCCGACACACAAAGTTTGAGAGCAGGCTATAAAATTTTCCGACAACAAAATCCGTTGTCGGAAATTCCGATCGTGTGTACACAAATCCGACGCACAAAGTGCCACGCATGCTCAGAATAAATAAAGAGATGAAAGCTATTGGCCACTGCCCCGTTTATAGTCCCGACGCACGTGTTTTACGTCACCGCGTTCAGAACGATCGGATTTTCCGACAACTTTGTGTGACCGTGTGTATGCAAGACAAGTTTGAGCCAACATCCGTCTGAAAAAATCCTAGGGTTTTGTTGTCGGAATGTCCGAACAAAGTCTGACCGTGTGTACGGGGCATTAGAATAGCATGAACCAGGGAAATACAACATTATTGCCACTAGATGGAGCTGGCGATCATAATAAATAAGTATTTATTTTCACATTATGGCCACTAGATGGAACTGCTCGCGATCATAATAAATATTTATTTTCTATGATCATGAGCTCGGGGTTCCTTGCACTGCAGCACACTCGAAGTGGGTGTAAACCCTCACATAGACCCAGTGAAGTGATTGGCCTCAGGCGATACACAGAGATGAAACAAATCTTCCCACAGTGTCTTGAAAAAGTATTCATACCCCTTGATATTTTTCACATTTTGTCATGTTAAAACCAAAAACGTAAATGTATGTTATTGGGATTTTATGTGATAGACCAACACAAAGTGGCACATAATTGTGAAGTGGAAAGAAAATGATAAATAGTTTTCAACATTTTTTACAAATAAATATGTGAAAAGTGTGGGGTACATTTGTATGGCGCCCCCCGGAGTCAATACTTTGTAGAACCACCTTTCACTGCAATTACAGCTGCAAGTCTTTTTGGGGATGTCTCTACCAGCTTTGCACATCTAGAGAGGGACATTTTTGCCCATTCTTCTTTGCAAAATAGCTCAAGCTCTGTCAGATTGGATGGAGAGCGTCTGTGAACAGCAATTTTCAAGTCTTGCCACAGATTCTCAATTGGATTTAGGTCTGGACTTTGACTGGGCCATTCTAACACATGAATATGATTTGATCTAAACCAGGGATCTCCAGCTGTTGCAGAACTACACGTCCCATGAGGCATTGTTCAACTCTGACATTCACAGACATGACTAGGCATGATGGGAATTGTAGTTCCTGAACAACTGGAGGGGCATAGTTTGGAGACCCCTGAATAACCATGCCATTGTAGCTCTGGCTGTATGTTTAGGGTCGTTGTCCTGCTGGAAGGTGAACCTCCGCCCCAGTCTAAAGTCTTTTGCAGACTAGCAGGTTTTCTTCTAAGATTGCCCTGTATTTGGCTCAATCCATTTTCCCATCAATTCTGACCAGCTTCTCTGTCCCTGATGAATAAAAGCATTCCCACAACATAATGCTGCCACCACCATGTTTCACAGTGGGGATGGTGTGTTCAGGGTGAGCTTTTCAGCTTTTCGCCACACATAGCATTTTGCTTTGAGGCCAAAATGTTACATCTCATCTCTCATCTGACCAGAGCACCTTCTTCCACATGTTTGCTGTGTCCTCCACATGGCTTCTTGCAAACTGCAAACGGGACTTCAGATGGCTTTCTTTAATCAATGGCTTTCTTCTTGCCACTCTTCCATAAAGTGCACAACTAATAGTTGTCCTGTGGACAGATTCTCCCACCTGAGCTGTGGATCTCTGCAGCTCCTCCAGAGTTACCATGGGCCTCTTGGCTGCTTCTCTGATGAATGCTCTCCTTGCCCGGCCTGTCAGTTTAGGTGGACGGCCATGTCTTGGTAGGTTGGCAGTTGTGTCATACTCCTTCCATTTTCGGATGATGGATTGTACAGAGCTCCGGGAGATGTTCAAAGCTTGAAATATTTTTTAAAACCTCACTCTGCTTTAAACTTCTCCACAACTTTATCCCTGACCTGTCTGGTGTGTTCCTTGGTCTTCATGAAGCTGTTTGTTCACCAAGGAGGTCCTCCAACAAACCTCTGAGGGCTTCACAGAACAGCTGTATTTATACCAAGATTGTATTACACAAAGGTGGACTCTATTTACTAATTAGGTTCTGGCAAGACTTGGAAATTGCTGTTCACAGACGCTCTCCATCCAATCTGACAGAGCTTGAGGTATTTTGCAAAGAAGAATGGGCAATAATTTCACTCTCTAGATGTGCAAAGCTGGTAGAGACATCCCCAAAAAGACTTGCAGCTGTAATTGCAGCGAAAGGAGGTTCTACAAAGTATTGACTCCGGGGGGCGCTATACAAATGTACCCCCCACACTTTTCACATATTTATTTGTAAAAAATTCTGAAAACCATTTATCATTTTCCTTCCACTTCACAATTATGTGCCACTTTGTGTTGGTCTATCACATAAAATCCCAATAAAATACATTCAAGTTTTTGGTTGTAACATGACAAAATGTGGAAAATGTCAAGGGGGTATGAATATTTTTTGAAGGCACTGTACAGCATTGCACAACCGTGTTATTGTCAGTTAAAGGAACGCAGTGCCGTATTGCAAAACATGGCCTAGTCATGAGGGGGGTAAAACCTTTCCGGAGGGGAAGGGGTTAATGGTGCAAGTTTTTAAAACACTATACAAGACTTAGGCCGACCATACATTATACACTTTTCTTATGCAATTTGCTTCTACCTTCAATGATGTAGTGCAAGGAGCTGCCTGACTGCATACAAATTGAAAGTGTTTAGGTTTGACCTCATATTATATGGTTTTGGTAAATCTAAAGGAGAGTTGTACAAGAAAATTGTATAATGTATGGCCAGCCTTAAAGCGGAAGTAAACCCATCCATAAAACAGTTTATTTTCCGGCACGTGCCAGAAATGTAACACTCCCATTGGTTGTGCTCTCAACCAAACTGTCAAGTCATCCAATGGCTGGTGTCTAAACTGATCACATGTGCAGCATCATGGCAGTTGTAGATTAAACAGAGGCAAAGATGGCAGCTTCCTTGGCTGAAAATGATAGGAGGGTTTACTTACACTTAAAGTGTAAGTAAACCCCCCTATCGTTTCCAGCCAAGGAAGCTGCCATCTTTGCTTCTGTTTTATCTACAACTGCCATGATGCTGCACATGTGATCAGTTTAAACACCAGCCATTGGATGGCTTGACAGTTTGCTTGAGAGCACAACCAATGGGAGTGTTACATTTCTGGCACGTGCTGGAAAATAAACTGTTTTATGGATGGGTTTACTTCCGCTTTAAGCTGGATACACACTATACAATCTTCTTTAAAATTTTCCCTTTAGATTTACCAAAAACCATACAATTTGAGGTCAAACCTAATCACTTTCAATTTGTATGCAATCAGGCAGGTCCTTGCACTACATAGTTGAATGTATCTCTATCTATTGTATAAAAAAAAAAAAGTTGTATAGTGAATATCCAGCTTAAAGTGTTACTAAACCCACAGCAGTAAAATCAGTCTGTATATGCAGCCTAGGATGCTTGTTATACTCACTGTGGAACTTAAGGGGTTAATCCTCTGCATTGTGTAAAAAGGCTCTTTGATCCTGTATGCACAGATCCTTCCCTCTCCTGCACTGTCTATCTGGGGAAGGCCAGCTAACACAGGCGGGGTAGCCGACCTGCACATGCTCAGTTGTGTCTTTTATGCTGGAGAGAACATTTACTTGTTCTCAGAGCTAGCCAGGTCACATGATATTGACATCACACATGTGGGCGTGTATGCAGGCTATAGTGGAAATCTCCTCCTACCTGAACTCTCAGCACTGGAGAAACTGTGCAGTTTATCATGTAACCGTGGTATACAGATCATCCAAAAAGATATATAGTAGCAATATTTTATTGTAAAAGAAGATTTATAAGATGTGGGCACTGTGTGTGTGTGGGGGGGGGGGGGGGCGGCATATTAATTATTTTCATATTACTGGGTTTAGTGGCACTGTAAGTCTGAAAATCAGGAATAGATACACAGAGCAACAAAAGGAAACAAATGAAAGTATTGTGTGGCTCACACACATGGGTGGTACTGGCTGTTGTAAACCTTTAGCATATAAAGATAATGATTAGGAATTAGTATTGCTATCTAGGAGCTGACTCAGCTTCACAGATAAGGGGTCTCAGAGATAAGGGGTCTCGGAGATAAGGGGTCTTAGAGATAAGGGGTCTCGGAATAAAGGGGTCTCAGAGATAAGGGGTCTCAGAGATAAGGGGTCTCGGAATAAAGGGGTCTCAGAGATAAGGGGTCTCGGAGATAAGGGGTCTCGGAGATGAGGGGTCTCACAGATAAGGGGTCTCACAGATAAGGGGTCTCGGAGATAAGGGGTCTTGGAGATAAGGAGTCTCGGAGATAAGGGGTCTCACAGATAAGGGGTGTCGGAATAAAGGGGTCTCAGAGATAAGGGGTCTCGGAGATAAGGGGTCTCTGAATAAAAGCGTCTTTGAGATAAGGGGTCTCGGAGATAAGGGGTCTCAGAGATAAGGGGTCTCAGAGATAAGGGGTCTCGGAATAAAGGGGTATCAGAGATAAGGGGCCTCGGAGATAAGAGGTCTCTGAATAAAGGGGTCTCAGAGATAAGGGGTCTCGGAGATAAGGGGTCTCGGAGATAAGGGGTCTCGAAATAAAGGGGTCTCAGAGATAAGGGGTCTCGGAATAAAGGGGCCTCAGAGATAAGGGGCCTCAGAGATAAGGGGTCTCAGAGATAAGGGGTCTCAGAGATAAGGGGTCCACGCACTTCACACCTCCTTGTGAGCTGGTGAGGGTGAAAGTTGATTTGGAATGTTCCGGTTTCCTTGGATCAGCAGCCTGTAGGATAATACACTTCCTTTTCAGGTGTAATAATAACTTTTATTAAAATTAGAGACAATTCTTGTCCCCAATTACTGAATAAAAAGATTAAAGCCTTCTTAGAACACGGAAGGTATTCACATGTCTCATTCTATCACATATCCCAAAAACAAGAGTGTCCTCATTTCAGGATAGTGGGTGGAGCCATGCAATTCCTTCCTTCACATCCCATTGGTCAGTTACACCTCCAGCACAGCTGGTGTATAGCGGAAATATACCATAATATTTTACTACATGCAACTTCTGGCCATTGTTTAGGATACACAGTGCTTTAGAAAAGTGAGTGTCGTTCGTTTTGTATCAACTTTAAAGGGTTACTAAACCCACAACAGTAAAATCAGTCTGTATATGCAGTAACGCATGTTTGTTATACTCACTGCAGAACCTAAGGGGTTAATCCTCTGCATTGTGTAAAAAGGCTGTTTGATCCTGTCTCCTTTGATCCTCCCCTTCTTCCACTGTCCCCGATAGATTTCCTGATAGTACAGAGCTTGGGGACAAGCTGCACATGCTCAGTTTAGTGTGTATTGCTAGATAGTTTTATTTTTTTTTTCCTGGGAGAGTGCATGTGATCAGCACAGGGCCAATCAGCACTGTCCAGACAGAGGGTCATGGGTCATGCAGCCTCATAGGACAGTCAGAGGAGAATGAAAACTCCTCCTACAAGCTTTAACCAGACACTGATAGAAGTCACAAGACTGCTATATACTGCTGAGGAGAAAAGGTATTTAGTATTTTATATTTACTAAAATAATTGCATTTCCATGTTCTGTGTACTGTGGGAGACCAGATATAGTGAATGCAGGCTCTGAAGCTAAACTCCAGGAATTATAAATATCCTCTAATTACATGTATTTCTGAATCTCGGTGAGCTTTGTAAAAAATTTTCCAGATCTGTGCAGTGATCCAGTGTGAGACTTTTCCTTTTTTTGTAATAAAGACCGCTCACTGCTGCTCCCTCTCCTTGTGCAGGGTGATTAGTTTTGCCCCCGCCCCCATCTACTGGAGTCTGTAGTGGGTGGAGTCTGCTGGGTCTCTCCCATTGCTCTGCACCCCACTCTCCTTGTTCAGGGTGACTGGTCTGGTCTCCACCCCCTCCTTTAATTTCCTACAAGCAGCCTGTAGTGGGTGGAGCCTGCTGGGCCCCTCCCACAGATCTACGCTCTGCTCTCCTTGTTCAGGGTGACTGGTCTGGTCTCCGCCCCCTCCTGTAGTTAACTACTGGAGCCTGTAGTGGGTGGAGTCTGCTGGGCCCCTCCCACAGCTCTGCGCTCTGCTCTCCTTGTTCAGGGTGACTGGTCATGTCTCCGCCCCTCATGTAGTTATCTACTGCAGCCTGTAGTGGGTGGAGTCTGCTGGGTCTCTCCCATAACTCTGCACCCTGCTCTCCTTGTTCAGGGTGACTGGTCTGGTCTCCGCCCCCTCCTGTAATTTTCTACAAGCAGCCTGTAGTGGGTGGAGCCTGCTGGGCACCTCCCACAGCTCTGCACCCTGGTCTCCTTGTTCAGGGTGACTGGTCTGGTCTCCGCCCCCTCCTGTAGTTAACTACTGGAGCCTGTAGTGGGTGGAGTCTGCTGGGCCCCTCCCACAGCTCTGCGCTCTGCTCTCCTTGTTCAGGGTGACTGGTCTTGTCTCCGCCCCTCAT